>CAWUFW010017761.1:0-248881 GCA_963921515.1 Calotriton arnoldi | reverse complement strand
TGGTGGGTGAGTGTGTGTATGGGTGTGTTAGTGAGTGAATGTATGTCTCAGTGGTACATGTGCGAGTAACTACATATGTAAAAGGCAGTATATATGTGTGTTAGAGTATTTAAATGGCTATAAGTGAGAGTGTGTTATTGTGAGAGTGGCTGTATGGATGCGTGTGTGCTTGTATCAGTTATTGTATAAGAGCGTAAGAATGTGCTAGTATTTGTATGAGTAAGTGAGCTGGTGTGTGTATAACTGTATAGGTGAGTAAATGGGTGTGTGATTAATTTTTTGCATGACTGACTAGGTGTGTGAGTACCTCTATGGATGAGTGGCGGTGTGTGAGTGTTTATATAGGTGTATGAGTGCATATGATAGTCCTGTACTGAGTGACTGTAAGTATGAGTGACTGTACAGGTGAGTGAGTGGATGTGTGTGTAGACCTAAGAATCAGTGAGTGGGTATGTAGTTTTTGGTGTTGGAGTGTCTATGGTTTTGAGACTGGCAGTCTGTAATTTAGAGTGGGTGTATCAAAAGTTATATTAGGGTGTGAGAAGATGCATGAAATTATCACATGGATGATGTCATCAGTGATGTCATTTGAGATGTCATCAGTGATGTCATCAGTGATGTCACTGACCATGTCATGAGTGATGTAATATGTGACGTCATCAGCAGTGCATTGCGGGGCGCGAGTTATAGTTAGCTGAACTAACTATAACAGGGGAATTTCACGGGTTTTGTACGAGTGCAATGTCCAACTAACTATAACTGTCCCTAAAACCTATGGTTTTTTCAGTGAATTTCAAAGGTTTTTAAATGCTAATTTCTAACTATAATGTGTCTGAAACCTATGGTTTTTTCAGTGAATTTCAAAGGTTTTTTAAATGCTAATTTCTAACTATAACGTGCCTGAAACCTATGGTTTTTTCAGTGAATTTCAAAGGTTTTTTAAATGCTAATTTCTAACTATAACATGCCTGAAACCTATGGTTTTTTCAGTGAATTTCAAAGGTTTTTTAAATGCTAATTTCTAACTATAACGTGCCTGAAACCTATGATTTTTAAGTGAATTTCAAAGGTTTTTTAAATGCTAGTTTCTAACTATGCCAACAGAGGTAGGACATGTGAAGAAAGAAGAAAAACGCACAGAAAGAAGCAAAAGATGTGCAGAAAGAACCAACAGAGGAGCAGAAAGAGGTCTTGTTGCAAAATCATCCTGTGCCCACAACTTTTTCAGACGGGTACTGGTGGTAACTGACTCTGACTAACCAGAGCCAGTGCGTTTGCACAGTGGTGAAGGGAGGGGGCCTGAGGTGACATGTGTGCAAAGCGCGCCCCGTGGCGCGTTTTAAGTTGCGGGATTAAGTCCCCTTGAATCCTGAGGGTCCCTTGGGCCCAACTAGCCCCCAGGTACCTACAGTTAGGACCACAGAGCTGAGTTGCAGAGAGGCGTTCCTCTCTGCAACGCAACTCTGTTGTGCTTACTGAAGGTACCTGGTGGGCTAGTTGGCCCCAGGATGCAAAGGGAATTAACTCCCCAACTTAAAACGCACCACAGGGCATGTTTGCGCACATGTCACCTGAGGCCCCGCCCCTCCCTTCACCACTGTGCAAACGCGCCCGTGGCACGTTTTAAGTTGGGGGATTAGGTCACCGTGAATCCTGAGAGTCCCTGGGGCCCAACTAGCCCACCAGGTACTTCCAGTAAGCACCACAGGCCTGCGTTGCAACGCCTGTAACAAATTGTGCAGTTGTGTTTAGGTAGTGAAGAGGGTCGTGCTGGGGGTAGTGTTTTAGGGTTTAGGGTAGTGCAGTGGTGTTTGTGTAGTGTAGGGGGTCATGCTGGGGGTAGATTTAGGGTTTAGGGTAGTGCAGTGGTGTTTGGGTAGTGTAGGGAGTCGTGCTGGGGGAGTGTTTTAGGGTTTAGGGTAGTACAGTGGTGTTTGGGTAGTGTAGGGGGTCGTGCTGGGGGTTAGTGTTTTAGGGTTTAGGGTAGTGCAGTGGTGTTTGGGTAGTGTAGGGGATACTGCTGGGGGTAGTGTTTTAGGGTTTAGGGTAGTGCAATGGTGTTTGGGTAGTGTAGGGGGTACTGCTGGGGATAGTGTTTTAGGGTTTAGGGTAGTGCAGTGGTGTTTGGGTAGCGTAGGGGGTACTGCTGGGGGTAGTGTTTTATGGTTTAGGGTAGTGCAGTGGTGTTTGGGTAGTGTAGGGGTTCGTGCTGGGGTAGTTTTTAGGGTTTAGGGTAGTGCAGTGGTGTTTGTGTAGTGTAGGAGGTCGTGTTTTAGGGTTTAGGGTAGTGCAGTGGTCTTTGGGTAGTGTAGGGAGTCGTGCGGGGGTATTGTTTTAGAGTTTAGGGTAGTGCAGTGGTCTTTGGGTAGTGTAGGGGGATGTGCGGGGGTAGTGTTTTAGGGATTAGGGTAGTGCATTGGTATTTGGGTAGTGTAGGGAGTCATGCGGGGGTAGTGTTTTAGGGTTTAGGGCAGTGCAGTGGTGTTTAGGTAGTGTAGGGGGTCATGCTGGGGGAGTGTTTTAGGGTTTAGGGCAGTGCAGTGGTGTTCGGGTAGTGTAGGGGGTCGTGCTGGGGGAGTGTTTTAGGGTTTAGGGCAGTGCAGTCGTGTTCGGGTAGTGTAGGGGGTCGTGCTGGGGGAGTATTTTAGGGTTTAGGGTAGTGCAGTGGTGTTCGGGTAGTGTAGGGGGTCATGCTGGGGGTAGTGTTCTAGGGTTTAGGGCAGTGCAGTGGTGTTCGGGCAGTGTAGGGGGTCGTGCTGGGGGTGGTGTTTTAGGGTTTAGGGCAGTGCAGTGGTGTTCGGACAGTGTAGGGGGTCGTGCTGGGGGTGGTGTTTCAGGGTTTAGGGCAGTGCAGTGGTGTTCGGGCAGTGTAGGGGGTCGTGCAGGGGGTGGTGTTTCAGGGTTTAGGGCAGTGCAGTGGTGTTCGGGCAGTGTAGGGGGTCGTGCAGGGGTGGTGTTTCAGGGTTTAGGGCAGTGGTGTTCGGGCAGTGTAGGGGGTCATGCTGGGGGTGGTGTTTCAGGGTTTGGGGCAGTGCAGTGGTGTTCGAGCAGTAAAGGGGTCGTTCTGGGGTGGTGTTTCAGGGTTTAGGGCAGTGCAGTGGTGTTCCGGCAGTGTAGGGGGTCGTGCAGGGGGTGGTGTTTCAGGGTTTAGTGCAGTGGTGTTCAGGCAGTGTAGGGGGTCGTGCTGGGGTGGTGTTTCAGGGTTTA
This sequence comes from Calotriton arnoldi, assembly GCA_963921515.1. Taxonomy (NCBI): domain Eukaryota; kingdom Metazoa; phylum Chordata; class Amphibia; order Caudata; family Salamandridae; genus Calotriton; species Calotriton arnoldi. Next base: position 245,674 of record CAWUFW010017761.1, on the reverse strand, counting down.
GGGCAGTGCAGTGGTGTTCGGGCAGCGTAGGGTGTCGTGCTGAGGGGTGGTGTTTCAGGGTTTAGGGCAGTGCAGTAGTGTTTGGGCAGTGTAGGGGGTCGTGCTGGGGGAGTGTTTTAGGGTTTAGGGCAGTGCAGTCGTGTTCGGGTAGTGTAGGGGGTCATGCTGGGGGAGTATTTTAGGGTTTAGGGTAGTGCAGTGGTGTTCGGGTAGTGTAGGGGGTCATGCTGGGGGTAGTGTTCTAGGGTTTAGGGCAGTGCAGTGGTGTTCGGGCAGTGTAGGGGGTCGTCTTGGGGGTGGTGTTTCAGGGTTTAGGGCAGTGCAGTGGTGTTCGGGCAGTGTAGGGGGTCGTGCAGGGGGTGGTGTTTCAGGGTTTAGGGCAGTGCAGTGGTGTTCGGGCAGTGTAGGGGGTCGTGCAGGGGTGGTGTTTCAGGGTTTAGGGCAGTGGTGTTCGGGCAGTGTAGGGGGTCATGCTGGGGGTGGTGTTTCGGGGTTTAGGGCAGTGCAGTGGTGTTCGAGCAGTAAAGGGGGTCATGCTGGGGGTGGTGTTTCAGGGTTTAGGGCAGTGCAGTGGTGTTCGGGCAGTGTAGGGGGCGGTGCAGGGGGTGGTGTTTCAGGGTTTAGGGCAGTGCAGTGGTGTTCGGGCAGTGTAGGGGGTAGTGCAGGGAGTGGTGTTTCAGGGTTTAGGGCAGTGCAGTGGTGTTCGGGCAGTGTAGGGGGTCGTGCAGGGGGTGGTGTTTCAGGGTTTAGGGCAGTGTAGTGGTGTTCGGGCAGTGTAGGGGGTGGTGCAGTGGGTGGTGTTTCAGGGTTTAGGGCAGTACAGTGGTGTTCGGGCATTGTAGGGGGTGGTGCTGGGGCTGGTGTTTCAGGGTTTAGGGCAGTGCAGTGGTGTTCGGGCAGTGTAGGGGGTCGTGCTGGGGCTGGTGTTTCAGGGTTTAGGGCAGTGCAGTGGTGTTCGGGCAGTGTAGGGGTTGTGCTGGGGCTGGTGTTTCAGGGTTTAGGGCAGTGCAGTGGTGTTCGGGCAGTGTAGGGGGTCATGCTGGGGCTGGTGTTTCAGGGTTTAGGGCAGTGCAGTGGTGTTCGGGCATTGTAGGGGGTCTTGCTGGGGCTGGTGTTTCAGAGTCTAGGGCAATGCAGTGGTGTTCGGGCAGTGTAGGGGGTCTTGCTGGGGCTGGTGTTTCAGGGTTTAGGGCAGTGCAGTGGTGTTCGGGCAGTGTAGGGGGTCGTGCTGGGGGTGGTGTTTCAGGGTTTAGGGCAGTGCAGTGGTGTTCGGGCAGTGTAGGGGGTCGTGCTGGGGCTAGTGTTTCAGGGTTTAGGGCAGAGCAATGGTGCTCAGGCAGTGTAGGGGTTGTGCTGGGGGTGATGTTTCAGGGTTTATGGCAGTGCAGTGGTGTTAGGGCAGTGTAGGGGGTCGTGCTGGGGGTGGTGTTTCAGGGTTTAGGGCAGTGCAGTGGTGTTCCGGCAGTGTAGGGGGTCGTGCAGGGGGTGGTGTTTCAGGGTTTAGTGCAGTGGTGTTCGTGCAGTGTAGGGGGTCGTGCTGGGGTGGTGTTTCAGGGTTTAGGGCAGTGCAGTGGTGTTCGGGCAGTGTAGGGTGTCGTGCTGAGGGGTGGTGTTTCAGGGTTTAGGGCAGTGCAGTAGTGTTTGGGCAGTGTAGGGGGTCGTGCAGGGGGTGGTGTTTCAGGGTTTAGGGCAGTGCAGTGGTGTTCGGCCAGTGTAGGTAGTCTTGCTGGGGGTGGTGTTTCAGGGTTTAGGGCAGTGCAGTAGTTTTCGGGCAGTGTAGGCGGTCGTGCTGGGGCTGGTGTTTCAGGGTTTAGGGCAGTGCAGTGGTGTTCGGGCAGTGTACGGGGTTGTGCTGGGGCTGGTGTTTCAGGGTTTAGGGCAGTGCAGTGGTGTTCGGGCAGTGTACGGGGTTGTGCTGGGGCTGGTGTTTCAGGGTTTAGGGCAGTGCAGTGGTGTGCGGGCAGTGTACGGGGTTGTGCTGGGGCTGGTGTTTCAGGGTTTAGGGCAGTGCAGTGGTGTTCGGGCAGTGTAGGGGGTCGTGCTGGGGGTGGTGTTTCAGGGTTTAGGGCAGTGCAGTGGTGATCGGGCAGTGTAGGGGGTCGTGCTGGGGCTGGTGTTTCAGGGTTTAGGGCAGTGCAGTGGTGTTCGGGCAGTGTAGGGGGTCGTGCTGGGGCTGGTGTTTCAGGGTTTTGGGCAGAGCAGTGGTGTTCGGGCAGTGTAGGGGGTCGTGCTGGGGGTGGTGTTTCAGGGTTTAGAGCAGTGCAGTGGTGTTCGGGCAGTGTAGGGGGTCTTGCTGGGGGTGGTGTTTCAGGGTTTAGGGCAGTGCAGTGGTGTTCGGGCAGTGTAGGGGGTCTTGCTGGGGGTGGTGTTTCAGGGTTTAGGGCAGTGGTGTTCGGGCAGTGTAGGGGGTGTTGCTGGGGGTGATGTTTCAGGGTTTAGGGCAGTGCAGTGGTGTTCGGGCAGTGTAGGGGGTCTTGCTGGGGGTAGTGTTTCAGGGTTTAGGGCGGTGCAGTGGTGTTCGTGCAGTGTAGGGGGTCGTGCTGGGGGTGGTGTTTCAGGGTTTAGGGCAGTGCAGTAGTGTTCGGGCAGTGTAGGATGTCGTGCAGGGGGTGGTGTTTCAGGGTTTAGGGCAGTGCAGTGGTGTTCTGGCAGTGTAGGGGGTCATGCTGGGGGTGGGGTTTCAGGGTTTAGGGCAGTGCAGTGGTGTTCGGGCAGTGTAGGGGGTCTTGCTGGGGGTGATGTTTCAGGGTTTAGGGCAGTGGTGTTCGGGCAGTGTAGGGGGTCTTGCTGGGGGTGATGTTTCAGGGTTTAGGGCAGTGCAGTGGTGTTCGGGCAGTGTAGGGGGTCTTGCTGGGGGTAGTGTTTCAGGGTTTAGGGCAGTGCAGTGGTGTTCGTGCAGTATAGGGGGTCGTGCTGGGGATGGTGTTTCTGGGTTTAGGGCAGTGCAGTAGTGTTCGAGCAGTGTAGGGGGTTGTGCAGGGGTGGTGTTTCAGGGTTTAGGGCAGTGCAGTGGTGTTCGGGCAGTGTAGGGGGTCGCGCTGGGGGTGGTGTTTCAGGGTTTAGGGCAGTGCAGTGGTGTTCGGGCAGTGTAGGGGGTCATGCACGGGGTGGTGTTTCAGGGTTTAGGGCAGTGCAGTGGTGTTCGGGCAGTGTAGGGAGTTGTGCTGGGGCTGGTGTTTCAGGGTTCAGGGCAGTGCAGTGGTGTTCAGGCAGTGTAGGGGGTCGTGCTGAGGCTGGTGTTTCACGGTTTAGGGCAGTGCAGTGGTGTTCGGGCAGTGTAGGGGGTCGTGCTGGGGCTGGTGTTTCAGGGTTTAGGGCAGTGCAGTGGTGTTCGGGCAGTGTAGGCGGTCGTGCTGGGGCTGGTGTTTCAGGGTTTAGGGCAGTGCAGTGGTGTTCGGGCAGTGTAGGGGGTCATGCTGGGGCTGGTGTTTCAGGGTTTAGGGCAGTGCAGTGGTGCTCGGGCAGTGTAGGGGGTCGTGCTGGGGGTGATGTTTCAGGGTTTAGGGCAGTGCAGTGGTGTTCGGGCAGTGTAGGGGGTCGTGCAGGGGCTGGTGTTTCAAGGTTTAGGGCAGTGCAGTGGTGTTCGGGCAGTGTAGGGGGTCGTGCTGGGGCTGGTGTTTCAGGGTTTTGGGCAGAGCAGTGGTGTTTGGGCAGTGTAGGGGGTCATGCTGGGGGTAGTGTTTCAGGGTTTAGGGCAGTGCAGTGGTGTTCGGACAGTGTAGGGGGTCGTGCTGGGGGTGGTGTTTCAGGGTTTAGGTCAGTGGTGTTCGGGCAGTGTAGGGGGTCTTGCTGGGGGTGATGTTTCAGGGTTTAGGGCAGTGCAGTGGTGTTCGGGCAGTGTAGGGGGTCTTGCTGGGGGTAGTGTTTCAGGGTTTAGGGCAGTGCAGTGGTGTTCGGGCAGTGTAGGGGGTCATGCTGGGGGTGGTGTTTCAGGGTTTAGGGCAGTGCAGTGGTGTTCGGGCAGTGTAGGGGGTCATGAAGGGGGTGGTGTTTCAGGGTTTAGGGCAGTGCAGTGGTGTTCGGGCAGTGTAGGGGGTCGTGCTAGGGGTGGTGTTTCAGGGTTTAGGGCAGTGCAGTGGTGTTTGGGCAGTGTAGGGGGTCATGCAGGGGCTGGTGTTTCAGGGTTTAGGGCAGTGCAGTGGTGTTCGGGCAGTGTAGGGGGTCGTGCTGGGGGTAGTGTTTTAGGGTTTAGGGTAGTGCAGTGGTGCTTGTGTAGTGTAGGGGGTCGTGCTGGGGGTAGTGTTTTAGGGTTTAGGGTAGTGCAGTGGTGTTTGTGTAGTGTAGGGGGTCATGTTTTAGGGTAGTGCAGTGGTGTTTGGGTAGTGTAGGGGGTCGTGCTGGTGGTAGTGTTTTAGGATTTAGGTTAGTGCAGTGGTGTTTGGGTAGTGTAGGGGGTCGTGCTGGGGGTAGTGTTTTAGGGTTTAGGATAGTGCAGTGGTGCTTGTGTAGTGTAGGGGGTCGTGCTGGGGGTAGTGTTTTAGGGTTTAAGGTAGTGCAGTGGTGTTTTTGTAGTGTAGGGGGCTCATGTTTTAAGATGCAATGCTCCAATACCTGACCAGTCTGCACTACATAAAACTGCAAAAAAACTAAAAATAAAAAGTGTTTTGCACACTTTTGTCATTGGGCTATATGTGGGCTACATCTGGGTAATATTTGTGCTACATTTGGGCTCTTTTTCACTGGTGGCCATCTTGGAAGACTTCTTTGTTATGAAGTTTCCTAATTTCTTCATTTACTGCAGTCTTCTCAGTAGGAAATGCTTTCAGTTTTTACTTTGATTCCATCAAGAAGTCATTCAGATGTGTCTCACATCTGCCATAAATTCAGAATGTTAGCACTCTAGTTGCTCATTAGATCACTGGAGTAAAGCTACTGCTCACCAGGGAGTTAACTGGTAGTCTGCTGCTGGTATTGAAAGTGATTGTTTCAGTCTGCATGTCAGAATTTTCTAATGAAATAGAAGAGGATATGAGATCTCACTTAAAACATGCCCTAATTTTTCTTTCTGCAGCACTAACCATAATTTCTATTTCAAAAAGAACCCCTCATTTTGTTCCTTTTTAAATTAAATGTTTTAAGTGTTACCGGTTTATTCCAATCAAGATGGCTTCAGGTGTGCCATACTTTTGTCATAAGTAAGGCTGTTAGCGCTCTAGTTGTTCTTTAGAACACTCTGGGAAGCTGCAGTAGAACACAAAGGCATCAACTGGCAGGCTGCTCCTGTTGAAATATAACAGGAAGATATTTGAGATCACACTTGAAATATGTCCTAATTTTTCTTTCTACAGCACTAACCATAATTTCTATGACAAAATGAACCCCCTCATTTTGTTCCTTTTTAAATTAAATGTTTTAAGTGTTACCAGTTTATTCCAATCAAGATGGCTTCAGGTGTGCCATACTTTTGTCATAAGTAAGGCTGTTAGCACTCTAGTTGTTCTTTAGAACACTCTGGGAAGCTGCAGTAGAACACAAAGGCATCAACTGGCAGGCTGCTCCTGTTGAAATATAACAGGAAGATATTTGAGATCACACTTGAAACATGTCCTAATTTTTCTTTCTACAGCACTAACCATAATTTCTATGACAAAATGAACCCCATCATTTTGTTCCTTTTTAAATTAAATTGTTTAAGTGTTACCAGTTTATTCCAATCAAGATGGCTTCAGGTGTGCCATACTTTTGTCATAAGTAAGGCTGTTAGCACTCTAGTTGTTCTTTAGAACACTCTGGGAAGCTGCAGTAGAACACAAAGGAATCAACTGACAGTCTCTGCCCTTGTTGGATGTACATGTTTTACTGAGAATGTCAGACTTCATTCTCACATGAGTGAGAAAGATAATGTGAATTTACAGAAAATATGCTCTCATTTTAGCTTCTGGAGCACCTTCCAAACCTCCATGGGACAAGCATGAGAAAATAGTGTTCTCTCAAACATGATTCATGATATCCCAGCAGAAGGTTTTTCACATGGTAAAATCACCTTAGAATACACCACAATTCCTAAAATTAGTATGGTACCATCAACAAATAAATTCTAATGTAACTAAAGCCTGTTATCACCCTTTATAGTTCTCCTTTTGGTGACCCTCAAAATCTTCTATTCACTACAATGCATTTCAATGAGGTACTATCATTTATATTGGTCCCAAGATGGCTGCCAGCAATTCCAGGATGAAGTGCTGACAGCCAATCAGATCTCACGATGACATGTGTGGTTAGGCTCCGCCCAGATATATATGTGACTTTACTTTTGATTTTCTCAGGAACTACTGAACGGATTTACACCATTTAAGCAAAAGGCACGACACTGAACCAAGGGCTACCTCTTTGCCAAATTTGGTGTAATTCCGTTCAGCAGTTCGGGCTGTAGCTGCGACTAAAGGTTCCTATGGAAAAATGAATGGGGAAAACGCGTTTTGGGACCCCCTTTTTCTCGGCCCCCGCTTGACGTATCACCCCGAGACTTTCAGGATAGGAGCGGACCGGAGCGCCCCAACAAGTTGGAAACTTTCGCGAAGATTCGTCAACCGGCGCCAACGATATTTCAAATAGAATGTCGCGGATTTCCTATGGATAATAGGTTTTAACTATAACTATCTACTGGCGACCGCCAGTAGATAATATATATATATATATATATATTCACTGAAAAAACCATAGGTTTCAGACAAGTTATAGTTAGAAATTAGCATTTAAAAAACCTTTGAAATTCACTGAAAAAACCATAGGTTTTAGGGACAGTTATAGTTAGTTGGACATTGCACTCGTACAAAACCCGTGAAATTCCCCCGTTATAGTTAGTTCAGCTAACTATAACTCGCGCCCCGCAATGCACTGCTGATGACGTCACATATTACATCACTCATGACATGGTCAGTGACATCACTGATGACATCACTGATGACATCTCAAATGACATCACTGATGACATCATCCAGTGACTGTGTGTTTCTGTAAAGTTTAAATATGTTTAATATATATAGGGAAAGGCGTATTGAAGAATGAGTGGGTGTATAAGTGTCTGAATGGATGATTTAGTACGTGCGTGACTGACTCTACAAGTGAGTGATTAAACATATCTTACTGAATGCATGGGTTAGTGACTAAACTGTGTGAATGTCTGTATCCGTCTGTTGGTGTGTAAGTGGATGCATGGATTTGCGAATAGCTACATGAGTGTCTATATGGGTTATTGATTGGTTCTATGAGTATCTGTATGGGTGCCTGAGTGTTTGTGTGGATGGGGTGTGTGCGACTGTGCATAGATGTGTGAGTGGGTGATTCACTGGGTGGATGGTTTCAAGAGTGCATCTGTGATAGACTGTATGGGTGGGTAAGTGTGTGTAAGAGTGTGTTAGTGAGTGAATGTATGTCCCAGTGGTACATGTGTGAGTAACTACATATGTGAAAGGCAGTATATATGTGTATTGGAGTATATAAATTGCTATAAGCGAGAGTGAGTGATTGTGATAGTGGCTGTATGGATGAGTGTGTGCTTGTATCAGTGATTGTATAAGAGCGTAACAATGTGCTAGTATTTGTATGATTAAGTGAGCTGGTGTGTGTATAACTGTATAGGTGAGTAAATGGCAGTGTGTTTAATTATTTGCATGACTGACTAGGTGTGTGAGTACCTCTATGGATGAGTGGCGGTGTTTGAGTGTCTATATAGGAGTAAGAGTGCATATGATAGTCCTGTACTGAGTGACCATAAGTATGAGTGACTGTACGGGTGAGTGAGTGGATGTGTGTGTGTAGACCTAAGAATCAGTGAGTGGGTATGTAGTTATTGGTGTTGGAATGTCTATGGTTTTGCGAATGGCACTCTGTAATTTAGATTGGGTGTATCAAAGGTTATATTAGGGTGTGAGGAGCTGCATCAGATTATCACGTGGATGATGTCATCAGTGATGTCATTTGAGATGTCATCAGTGATGTCATCAGTGATGTCACTGACCATGTCATGAGTGATGTAATATGTGACGTCATCAGCAGTGCATTGCGGGGCGCGAGTTATAGTTAGCTGAACTAACTATAACGGGGGAATTTCACGGGTTTTGTACGAGTGCAATGTCCAACTAACTATAACTGTCCCTAAAACCTATGGTTTTTTCAGTGAATTTCAAAGGTTTTTTAAATGCTAATTTCTAACTATAACGTGTCTGAAACCTATGGTTTTTTCAGTGAATTTCAAAGGTTTTTAAATGCTAATTTGTAACTATAACGTGCCTGAAACCTACGGTTTTTCAGTGAATTTCAAAGGTTTTTAAATGACAATTTTTAAATCTATTAATTTTTATATTAATTTTTTCATACTGATTTACTACATTTTTAGAAACAATTTCTTTTACATATTTTATTTTTTAAATTACATTGTAATTACATTATACATTACATTACAAAAAATACTTTCTCAGAATGAATTACTTTAGTTTAAATACTTTGCACATAGGCAATAGACTTTTAAGTACAGTAGTTACAGTTGTTGCAATGGGCAACACATTTTCAAACACAATGCAACATTCAGCTCAATGTGAATTTCTAGTTAAATGCAATTAGTTACTTTATGGATTACTTTTCTAACCACAGGACTGGATCCTAGATTCAGTCCTGGTACATCTCCTGTAAACAGTTGAGTAAAAGCGTTTTGGTTACAGTCGTGATTTTTAAGGAATATTATTGTATTTTAAAAGTTGACACTTAGAAACTTTTTCTCATAGAATCACCAATGTTATCCTATGGAAGGAAATTCACTTAGCAGGTAAAAACTGTTATCGTTACTTTTTCTTACTCAGTGTTGGATCCTGGATCCAGCACTGGTGCATCTCCTGTAAACAGTTGAAAGAATGCGTTTAAGTCATACAGGCGATTTTTAAGGAATATTTGTAGTTTGTGAAAATCGACACTTTGAAACTTTTCTGCTGAAAACCAGACAATGGATTCCTATGGAAGAAAATATAAGTTACTGGTAAGTACGGTTAAAATTACTTTTCAGGACCAGTACGGGGCTGAAAGATACAGCACTGAGGTCTCTCCTTATAACAGGTGAGTAAATCGGAATTCGTATTTCGGCTGATTTTAGAGGAATATTTGTATGTTTCAAAAATCAACACTTAGAAACTTTTTCAGCAAAAAGCAGGCAATGATATCCTATGGAAGGAAATTCAAGTTACTGGTAAGTACGGTTAAAATTACTTTTGAGGATCAGTACTGGGCTGAAAGATGCAGCACTGAGGTCTCTCCTGATAACAGATGAGTAAATCGGAATTCGTATTTCGGCTGATTTTAGATGAATATTTTAAAGTTCCAAAACTCCACACTTAGAAGAATTTCCAAGTGAAACCAGTCAATGTTAGCCTATGGAAGGAAATTCAAGTTACCGGTAAGTACGGTTAAAATTACTTTTCAGGACCAGTACTGGGCTGAAAGATACAGCACTGAGGTCTCTCCTGATAACAGGTGAGTAAATCGGAATTCGTATTTCGGTTGATTTTAGAGGAATATTTTAAAGTTCCAAAACTCTACACTTAGAAGAATTTCCAAGTGAAACCAGTCAATGTTAGCCTATGGAAGGAAATTCAAGTTACCGGTAAGTACGGTTAAAATTACTTTTCAGGACCAGTACTGGGCTGAAAGATACAGCACTGAGGTCTCTCCTGATAACAGGTGAGTAAATCGGAATTCGTATTTCGGCTGATTTTAGATGAATATTTTAAAGTTCCAAAACTCCACACTTAGAAGAATTTCCAAGTGAAACCAGTCAATGTTAGCCTATGAAGGAAATTCAAGTTACCGGTAAGTACGGTTAAAATTACTTTTGAGGATCAGTACTGGGCTGAAAGATGCAGCACTGAGGTCTCTCCTGATAACAGGTGAGTAAATCGGAATTCGTATTTCGGCTGATTTTAGAGGAATATTTTAAAGTTCCAAAACTCCACACTTAGAAGAATTTCCAAGTGAAACCAGTCAATGTTAGCCTATGGAAGGAAATTCAAGTTACCGGTAAGTACGGTTAAAATTACTTTTCAGGACCAGTACTGGGCTGAAAGATACAGCACTGAGGTCTCTCCTGATAACAGGTGAGTAAATCGGAATTCGTATTTCGGCTGATTTTAGATGAATATTTTAAAGTTCCAAAACTCCACACTTAGAAGAATTTCCAAGTGAAACCAGTCAAGTAATTTTAACCGTACTTACCGGTAACTTGAATTTCCTTCATAGGCTAACATTGACTGGTTTCACTTGGAAATTCTTCTAAGTGTGGAGTTTTGGAACTTTAAAATATTCCTCTAAAATCAGCCGAAATACGAATTCCGATTTACTCACCTGTTATCAGGAGAGACCTCAGTGCTGCATCTTTCAGCCCAGTACTGATCCTCAAAAGTAATTTTAACCGTACTTACCAGTAACTTGAATTTCCTTCCATAGGATATCATTGCCTGCTTTTGCTGAAAAAGTTTCTAAGTGTTGATTTTTGAAACATACAAATATTCCTCTAAAATCAGCCGAAATCCGAATTCTGATTTACTCACCTGTTATCAGGAGAGACCTCAGTGCTGCATCTTTCAGCCCAGTACTGGTCCTGAAAAGTAATTTTAACCGTACTTACCAGTAACTTGAATTTCCTTCCATAGGCTAACATTGACTGGTTTCACTTGGAAATTCTTCTAAGTGTGGAGTTTTGGAACTTAAAATATTCCTCTAAAATCAGCCGAAATACGAATTCCGATTTACTCACCTGTTATCAGAGAGACCTCAGTGCTGCATCTTTCAGCCCAGTACTGGTCCTGAAAAGTAATTTTAACCGTACTTACCGGTAACTTGAATTTCCTTCCATAGGCTAACATTGACTGGTTTCACTTGGAAATTCTTCTAAGTGTGGAGTTTTGGAACTTTAAAATATTCCTCTAAAATCAGCCGAAATACGAATTCGATTTACTCACCTGTTATCAGGAGAGACCTCAGTGCTGCATCTTTCAGCCCAGTACTGGTCCTGAAAAGTAATTTTAACCGTACTTACCAGTAACTTGAATTTCCTTCCATAGGCTAACATTGACTGGTTTCACTTGGAAATTCTTCTAAAATTACGGTTAAAATTACTTTTGAGGATCAGTACTGGGCTGAAAGATGCAGCACTGAGGTCTCTCCTGATAACAGGTGAGTAAATCGGAATTCGTATTTCGGCTGATTTTAGAGGAATATTTTAAAGTTCCAAAACTCCACACTTAGAAGAATTTCCAAGTGAAACCAGTCAATGTTAGCCTATGAAGGAAATTCAAGTTACCGGTAAGTACGGTTAAAATTACTTTTGAGGATCAGTACTGGGCTGAAAGATGCAGCACTGAGGTCTCTCCTGATAACAGGTGAGTAAATCGGAATTCGTATTTCGGCTGATTTTAGAGGAATATTTTAAAGTTCCAAAACTCCACACTTAGAAGAATTTCCAAGTGAAACCAGTCAATGTTAGCCTATGGAAGAAAATTCAAGTTACTGGTAAGTACGGTTAAAATTACTTTTCAGGACCAGTACTGGGCTGAAAGATGCAGCACTGAGGTCTCTCCTGATAACAGGTGAGTAAATCGAATTCGTATTTCGGCTGATTTTAGAGGAATATTTTAAAGTTCCAAAACTCCACACTTAGAAGAATTTCCAAGTGAAACCAGTCTATGTTAGCCTATGGAAGGAAATTCAAGTTACTGGTAAGTACGGTTAAAATTACTTTTCAGGACCAGTACTGGGCTGAAAGATGCAGCACTGAGGTCTCTCCTGATAACAGGTGAGTAAATCAGAATTCGGATTTCGGCTGATTTTAGAGGAATATTTGTATGTTTCAAAAATCAACACTTAGAAACTTTTTCAGCAAAAAGCAGGCAATGATATCCTAAGGAAGGAAATTCAAGTTACTGGTAAGTACGGTTAAAATTACTTTTGAGGATCAGTACTGGGCTGAAAGATGCAGCACTGAGGTCTCTCCTGATAACAGGTGAGTAAATCGGAATTCGTATTTCGGCTGATTTTAGAGGAATATTTTAAAGTTCCAAAACTCCACACTTAGAAGAATTTCCAAGTGAAACCAGTCAATGTTAGCCTATGAAGGAAATTCAAGTTACCGGTAAGTACGGTTAAAATTACTTTTCAGGATCAGTACTGGGCTGAAAGATGCAGCACTGAGGTCTCTCCTGATAACAGGTGAGTAAATCGGAATTCGTATTTCGGCTGATTTTAGAGGAATATTTTAAAGTTCCAAAACTCCACACTTAGAAGAATTTCCAAGTGAAACCAGTCAATGTTAGCCTATGAAGGAAATTCAAGTTACCGGTAAGTACGGTTAAAATTACTTTTCAGGATCAGTACTGGGCTGAAAGATGCAGCACTGAGGTCTCTCCTGATAACAGGTGAGTAAATCGGAATTCGTATTTCGGCTGATTTTAGAGGAATATTTTAAAGTTCCAAAACTCCACACTTAGAAGAATTTCCAAGTGAAACCAGTCAATGTTAGCCTATGAAGGAAATTCAAGTTACCGGTAAGTACGGTTAAAATTACTTTTGAGGATCAGTACTGGGCTGAAAGATGCAGCACTGAGGTCTCTCCTGATAACAGGTGAGTAAATCGGAATTCGTATTTCGGCTGATTTTAGAGGAATATTTTAAAGTTCCAAAACTCCACACTTAGAAGAATTTCCAAGTGAAACCAGTCAATGTTAGCCTATGAAGGAAATTCAAGTTACCGGTAAGTACGGTTAAAATTACTTTTCAGGACCAGTACTGGGCTGAAAGATGCAGCACTGAGGTCTCTCCTGATAACAGGTGAGTAAATCGGAATTCGTATTTCGGTTGATTTTAGAGGAATATTTTAAAGTTCCAAAACTCCACACTTAGAAGAATTTCCAAGTGAAACCAGTCAATGTTAGCCTATGGAAGGAAATTCAAGTTACTGGTAAGTACGGTTAAAATTACTTTTCAGGATTAGTACTGGGCTGAAAGATGCAGCACTGAGGTCTCTCCTGATAACAGGTGAGTAAATCAGAATTCGTATTTCGGCTGATTTTAGAGGAATATTTGCACAATGGTGAAGGGAGGGGCGGGGCCTGAGGTGACATCTGTGCAAACGCGCCCCGTGGCGTGTTTTAAGTTGGGGATTAAGTCCCCTTGAATCATGAGGGTCCCTACGGGCCAACTAGCCCACCAGGAACCTCCATTATGCGCCAGGGGCTGCGTTGCAGAGACATGTACAGAGGCCACACCCCTTTTACACCTCTCTGCAACGCAGTTCTGTGGCGCTTTCTGGACGTACCTGTTGGGCTAGTTGGCCCCCAGGGACCCTCAGGATTGAAGAGGATTTAATTCCCCATCTTAAAACGCGCCACGGGGCCTGTTTGCACACATGTCACCTGAAGCCCCGCCCCTCCTTCACCACTGTGCAAACACGCCCCGTGGCGCGTTTTAAGTCGGGGATTAACTCCCTTGAATCCTGAGGGTCCCTGGGGTGCAACTAGCCCACCATATACCTCCAAAGCGCCATAGAGCTGCGTTGCAGAGAGGTGTAAAGGGGCGTGGCCTCTGTACACCTCTCTGCAAGGCAGCCCCTGGCGCATACTGGAAGGTTCCTGGTGGGCTAGTTGGCCCTCAGGGACCCCCAGTAGTCAAGGGGAATTCGTTCCCCCTCTGCAAACGCGCCAGGGGCGCGTTTGCAGAGTGGTGAAGGAAGGGGGTGGGGCCCGATCGTTTTTTTTTTTTTTTTTCCCCTGAAGGGGGCTGTGTAGCCCCCTTCCTTTTCTCTATTTTTAGGCCCTGGGGACCCCATCCCCCAGGGCCTTACCCTTCTTCAAATTAAAATAAAAAAAAAAAACGGGAAGGGGGCCCCCTTCCCTGGGCCTGTATTGGCCCCGGGGACCCCATCCCCGGGGCATGGCCTCTTTTTTTTTTATTTGGAGGGGGCTGCGTGGCCCCCTCCTCAGGCCATTTAAGGCCCCGGGGACCCCATCCCCGGGGCCGGCCTTGCACTTTTTTTTTTTTTACCTTTGGGGAGGGGGCTGCGTGGCCCCCCTCCGTGGCCACTTATGGCCCCGGGTACCCCATCCCCCGGGGCCTGGCCTCTCGTTGGGGACTGTGGGGGGTCCCCAAACCCCCACAGTCCCGCCTGGCTCCCCGTGTCCTACGGGAGCCTGCATTGCTTTTACACATGGGGAGCAGCTAACATGCTGCTCCCCATGTGAAAAGCAATCAGCTTTGGATATTGGAAGAGAGACAGGTTTCCTGCTCTCTCTTCCAATATCCAAAGCAAGTTTGCAATGACAGGACGGGGCCGCGAGGCTCCCGTCCTGTCATTGCAAACAGCAGTGTCCCAGGGGTAGGCACCCCGGGACACTGCAGGAGCCGGCCCTGGGGGTGGCGGTCCCCAGGGCCACCACAGGCTCCAGGAGGGGGCCGCGCGGCCCCCTCCTACATTTTGAAAGCCCCGGGGAGGTGGTGGTCCCCGGGGCTTGGGGGTCCAAAACGGACCCCCATTTTAATTTTTCTTAGTGCCCTGGGGAGGTGGTGGTCCCCGGGGCATGTGGGGGCTGGAGCCCCCCACACAGGTTTTAATTTAAAAAGAAGCCCGGGGAGGTGGTGGTCCCGGGGCTGCGGAGGGCTCAGAGCCCTCCCGCACCATTATCCATAAAGCCCCGGGGGTGGTGGTCCCCGGGGCTTGGGGGCCCTTAGAGGCCCCCCACACATAAAATCAACCCGGGGGCCAATTAACATCGAAGCGCGGGAGACCGCGCTTCGTTTTTTTTTTTTTTTCGGCAGGATTCGCGCTCCCTGAGCGCATCCTGCCGATTTTTTTAAAACATTTTTTTATTTTTTTTTGCCCAGGGGGTCCTTGTGGGACCCCCTGAGCAGACCTAGGGGGTCAGGGTGTTTCTACCGAGGGACAAAATGGCTGCCAACACTTCCTGATTTGGAGTGTTGACAGCCAATTAACATAAAGCTCGTGCTCGGGAGGATCCGCGGCCCTAGATATATCTATCTTTTACTTTTGATTTTCTCAGCAACTACTGAACGGATTTACACCATTTAACAAAAGGGTTCTTTCTGAACCAAGAACTACCTCTTTGCCAAATTTGGTGTAATTCCGTTCAGCAGTTCGGGCTGTAGCCGTGTCTAAAGTTTCCTATGGAAATTTGCATGGGAAAACGCGTTTTGGGACCCCCTTTTTTCTCGGCCCCCGCTTGACGAATCCCCGAGACTTTCAGGGTAGGAGCGGACCGGAGCGCCCCACAAAGTTTGAAAATTTTGCGAAGATACGTCAACCGGCAAGAGAGTTATTTCAAATAGAATGTCGCGGATTTCCTATGGATAATAGGTTGTAACTATAACTATCTACTGGCGACCGCCAGTAGATAATATATATATATATATATATATATATACATCATGTGTATTAGAAATGTAACTGACAAGTTAGTGCCTCACTCTGACAACCATGTATAATTTACCTTAATGGGTTGTGGAATAGTGTTAACCATATACATGTAATAATAATGTAAGTAGGATTTGTTTAGCCATGATGTCAAGAATTTGAAATAATGTGTTTCATTAGTCACATAGAAGCTGTATTGCAATCTATGTGCTGTTGAGTTAGCTTGATGGTAGGCCTGAATAATAGTAAATTAATTTCATGACTAGCACTTAATCTTGCCTTGCTTGTACTGTGAAATGTGGTATGTATTTTGTGTTCCCACTGCAAGTGGACAAGGCATCATTAGTTAGAAAAAGGGTCTATTGTTTAGCAGGCAATGAGGCCTGAGAAGGAATGTGTTAATGCAGGAGAGATGAGTTTTCATAGGAGACAGAGATGGCACCAAGGATGTGTGGGATGTTTTGCCGTGTGACACGGGAGGTGGAGAAGGAACAAAAGAAGGACGATGGAATGATGGAGTTTCTTCTTTGGGACTCTGACAGTTGACACCTTTATGCTTTCCCTTGAACTTTGCTTGGAATAGTGGTCCACATTACATAGTGTAGGGAAAGTTGGAGAAACTGTAGGGTTTCTTAAAGGAAGCTTATGCATTCAAATTTGCCTTTTTGTCTTATAATTACCTACGTAGCAAAAACTAAATTAGACATATTCTTTTTGTTATATAGGGTGAATCGGTTTCGGAGATTTGGCTTCATTCTATTTTCTCTGTATCTTTACCCATCATGCTGAGATTGATATATTTTAATCTGTTTCAAAACTTACGATAAAATTGACTAACGACAACTCAGTTGTGGATCTGAGTTCCTGAGAATTTCCCGTCCTTAGGTTGGTAAATTGAAGAGTTCCTTACCTCTCATGCTGCTTAAAAAGAACCATCGACCAAGCTTAGGAGTTGAATTTCAGTGTTATCAGATGTAACTACAGAGGATGGTTCCGACCCTGAAATAAAGAGCCAAAACTAGAATAATTCGAGAGCAAAATCCCTGTTTCCCTTGTGTGGAAACCAAATGCGAAAATTGGAGAAAGAGCGGAGTACCGGTGGCGTGCTGAGAAACCAGGGACGGAGGAGAACTGAGTATCAGTAGGGCGATGTGTGATGTTAGATTGCAGTGAATAATTGATTGTGTGATGTCTGGTGGAGATGTTTTGAGAGTTGCGTGAATGTGGTCATAAGTTGCTGATGTTGTTATCGGGTCTGACGTGTCCTAAGATCCCGGGGTATATAGTAAGGTGCAGAAGACACTGTGTTGTATTTGTCTGCTGAGTTTTGTGGGGGTTCGTCGTGAGACTTTGTCGACGGCCCAATTTAGAGAGGGAACTTTGTGTGAATGGGACAATTGTGAATAGTGTGGTGGACCTTTTTGTGCAGCAAGGAAAATATACTGATTCAAGTGATTCCCCGCTGGTTGAGGTTTCTTTTGTGAGAGAGTGTGCGTTCTTTGAATGATTGACTTCTATTGATTCTTTTAGACTAAAGCGGGCTTGTAAGGAGAAAGATACCGGGTGCAAGAGATTGGACACAGGCCTATCAATAGAATTAAGAACTACTAGATCTACTAGACAAAAAGAAAATATTAAACAACCAGCTTTGGGGACTGATCATCCATGTAACTCTGATTTAATGGAAAGATTAGAGACTATGATTTCTGCATTATTACACCCTATACTGTATAAATTGTCTACAATAGAGGACAAACTATCTTCTCTTGAGGCCTCTTATCTCTCAAGTCAGCCCCCTTCTGATACTACTGTGCTAACTAATGTAGCTAGACCCAATCACCAATTGGGCATGGTCCCCCTTACGCTACCTGATAGGCCAAATGAAACTACTGATAGCATGGGAAGCCAAGCTTTACGACAAACAGGGCTTCCTGCAGTTTTTCTGGCTCTGTCCATGATTCTACCAAAATGGGGAGTGCTAATGTACACAAAAATAATGGTAGGACACAGACGCAGACACAGGCACAAGGTAATCGGGAGAATACTGGTTGCCCAAGGCTACATGGTGAATCACAAGCACCCGTTAGTTCGACAGCTCCTCGCCCGCATATAATTCCACCTGTACCTATAACTTGTCTGGAGGGAAGGTCACAATCATTGTGCTTAGGAACTAGAGTCTCTCAGCACCAAGATGAAAGTGGGAAGCCTAAGTCAAGACTAGATCTCCCTCCAGCTGCTTGTCCATATGTAATAGTTCTAGTTAATATCCCAGAACTGAAATCAAATATGATAGAAAATACAGACCAGCTAATAAATAAATCCAAGCATTGGCTATCTAATTGCCTAGGTGAAAATGTTAATGCCCTCCAGAATATTATTATGGCTAGGAGGGTTTCTTGGAGTAGGAAGAGCTCCCAAAAGTATTAAAGGCGACTGTATTATAGTGAACTTTGATAACTATCATATAGTGGGTGATCTATTATCTGTTTTACCAAATATGCCATCATTTCATTCTGAAATTTTTGCTCTACCTTTGGGTTTCTTCTACAAGCCCTATCCTTCACCACAGCTATCTACTGTTAGCTCAAATGCTCCTTGGAGGCCATCCCATTTCCCGTTTAATCAACCTCCTCCCCCTTAGTCTCACCGTTTCCTTTAAGGAATAGATTTGCTGCTTTAGAAGGCCTGTCCGCTTGTGATTGACTGGACTCTCAGATTATATCACCTAGTGGGGACGGTGTTTTAGATCTACAAAAGCTGTCTCTCTCGCACATTCCCCCTACAATTTCTAGTGTGACATCACCAAGCCACCAAGACAGCTTAAACTTGTCCAAGAGTCCGCTACCTCGTATGAATCTCTTAGGATCTATAGCGGCTATGTCTTGGAATATTGCTGGTTATAATCAAAAAGATCTAATATGGACTGGCTGTCTTTGTTGACATCTACTGACATAGTTTGTCTTCAAGAGACTTGGGAAATAGATCCGATATTCTTAAATGGGTATCGCTCCTTTCATACTCCTGCTGTACCGTCTCCTGCTGGTCGGGCTAAGGGTGGTTTGGTGACGCTACTTTCTAATGCTTTCCCTTTCAAAGTGAAG
This sequence comes from Calotriton arnoldi, assembly GCA_963921515.1. Taxonomy (NCBI): domain Eukaryota; kingdom Metazoa; phylum Chordata; class Amphibia; order Caudata; family Salamandridae; genus Calotriton; species Calotriton arnoldi. Next base: position 227,167 of record CAWUFW010017761.1, on the reverse strand, counting down.
TCATTTTTGAATATGTCACCTTATTATCATATTATTTTAATTGAATATTGTGTGGAGTATTGTTGGCTTCTTATTAACTTTTATAATAATAAATTTGGAAGCAATCAAGCAGAGGTGTTGGCCCCTCTGGAAAAAGATATCAATGACTTGCAAGACAAATGTACCAAACCCTGCAATATAATTTGGCTTGGGGATTTTAACATTCATCCATGTGATAAGATTAATGTGTTAGCCTGTGGAATACAGGATGATGATGGGGAAAGTGTCCTTCATTTCTGTCACACGGAGTATGGTAACACCTTAAATAGATTATTAACAATAAATAATCTTATATTTTTAAACACTTCTGAAAATTTAACTGGTCAGTTAGAATTTACCTTTTAAATCATTTTTCTTCTTCTACCCTTGACTATGTGTTGGTCTCTGACTCTATAAAACGCATTTTTCTCATTTTGAGATTGTGTTTTACCCATTCAGTGATCACGCTGCAATAACCTTTTCTATGCAATCCGCAAAGAAAGTTGATTGTGCCTTTAAACTCCCTATAAACCCCGTAATTGCAAGAGAAAACGGGATTTTCCTAAAGTGGGAAAAAGTAGACACTGGGAGATTTATGGCCAACCTAGTGTCCAACCGTCTTGGGGAGATAATGCTCTGTTTAGAGCCAGTTTTACATGACAGCATGATTTCGGATTTTGAACTAATTTTATCTGATGTTAAAAATAACTTAATCCGTGTTATTCGTAATGGCCGGCGCAAAAAATATAGGGGCATATCTACAAGGGCAGGCGATACAATTATCGCCGCTTTAGCGTCCGTTTTCGGACGAAAAGCGGCGATAATTTTGACGCCTTATTAGCGAGGACACGCTAACGCGTGAATCCATGCTTTTCGCCCTTTCTCTTATCGCCCAGCTTTGCATCTCTAATGAGATGCAAAGTGGGCGTTACTGGCGTACCCCAGATGGCCTACGTTGTAAATATCGCCGATGTGCACATCGCGATATTTACAAGGCAGCCCATCAGGATGATAGCAGACGTTAGATTTTGGCGAAGCGGCCGTTTTCGCCAAATTCTAACGTCTGCTATTATCCCGACTTAGCCATCCCTAACATAGGGGTGGATTGTGCTGATATGACCACAGGGTCGTATCAGCAAGGTTATCGCCGCTTTGCAGGGAACATCGCTGGAAAACCAGCGATGTTCCCTGCAAACGGCGATAACCTCGCTATCTCTGGAATTTTACCGCCCGGAGAAGCGTGTTGTTAATAACGCGCTACCAGGGCGATAATTTCCGGAGATAGCCAGCGATAAGTAATCTATCGCTAAGCACGGCCAGCGATAATTATCGCTGGCCGTTGATAATATGCTCCATAGTTGGTTTGATGACAATTGTGATAAAACATTAAAAAGTCTACATTTAGCTGTGAAGTCCAAACCTCGAAATATAATATTAGTCAAATGTTTGCGTAAAGCTTATAAAAAAGCAAGAATCACTAGGCTTAAGACCTTAAAGGAAGAATGGTGGGAAAACCTGCAGAAGGCTGCAATATTAAAAAGTTCACAAGCATTTTGGTCTCTGATTAACACTCCGTTTTTAAGAGATGAGCAGGCTATGACCACAGATATCAACGTTGACCAGGAAGAATGGGTGACCCACTTTGAAGGTCTTTTGGAGCGGGCGACATGACAACTCTTCAATCAAATTTCCATATTCTAGAAAGAGTTGAGGTTCCTGCTAGTTTTACACTTGCTGAAACCAAGCATGCCCTAAACCAATGCAAACGAGCAAAGGCTCCGGGACCAGATGGAGTCCCGATTGTCCTGTTCCTAGATAATCAAGATCTTTGGGCTCCACTTTTAACAAACGTTTTTAATAAAATTGCCCAAACAGGTGCACCGCCATCGTGGAAGACAACTGTAATTGTCCCAATATATAAAAAGGGGGATAGGTCGATTGCGAAAAACTATAGACCTATCTCTCTGATAGATTCTACTGCAAAGCTAATGGGTCGATTGATTTTAAATAGACTAGAGGATTGGGCCTTAGAAAAAAATATTATTATTCCATGCCAGTTCGGCTTTAGAAAAGGGAAAGGCACTGTGGATCAGTGTCTGAACCTCAGTCTAATTATAGCGAAATACACGGCTGCAAAAAGGACATCTCCATTTGGCCTTCATGGATCTGTCCGCAGCCTTTGACTGCGTGGCACAGCCTAGGCTGTGGCAGACCATGGAGGCAATGGGAATTGACTTGAATATTATTAATATCATCCGTGACCTGTATTCAGGTGCCTCAGCCTGTGTTCGCTATGGAAAGGATGGTGAGTGCACCAGATCCTTCAAAATTGCAAGAGGTGTGAGGCAGGGCTGCGTTCTTGCCCCTTTTATTCGCACTCTATACCAACGGTGTAGAATCTGCACTCTTAGGTTGCACTCTGGATGTCCCTTATATTAATTCAGTGCAGGTGCCAATTTTATTATATGCGGACGACGCAGTGCTTTTAGCTCGTACTAGTAATGCACTGCGCCGCTTAGTCCTGGAATATACGCAATGAATAATCTAGATATGAAAGTTAACTATTCAAAGTCTTTTATCCTAGTAGCAGGTACTAAACAGCGAAATCATCCGCAAATTATTACTGAAGGGGAAAACTGGGAGTTGTCGATTCTTTTAACTATCTAGGGATTATGTTTGACCCCCAAACTAATTGGCAAAAAATGATCGGTAACAGAGGGTCCCAGATGGAAAAGAATATTGGTGCACTAACTAAATTTATAAAAAAACTGGTTTAAAACCAATAGATGTAATTAAAACAGTGTATCAAGCTAAGACTGTATCTGCCGCCACCTATGGAGCAGCTGTTTGGGGAATGAAAGATTGTGCAAAACTACAGATTATTGAAGATAACTTTTTAAAAAGGGTCCTTTCCTTACCAAAGTCATGTGCCAACTATAAGTGCCACATGGAATTGAGAGCACCTTACATTACTGATAAAATTGCAGTGGCTCCGATCCTAATGTGGCACTCAGTATGGCGAAAGGAGACCCTTGCTTTAACAAGAGACATTATAAAGGATGTTCTGAAATTGGATGGGGTGGGTAACATTCCTTGGTTAACTTATGTTGAAACCACATTGAAAGCAGTTGGGCTACATCGTCTTTTTTGGATCCTAGTACCTGTTGTTCTATCTCTAAGGATGATTTAAAAGCGCAATTGCTTTCTAATAGACACATAAGAAGGGAGACTAAAAATATTAATCTGTCGACAGTAAAAACATACTTGGCTTCCCCTAGTATAGTACAAATGGACATAAATACAATATATCTATCCTTCGTTACTAATTTACAGCACAGGTACATCTTGGTGAGATTTCGTTTAAATTATATTCCCCTTATGTTGGGTTCTCCCCGTAACGTTTATGTTGCTTCTGATCTCCCATTTTGTTCCTGTGATCAGCGATCTGTACAGAATGATCTACATTTTTGTTCTTCTGTAAATTTTATTGTGATGAAAGGAAACGATTTATTATCCCCATTTTACGTAAAATGAACTTCAAACAGTGTCGTGTAGCCCTTTATTACCTGCAATTATTACCTGACCCCTTTATCTGTTTTTCTTTGGCGTCCTTTTTGTTATCTGCTTTAAAAAAGAGGTGTACAATCTGCTAAAATTATATCCCGAACAATGATCGATTTTACTGTATTGTGTAAATAATTATGAACTTGAATTTTAATGCAATAATTTTTATACTTTTTATACATTTTAACCTTACTGTAATGTTGTGAAATGTTGTGAAACGTTTTTTTTTTTTAACTGTAGTATACTTTTTATGCCTACATTGTGTTGGTGAAATAAAGTTATTCTGACTGACTGACTTCTATTGATTCTTTTAGAGAAGTGGACAATTGTTACTGAAGAAAATACATGAGTGGGGACAAATTGTGGTTAAAGGAGAACATGTGTGAGCGAAGAAATTGTGAAGGAGGGTGAATAACTGCGAGGAGCAGAATGACATCAGGGAGTGGCACGCTGGGATAGGTTAGATTGGAAATTGTAATTGTGTTGTTGGTGGACTTGCAAAAAATCCAATTGGTAGTTGAATTGCATATTGCGACAGAAAGGGAAAACATGAAGTGTTTTAAAGTGATTAGAGAGATGTTTAGAGGAGATGTGCCTGTCCCGACTAGAACGGAGGAAGAGGCCCCCCCGGAGGATACGCCCGCCCATTATATGTCAATGAATGTAGGGTTTTCACCCTATTATTTGGCTCAAAAACTGGCACAAGTTCACAGAGAAAGAGGACACATTTGCATTTTCAAGCTATGGTACCTTTAATTTGAGAATAATTGATCATTTGAGGGGAATTTTGTATGCAATGAAACCCTTACCTGGACTCACACAATTTGAAGCTCTTGACGCATGGATGCGTGCTAAGCAAAGTGAGCACTATCAGGGGAAGATGAGAAAGGCGATGCGTGCATACCAAGAAGCACAATGGGATGAGAAGCAAAAGAGATGGAGAGTAGATATGATTGAAGGAGTGAGGTTGTACCCTGCACTGGTGACAGATGAGACGAGAGCGGAGGAGGATGGAAAGAAAGAGGGGAAGAATAAAGGGGAGGAGGAAAGTGACAGCGATGTTGGTGATAGTATGTTAGATGGCCTGTTAGTGGAGCGCCCACCCCCATACAGTCTACCATATCCCGGGAGTGGGGGGAGTTCTAAGGCCACAAATAACTGTGTGAGTGCCTCTGCACCAATGGCTATGAACCCGAGTGTTGTAGGGACCCACTCAACAGGAAAGTCCCCAGTCTTGGGATTGGAGGGAATGCAGTCGGGAGTTCCGGAAGTGTCCAGACATTCTGAACCTAATCTTGCTTCAAGGATCCCGGATTCCCTTACTGTACCAGTTACTATTGGCCCCATTGTTCCCATATACCAACCCAAATCCTATTGTGAACGAGGGTCAAGGGATGTCTACAGTCACTGAGGGGTGTATCACAGGAAAGAGTGGAAAACCCTCACACGATATTCGTTCCTTTGACACCGATGAATGTGAGCAGTCCTCGTGCCGTGACTGCAGACTCATCCGTAATCCAAATTGGGCCAGGACCTGTTATGTCCCTTGCAGGACTGACAGGGTTAGATTCCCCTGCCTGGGAAATGCTCCCTGGAGCACATGACATCAAACCCCAAGAGCAAACTTCTGCCCAGAAGACACCCGAGAGCCAAAGTATGTTTTATGTTTTAGATTTAAAAAAATGGTTGAAAGACGTAGTTACACTAACGAGAGTCAGAGCACAGAGGCGAGTTCAGGGACACTTAGATCAGCTGTGAAGGTAAATTTGGTGGATGTGCATAAGCTGAAAACCAAATTAGATGCCATGATAAGAGGAATTTTATAGCTTTAGCACCGGCCGAATGAATTATTGTTCATGAGTAAGGATGTTACTAGAAGAGCAAGGGAAGTCTCACAGTTGTATATACATGTGTATGAACTGAACTTTGAACAAGAGACTTTTTGCCTGTGCACAGGTGAAGAATCACAGAGAAGATTCTGTAACTGCTATTTCTCAACCGAACTTGGTCTGAGTCTAAAGTAGTATGGAAACTAATCCATCTAGTCGTAGATCAATATTGGATATTTCCATAACGCTTATAGTAGTTGGGTTAATAGTGTTAGTTGTGGTATTGTGTCTTAGGCCTGCAGGTAATATAAAAGAGTCACATGTGTAAAAACTACACCTTTGCGTAAGTCTGAGGAAGAGGTGTTTATGGTGGAGGGGTAAAACATACACACGGATCTTTCTAGGAGGATTTTTTTCCTAAATGCTTACGCCAGGTTGCTTTATCAGTATGTAGATATGATGGAAGCTAGGGATTGCTATGTCTGCATTCAGCTACCCTCTTCAGCTGCTGAGGGAATCACTTACCACCACTTACCATTGACATATGGTATTATTTGTAGTCTGCTCCTTAGTATATTTTATAACAAGAACCATTTTGAGAATTGTTTTTCAAATTGTGACTTGGCCCTTTCAGAAGTGTCATTATTCAAGCACCTAAATAGGCACACAGACGCTAAGACCACTGAATATGCCGGTAGATACTTCATTTTGCCTCAGACCATAGACACTCCTTACACTCACTGACATAATCTAACTTGTGCACTTACAGGGATTAAAAATAAATGTATCGATCAAGTAGAAGATAGGTTTAAAGCAGGGAAGAATACTGCTTAAATTGGGTTTGTGATTTAGGGTTTAGGGTAGTGTAGTGGTGTTTTAGTAGTGTAGGTTAGTGTACTTTTAGAGGGTTTTGGTAGTGTTTTTAACTTTTGGATGTGTAGGGTAGTGTATTTGTATGTAGTGTTGGGTTTTATTATTACTAGGCAAGTTTTTAGTTTGCATACATTAACACTTTCAATGTAATGGTATGCGAACTAAAAACTTGCGTAGTAACGGTTATTGCTAAGAAAAAAACGCGTAGTAATGGCATGCGAACTAATTGCGCTGTTCAGCACACGCACCATCATCTTCTGCCTCCGTCTGCTGCTGCCTGCTTCACTCAAGGGACTAACAGGGTGCTGGAGAACCGGAAGAAATCCATCTACGCCGCCAGTGCACTGCAGGTTTTATTTCCAACCGACCTGAGCAGTGGACCACCAAGCCCAGGGTGCACAGTGCTACCTGCAGCTGCTGCTGATGAGGGGGAGGCGCTAGGTCCATTCTGCGCATAAAGCGCTGCTCTTGCCTCGCGGCGCGGGACGCGCTGTTCAGCACACGCACCATCATCTTCTGCCTCCGTCTGCTGCTGCCTGCTTCACTCAAGGGACTAACAGGGTGCTGGAGAACCGGAAGAAATCCATCTACGCCGCCAGTGCACTGCAGGTTTTATTTCCAACCGACCTGAGCAGTGGACCACCAAGCCCAGGGTGCACAGTGCTACCTGCAGCTGCTGCTGATGAGGGGGAGGCGCTAGGTCCATTCTGCGCATAAAGCGCTGCACTTGCCCCCGCGGCGCGGGACGCGCGCGGGCTGTGCCCGGGCGAAGCCCAGGCCAAGGGCGGGCCCGTCCTGCGCCCGTCATCGCCAGGAAGAGGCAGGGCAGTGCCACCCCCCTTTAACGTTGCTTATTGACTCCAGAGGAGCTGCGGGACACCAAACAAGGTACTGTGTCGCTCTGCGATAACGTGTTATTCCTCATAGTGAAAACTGGGCTTTTAAAGATACTTATACTCTCGCCACTCGGTTCAGCTCGCGCTGCACCTTTGCCTTGTGGCCCTTATTTCTTCTGATCCCCCACTGTGCCTTTCTAGACCACTCTTAGCATAATCATGGGGAAAAGGAAAACCATGGAAGGAACGGGGGGGGCAAATGGAGTACCTGGTGGGGTAGGTAAGGTGAAAAAGGCAAGGAAAACCAGTAAGAATACTGCTAATAACTGTGTGATTGACAGAATTGAGACCTTAATCACAGAATGTGAAGGGATATTGGTAGCTGAGATGCCGGCGATTACTGGTGTCATCAAAGCTCCCCTTGAAAAGAGTTGTAGACAACCTCGCTCAACTACAATACCTTCCATGTTCCACAAACCCCCCCATAATCGCACCTTAAGTAGTAGTGAGATTGACCACCCGGCGACAGGGCAATGGGAAACTACTCCGACCCAGTATGACAACTCACTGTCCAACGATGCTCCGAATCACTTAGAATCTTCTGTCATCATTTGCTCTAATCGTTTTGCGGCGCTGGCTGAGGCCCCTGAATGTTCGGGGGAGCTTGTACCTCAATGCCTAACTCCAAATTCAAGCCCTACGGAACGATCACCCGAGTTAGTAAGTTCAGGTGCCCCTACACCAGAAGATCTTATGCAGATTGTTATCGCGCTCAGGTCAGAAGTAGGCGCGATGAGGACGATGATAGAGGAGCTAGTGGCCATATTTAAACTAATACCCCGGGGAAGCATGCTACATCAACCAGCAGCTAGCCTGCCATTTAATTCCCATTCTCAACGAGCAACCACAAATACACACAAAGAAGGAGTTTCTACACACAAAGGTCCTCTCCCACCCCTCAATGCGCGTACGGACCAGGCCCACAAGGAATTTAATCATAAACGGGTGGTCTCTTCCCAAGCCCCTGCCCCTAGTAACCTGGTAAAACAATTCTCTCTGTTAACCAACCCAAAGTATATTAGACCTTTTAACTTATTAGCAAATTCTTGCTCGCGCCCAATAGGTTCTGGCCATTTAGAAAAACCTCCAACCCCTCTACTTGCGCAAACAAGTATAGTCCTTATGGTCAATGTCCCTAAGCTCGTTTCGCATGGTGACCGAGAAAATGAAGATTCTTTAAAAAACAAGGCTATACATTGGATTCGCCATGTCAGGGGCTGCCGGTCATTGATACGGGATGATATAGTTAGGGCACGGAGATGTACGCCTCATAATCAACCTTCAGATTATATCGAACTTACTCTGGCCAAACATGAACTGGCTGAAAATTTGCTAGCACTAGAATATCGGACATGTCCACCTGGGTCTTCAGCCATTCAGTTTAGACGCTCTCTATTAATTGATGATACAGGGGCGCAGGGCAATACACCAGAACCGGGCACAGAAGGGGGCAACATTAGATGCCAATGATTGACTGAGAACTGCCTCCACCTTACATCAGGAGCCTCAGGATACTGCTCCCAATAGCAACCTAAGTACCCTCCCAAGCATACAACTCTCAATCGCTCTTGATCAACCACCAACAAACTCAAGCCTCATTGATCATATTACCCATACTAAACCCTGCACCAATAAGCCGAGGGATCGGATTGTAGCCACAAACATGATTACAGATAGGGTGGCCATAGGTGTTTCCCCTGCCCTATCATCTCGGCCCCATGCTACCCCTCTACGAGTGTCAGGTCCTGTTTTGGCCCCTTGCTCCCAACTTAATATTATTTCCTGGAATGTGGCCGGACTTAGCAGTAAATTCCTATTGCCCGACTGGAATAAACTAATAGAAGGCCAGGACATCTGCCTCTTCCAGGAAACTTGGAGCTTAGTTGCTCTTTACAAATCTGGTTATACCTGCTTCTTTGTACCAGCTGTTACCACAGGGAGAGGGCGCCCTTCGGGAGGTCTGATTGTCTGGATTAACATTGCTTTGGGTTGTAAAATTACTGAACGTAATTGCACAAACCCAGACATAATGAGGCTTACCATTCATGGAAATAAAGGAGCTCTAACTCTTGAGTTGTTTAACGTATACGTAAGGGGGACAAGAGGGGGAGTCTCCTCAGCCATTGTTTCATCCTTGGAGCAAGAGCTATCCAGCTGCCATCCTGCCTCACAACTTGTGATCGCGGGAGACTTTAACTGCACATTCGAGCCCCTTGGCGTGAATGACATGCTGGGGCTGGAGGAAGACGATGCGAGATGGGGTATCCCACCCCTAAGCATCCCCCCCATCAAAAGATGGTCACGGGTTGCAGTCCAGTTGAACGCACTTGCTCTGGAATTTGAGTTGAGGGCTGCAAACGGCAGAACAGAGTCAGACGTCGAAGGGGCCTGCACGTATAATAGAATTAGTTGTCCGTCCCGCATCGACTACATCTTGATAGACGTAAGACTGTGGAGTAGTATGATTGACATGGTAATAGCCCCTACTAATGACAGTGACCATAACCCACTTTGTCTGACTATGAAGGCCCTCTGGCCCTCTCTTGGCCATGCCCCTGCTGCAACTACTAATTTAGCGACTAAGGAAGTGGCCCCTTCTAATTGTAGAAGATATCTTAAATGGCCCAAAGTCGCTGTTAATGAATCAAAAATGGTTGGAATTAATCGAGTCCTGGCAGAAAATGTAGCTGATCTCCAAGAGGCATCCCTTAATCCCGATGCCCCAGAGAAGGCTTTGGATATTTATATGAGAACTGTAGAGCAGATGGGGTCCTTTTTAAAGTAGCTGTTGGTTCCAACACCCACAAAGGATGCCCAAAAGGTAGACAGGCATGGTTTACTAAAGACTGTAGACAAAAAGAAAAGCCCTAGCCCTAGCTATTAAAAGTAAAAATTGTTCTCGAGTCCAACTAGCCAGGAAAGAGTATAAAGAAGCGCTGCATCGTGCAAAGCTACAGTGGGAAGAATCCCACTGGCAAGATTTAAGGGATGCTAGTCTAGCAAAAGATTCCAACCGATTTTGGAATCTTGTCAGGGGGCAAATTGGAAAGACCCTGACTTAATCCCCAACCACATATCGAGCCAAGATTGGTTTGACCACTTTAGCAAACTATACACGGGGACAGACACAACTCATCCAGAGAGGGTGTCTGACCAGCTAATTCTCTGCCCTACCTTAAACGCCAGCGACCACTTCACCTTAAAAGAAGTCGAAGGGGCAATTAAAAGAATAGTGCCAGCAAAGGCCCCTGGACCGGACGGTCTTCCGGGGATCTACTCCTTGCGAACCCTAGTAATTGGGCGAAATATATTACGCTCCTAATTAATTCCATTTCTAATGGGTGCCCTATACCTGACTCGTGGAAGGGCGCAGAAGTAGTGCCTATTTTTAAAAAAGGAGCAAGGGAGGATCCTGCCAACTACCGACCGATTAGTTTAATCAATGCCATTCAAAAAGTAGTCGGTAGGGTGTTGTTGCAGCGAATTCAATCCTGGGTTGAGGACGAGAATATCCTCTCCCAATATCAGGCGGGCTTCAGGACTAGAACAGGGACAGTTGATCAGGCATTCAGGCTGCTTCTCCTTTATCGGAAGATGGTTGTGTTAGGTGGAGGCAGCCTCTATCTTGCCTTCATCGATTTGAAGACTGCCTTTGATCTGGTCCCTAGGGGCCAATTATGGAAAGTCTTGGATGAGATGGGCATTCCCTCGCTTATTCTTAACATGCTTGTCCGACTGCATGAGGGCAACTATGCCCAAGTAAGGTGGGGGTCACAAGAGCAAAAAACTGATAGGATTTCGGTGAACAGAGGGGTTCGCCAGGGCTGTGTCATGGCGCCTACCCTGTTCTCCTTATACGTGAACGGGGTGGTTAGCTTCCTTCGGGAAATTCCAGCTGACGCCCCGGCCCTGGCAGGAGATAGGGTACCTACCCTTCTGTTCGCAGATGATACACTCTTGATTTCAAAGACCCCGGTTGGGCTACAGAAACTCTTGGATAGGTTTCAGGATTTCTGTACTTTAAGGGGGCTGATCATCAACACCACAAAGACCAAACTGATGACATTCAACCCCTACAAGCCCTTTAGATACACTTTTACTCTGGGTGGAATACAATTGGAGAGAGTCCAGACTTTCGATTATCTAGGCATTCGACTCTCCGAGACAATGCACTGGAATCCCCACATTAATAAGATGCTCTTGAATCATAAACGAGCAGCTGGCGCAATAGGCAGAGAACATCGCTCCTCACAGAGTAGACCTGTTGCCCCAGCACTCACGATCTATGCTGCAAAGGCAGTAAGCTCGGCCCTTTATGGCGCGGAACTGTGGGGGTTCAACAATGTGCAAGAAATCTGTGCATCTGAACATAAGTTCTTGCGAGAGTTAGTGAGCCTTCCCCGAAATGTCCCACTAAAGCCTCTGATGAGTGATATGGGAAGACGCTCCTATAGAGACATTGCCAGATCTAGACCACTGTTTTACTGGGCCCGATTGCTACGTACTGCTGAACTTACAAATTATGCTGCTGCATTTAAAGAAGTAATCAGTTTAGACTGCAGCCACAGGGTGAGCTGGATCAACAACGTTAAGAAACTAGTTTTTGCTTTAGGTTTTAAAGACTCTTGGGCAGATCAGAATCCACCCTGTAAGGACGACCTTAAAAAGCATATTGGGCCTGGGTTGATACACAGGAACTTAGTAAACCAAGAGCAGGCAGGATGGTAGATGATTTTTATCAGTTTAAGTTGCATATATTTTTAGAACCATATTTAGATTTTATTCAGATCCCAAGAGACAGAGCACTTTATATACAGTTCAGGGTTGGCTCGCTCTTAGTTCGTGAGTTAACTGCAAAATGGAGTCCTCCCCGGCAGACAATTGCGGATTGCCCTTGTTGTGAAGCCCCAAAAGAGAGTGTGGCCCACATTATGTTCGTATGCCCAGCATACTCGCGGGCCAGAGCAAGATGGATAAAACCAATCTGTAGACAGCTGGGTACCTTGGATCACCGCGTTGCTTTGCGGATTTTGAAATCAGATTCAAGAGTCCTCTTTGCCTGTGGGGTGGCAAAGTATCTCGGCTGTATTTGGTCCGTTAGGTCTAAATTTTTACGCAGGGAGGTATGAGTTTATACTGTGAATGTATTTTTAAGGAAAAAGACTTTTCTGACTGTCATCAATTAGCTGAATTGATGTACGTTCTATAATTATTAACAAAACGATTAACCACTTGTATAAATTAATCAAATGGAATGTATATACCTATTTTTAATACCTGTGTTTTTATGGATGGAATGTACATATCTGCTCTGATCATTGTTCTTATGATAACTCGTATCTTTTATTCTTGTTTTGTATGTATGAATGATCTTGCTTTTATGATACTTGTTATCGATTAAAGCTATTTGATTGATTGATTGATTGATTGATTAATTGCATGTGAAATAACGAGTCATATTCGCCACCAACTGTTTCTTCACCTTTCCTATTGCTTATTTGCTGTTGGTTTGAACTAGTGGAAGCAAATACCCGAAAGCAAAGATTTGACAGCGCTGGTTTCTTAACCATTTGGCAGTGCAAGTTCAATTGGTATAACTTGATAACACACTTATTCTACCCTTCCAAATGGGAGGTGGAAAGGCACCAAAGGAGCAGGTGAATGGGGAGAAAAGGAGACTTGAGGCCTCCATTTGTATGTACGCAGTGGATCAACCACAGCAAGATTGTGATGAAGTCCTTCAGCCCTATCCCTCTTCAGTTCCAGAAAGTGGCACTGATACGGGCTCTACCAAAGCTACCCCTAATCCTCCAATCTCCTGGAGGACTGGGAGTTACTGCTATGCCAGTTATTCAGTATGGCTTTGCCTGCCCTTCTACTTGGAATGATTTAATTTCTTATCTTCCCTTAGTTTCTTTACAATAGCTTCATAAATATTTCTAATGAATATGCCTCTTTTTAACGCGTGCTTTTTCCCTGCAGGGAATTACAACGCGGTTGTTACAAAGACTGCGTTGTAACCAGGCATACCATTACCCCGCAAGTCGTAACAACGACTTGCGGAGGAGGGACACTGGATGTTGGAATAGTTTAATTTACTATTCCAACTCCAGTATGTGCAACAGTAGGGAAGGTGTTGGATTTTAAATCCAACACCTTCTGCCCCCTCCGCAAGTCGTTGTTCCGACTTGCGGAATAATGGTATGCGTGGTTACAACGCGGTTGTTGTAACGACCGGGTTGTAATTCCCTGCGGGGAAATGTTTTTTCTAATACAGTAGCCACAGTAGAGGATTTATGGTGCCCCTGTTTTGAACCTATCAATATGTTTTTTTTGCTACAGATACCAATACTAGCCAGAATTTTAACTGCTATATTTACACACTGCTGATGAAAACAGATTCCATCCCATCCCATGTTGGTGCAGATGTTGCTAATGTTATTTCCAGCTAACCCAATAATAGACATCACTGGCAATCGCTGCTAGGGGTACTTTAAAATCCCAGCCGTACTTGTGACTACATGTAGATCATAAATATCTTTGTTGATTTTCCTGAAAAGAACCCATGCTTTAATATGTTTGTCATTCAAATACTCTGACATTTTGAAGTTCATTCGCAATAAGTTTCTACAATGAACCTGTACGGGCTAATACTACCGAAAAATAAAGTTGACATTTTGAAGACCTTTACAAAAAACTGACGCATCTGTATAGATGCGTCAGTTTCCCTGCGCCTGCGTGAAAAACCCTTGCGCCACCATAGATGCGCCGGATTTACAATACGGCGCACTATGGCGCAAGGCTTGACAGATGCATCAGAAATTCTGACGCATCTGTTGGCAGAAAAGTCACGCATTGCTGGAGTCATGTCGCAAGCACGACGCAACTCCAACAATGCGTGTTGCGGCCTATTCCCAATACACTGCGTCACTCCTTACGCCTGCTTCAAGCAGGCGTAAGGTTTTGACGCAGTGGCGTCCTAAAAGTCACGCAGTGAAATCTTGTAGATTTCACTGCGTCACTTTTACGACGCTTTCCTGCGTGGGAACGCCTACCCTGCATACATTATACCTGACGCAGGTATAACGTCACGCAGGGCTTTACAACGTGACGCATCCCCCTAGATGCGTCACGTTGTAAATTTGCCGCATTTGTTACGCCACCGTTGCGTCACAAAAGTGACGCAACAGCCACGCAAAGGTGTCGCAAGGGGCTTGTAAATTTGCCCCTACGACTTTAACAAATAAGGCACCTGCCTGCAGTCATAAATTGTAGAATGTGAGGCACAGAGTCGTGACTAAATATGCTTTTTGGTTTTCTAATGATTTTTGGGGTGTTCATTAGAGTCTCAACTCCTTTGTTCCTGGAATGTCTCTGCCCACAGATGATACTGATGTTCAGGCATCTACAGCAATACAACAGACCGATAAAACAGCTGGCAAGTTGGGGAGTTCGCTTTTTAACCCTGTTTGTCAAGTTAATCGTCACAGTTTCCTAGTGGAAACAAAGAACAAATTCCTAATATACTTCAAGAATCCAACAGATTGAGGCTGCCTTTCAACTCCGTGAGATCCAATAATGCTCTATTTCTGGATTGGTTAGATTATGTTGGTTGTAGGTAGTCAACCATCTTCTGGTTCCTGCTCTTCATTGTGGCCCAGTTACAATGCAAAGCCCGGTCATCCCTGAGTGAGTGCAGCACACACCAGCTTCTGCGGGCGTGTCTTCCAGCCAGACTAAGGGGCATATTAGCAAGGGCTGGCGATAACATTATCGCTGCTTTAGCGTCCGTTTTCGGGCGAAAAGTGGCGATAATTTTATTGCTTTATTGACAAGGACACGCTAGCGCGTGTTTCCCTGCTTAGCGCCCGGTTTCCTATCGCCTCGCCTCGCATCCCTAATGAGATGCAAAGTAGGCGTGCCCCTTACAACTACATTATAAAATATCGCTAACGGTGCTTCGCTGTATTTACAACGAAGCCCCGTCCGGTTTAGCGCTGATTTTTTTCACGCTAACTGGGCCTTAACGCTGGAATTTAACGTCTGTTAAATTCCAGACTAAGGCATATCTAATATGGAAGGTGGATTGTGTGGCTAAGACCACAGGCCCTATCATCAAGGATATCGCCGTTTTTCATGGAACATCGCTGGAAAACCAGCGTTGTTCCGTGGAAAACGGTGATATCCCCGCTATCGCTGGAATATTTATCGCCATAGCGCTAAGCGTTGTTAATACAGCGCTAACATGGCGATAAATTCCAGCGATAGCCGGCGATAGGAAAATGCGCGCTAAGCGCGGTCAGCGATAATTATCACTGCCGCTTGATAATATGCCCCTAAGTAAGCTGCAAGAAGTAAGTGCAACACCCTCTCTCTTTCTCGCACAGGTCCCAGCTATGGCATCTGCCTGCACATCGCATTTGACACATTTTGTGTGTCAAATACTGCACTATTTAAATGGATCAACGAAGGCTGTCTGGGGCTTATTTGAGATCTCCCTAGATTGGTTCGCTTTTTCTTAAGCAATGAACACCTAAGAGTAAAATTGACGGATATAGACTTTAGGCCTCTTTACTTTCCCCCTTAGGGGTATCCTGTGGCCACAGTGTGTGATAGTGGAGAAGTGTGGCTCAATGGTTAGAGCGGCAGACCCTGATGCAGAGATCTGGCCCGGGACCAGGGTTCAATTCCTGCCTCGGCGGTTCTTGGGTTCAATTTCCTCGGACCTGATAATTCTCGCCTCGGTGCCTATTCTAATCATGGGTCCCACTCTGCAACTCTGGGCAATAGCTTGCTTAATCTCCACAACGGCCCCAACAGTGCTGGGATGCCTGGCTTCACCCTGGGGGTGCCCAGGAGTGGACATTTCACAGGGAAAGGCCAGGAAGGGTTCCACAGCGGTATGCGTACAGCGCCTGGACACCCCTTTGGGGGTATGGGTGCGCTTTACAAGTACAAATTTCATTTCATTTCATTTCATAACCCCTCCCCTTTGCCCCATCCCCCTCCCCCTCCGGTCCCCTGTCTGAGCCCTCTTGGTATTGTTCATTATGGTAACATGCCACCTCGGCTGTCGTTCGGCCTGCATCAGAGGTAGGGAACCCACGAGGACAAAAAAGGCTGCAAACTGTGCTAAATGCATCACTCCAACCCAGGAGGGGGGCATCAATGACAACACCCAATGCTCTGTGCCCACAGCCCCAGTGACTGGTAATTTGTAAATATTGAAACATGGCTTTCCGAGAGGTGACATCTTTCAAAATAGTCACTTGCTTTCTCAAATCTATTCCTGTGTCATGGTTTTTCATAATATTCTTCACTAGACTGATATTACGAACAAGGGATTTGGGGGCATATTAGCAAGACCCACGTTAAAATTATCGCCGTTTTAGCGGCAGGAAACTGCCGCTAAAACGGCGATAATGGGCTTGCTAATATGCGTTATGGAATTCCAATAGAAGCCCAGGTTAGATGTCCTGCACATCTAACCTGGGCTTCTATTGGAATTCTATAACGCATATTAGCAAGCCCATTATCGCCGTTTTAGCGGCAGTTTCCTGCCGCTAAAACGGCGATAATTTTAACGTGGGTCTTGCCAATATGCCCCAAGATTTTATGATTTCAGGAGGGCATGCAATCTTTGTTTTACTCCATACAGCTGAAAAAAACAACAGTTGCAGGAAATGCAGTAGCCATTTTTTAAAAATAATGGATTGCCCAGCTTTTTACAAATTATGTGTAATTGCACCAGGTGTGTTAGCTTTCTTCTGCAAAAGTCCTGCCTTTGCCACTGAACGAGTTTACATCACCAGGGCAGCCACTTGCTTTAATTGAGTAACTCCACAGCTCCCTTGAAAGGAATAGTGTCTGAGATAAAGCCTCTTATTTATTTAGCGTTTTGAGCCTTGAATCGAATCACCATTGGAAGGAGCAAGCACACCTCAGGGGCCTGAGCGGAGCGAGCTTGTAAGCAATCACAATTAATTAAAGCAAAAGATGGCTGAATGAGCGTCAGAACACATTTGCATTAGCACCTAGCAACCAAAACAAGTATTTTTTTGTTTAGTCTGTAAGTGATAATGCCGAAACTCTACTCCTAACCTTGGTCGATGGTTCTTTTTAAGCAGCATGAGAGGTAAGAAACTCCTCAATTTACCAACCTAAGGACTGGAAATTCTCAGGAACTCAGATCCACAACCTGATTGTTGTTTTATTGTAAGTTTTGAAACAGACTCAAATATATCAATCTCAGTATGATGGTGAAAAGATACAGAGAAAATTGGATGATGCAAAATCTCCTAAACTGATTCACCCTATATAACAAAAGGAAAACAACTAATTCAGTTATTGCTACATAGGTAATCAAAAGACAAAAATGTAAATTTGATTGCATCAGGCTTCTTTAAGACAACACTTCAGTTTCCTTAAATACCCCTACACTACGTAAATAGGACCACTTTTCTAAGCAAAATTCAAGGGAAAGCATAAAGGTGTCAGCTGTCAGAATCTCCCGAAGAAGAAACTCCAACTACGGTCATTCAGCATAAAGCCACAACCGCCAAGAGAAGTCTGTACCTCAAGGTGTCCCAAAAAGAAATGTTCGCTGTCCCTAACTTCATCAATGCAAAAGCAGTCACCAAATACAAGCACCTCCTACAAGCTTTGGGTAACTTTCCATCATCCCATTGTCCTACTTCGGTTCCTTCTCCACCTCCCGCTTCACACGGTAAAACATCCCACACGTCCCTGGTGCCATCTCTGTCTCTCACCAGAACTCATCTCTCCTGCATTATCGCATTCCTTCTCAGGCCTCTCTGCCAACTAAACAATAGACCCTTTTTCTAACTAATGGTGACTTTTCCACCTGCAGTGGGAACACAAAATACATGCAACATTTCACAGTATAAGCAAGGTAAGATTAAGCGCTAGTCATGAAATGAATTAAAAATTATTCAGGCCTCTCATCAAGCTAACTTAATAGCAAATGGATTGTAATACAGCTTCTATGTGACTAATGAAACACATTATATCAAATTCTCGATATTATGAATAAACAAATCCTACTTACATTATTATTACATGAATAAGGTTAAAACTATTCCACAACACATTAAGGTAAATTTTATGTGGGTGTCAGAGTGAGGCACGAAGTTGCCAGTTATATTTGTAATACACATGATATATATAGTAGAACAGAAAATGTCTTTGACACTTTGAACATAGACCCTTTTAGTCCTAAATTAGTCACACAGAATAGACGTGATTGTTTATGATGCACTCAAACTGAAGCCTTTTAGGAGAAGATGGAAGCACACATAATGCGAAAAACTACGCTTCTCCAATCCCCCCTCTGATGACGTATGAAGCCATCAACAAATCTTCACATCTTATCGGATATACTCATAGGCGGACCGATCTAAACCGTTGTGGTTGCAAATCGCTTCCATTTGAAATTTTCCAATCTCTTCAGGTCATGATAATGCTCCTCTCTTGCATTCTCCAACCGCAGTTCTCCCCTTCTCTGACTCGCTAATCTCCTTTCTCGATATTTTCGGTATCCCTTCACTATTATGAACAAGGTAAGTGCACAAAGGCCAATTATGAACAGCGGTTTCAGAATAGACCCAACTAACCCACTTCCCAAATTTGCAAACCACCTGCCAATGGCACTAAACCCATGTCCAACTGAATCCCAAACTCCTTCACTTGCCAAACCATTTAGGTTCTGGAGAAGGTCAGTAGTGTTCTTTATATATCTGTGCAGATCTTTACTCTTATCAGGGATATAAGTACAGAACTGTTGGACCTTCAGCATCTGGCATACCTGACCCTTTTTGGAGAGCAGCACGTCTAACGCAAGATGATTCTGCAAAACCATCGATCTAATAGCAACCATTTCATTGTTAACCAGCAACAATGATCCAACCGTGTTAGTAGATAACTTATCAACCACCGTAGAAAGTTTTTGAATCTTAATGTCATTCAGTGTCACTCCAACACTCAGAATGATTGCTCCAAAAATATCCCCCACAATTTCTCCAGCACTCAGCCCATGCTTATGTCTTGAAGTCTCTCTCCAAACCGGATGATTGAAATCATTCACATGATAAAGCTTTGGAAATACCACTCCCAAATAACGGGTTCCATACCATATTCTGGGTACTTTGAAATAGGCATTCTTCCCACACACATAATAAACTCCAGGAATCACTGGGTCTTACCCATCTACATACAACTTCCATGACCCACAGACTTCAAAGGTGTGATCACATGCACTCTTCCCTACAAATATGGAACTATAGTCAGTCTGTTTGTGGTAAATACACAACCTGCCTTTATGCTGCAAATCTAGGGACCAAGCTCCGGTCTCTCCTGCTGATTTTTTACCCAATTCATCCTGGGTCCCTTGCTCACTTTGCCACTGGATTCAAGATAGCCTGGCTGATGAGGGCTGTGAGCCCGAAACCGGTCCCAGGATGCTTGTTTCCAGTCCAGGGAAGACATGGCTTGGCAGTTCAGGCTGGACTATTCCCATGAGGCACAGGGTCAGACTGATTTGCATATGGCCATGTCTGAACTGGGGTGGCGGAGTGAGCTAAAGAATGATGATGGATTAAACCCAGATCAGTTGACTGGGGGTGAGTGCTTGCAATGTTCAACACTCCGTCCATCATCCCCTTTGATTTTGATATAAAATATGGCCAGCTAGGCAAAAGCAGCAAGACCCTGTGTGCGGACACAATGTGGCTGCTAGGACAAAGCAGCAAGAGCTAGAATAATCATTTTGTATTTGTTTGTTTGTAGCACTGCCTGTTATCCCTATGTCCTCCCAGTCATTACTTGTCGAGTGGATCCCGCCTCGTAACAGGAAAAAAGAAGAAAGTAAAAGTAGATAGGCTGTAAGCCCTCCATAACGAGCTTAATAAACCATAGCCTGTCTATAATCCTCCTTGGGCTTTTTCCTTTCTCGTGAGAGACAAAGAGGTAAGCATATGGGACCCATGCCGGGCTTGGGCCTCCGATGTTACACCACTGAACCAGTGGCATAGCATGGGTGTGGCCAAAGGGGCGCAAAATTTTAAAAGCAAAAACATTTAGGGGCATATTATCAAGAACGGCGTTAAAATTATCGCCGGTTTAGCGGCAGAAAACTGCAGCTAAAGCGGCGATAATGGGCTTGATAATATGCCCTGGAGAATTCCAATAGAAGCCCATGTTCGCACCAGAACATGGACTTCTATTGAATTCTCAAGGGCATTTTATCAAGCCCATTATCGCCGCTTTAGCGGCAGTTTTCTGCCGCTAAACCGGCGATAATTTTAACGCCGTTCTTGATAATATGCCCCTTGTACTCCTTATCCTTTTTTCTTTTAAAATTTTGCACCAAGAAGTGCTAACGGTCCACGAGTTAGAGGGTGCAATACCTGCCTTGCCCAGGGTGCTGAAAGCCATGCTACGCCGCTGATTAGGTGCATTGTTTTCAGAAGCTGGTAGGGACTGTTTGATGAACAGGGAAACCAAAGAAGTTTCCTCCCTTTCGAGCAACATATTCTGCATAATATCAAAAGTTTAACTGGCATAAGATCTAAGCGCGTATGAAAAAACATTATCAAATTTATCAGGTGTTAATTTTTTCGGACTTAAGCACTTTTTCAGCAATAGACGTTGTGGCAGCCAGGATTAGAAGAAATTAAACCCATTTCATACAGAATTACAAAAGAGAAATATGAAGCCAACAAGTCTTTTAAAATAATGTTTTGCAGAGTGCTGTGTTTTGTTTATAGACATTTTTTAAAAATTATGAAGCAGTGGTCAAAGTGTGCCAGGGTCTACCAGGGATGAGCCCTGATGAAACAAAAAAGATGACATTGAACCAGGCCCTGCGTGTCCCTTGTCGTCTGCTCTTTGCCACTGGACTGCCTGTCACATGTGAGAGCGGCATTTCAATGTCACTGTAAGTTCCCTTTGTGAAATTGTGACACATGGATGAAGCATTACAGTGGATACTGTTTGCCATTGTTGTCCCAGATCCTACAATACCATTTCATTTTAATTCTTTTGAGTTCAAAATATTTTATTGAATTTTCATAATAAACAAGTAACAGACAATACAGAAAATAATATTCTAAATCGAAAATACCTAGTTATAGTAAGGAAGATAAACAGGCATATCAATTGAATTACATTAGGTAAGATAAAATAATTATTCTTAGGGAACATAAAAAGGAGAGGAAGGAAAGGGATCAATAATGATTCAAATTACATTGTCTATAAATAGAGCTACAATATGAATCAGTAAATATACTATATGATCAATAAAAAGCTAAATTAGTTATACATAAACCGTTTAAGAAGATATATATACATCAACAGGAATCCAAAAAGCATGAAAAGAGTTGGAGTTATGATTGAGCCCAGTCAAGGACAATTGAGCTCCTTTTCTTGTAAAAATAACCCATGACCACCAAGCATGTACTGATAATAGCGAGACATCTTTCCAGCAAAATGTAATAGATTTTAAAGCAGCCGATATTAGGAAATTAAAAAGTTTACCTTCTAAGTCATTTAAACTATGTGAAAGAAGAGCAGATTTGCAAATTAACATATTGTAAGAAACATCCTCATGAATATTTAATATCTTTTTTATAATATCCCAAACATCAGTCCAAAATTTTAAAATTAAAGGGCATTTAAAAAGCATATGCTGTAATGTACCAGGGTGTGATTTACAGTGCCAACAAGAAGCAGATTGAAGAAGTTTAGCTTGGAAGAGACGTAATGGAGTCCATAAACAGTTAAATAAGATATATGAGTTGGTTTGATAAAGTGAAACAGGCAGCCAACCAGAAATACTATTAATCCAAATATCCTTCCATATATCAATGGATAGTGAAAGTGAAAGTTCATTATTCCAAAATACTGAAAGCAAATTAATGTTGCTACCTAGAGAATTAGATAATTTTTTATATAAAATAGAAACACCATGTGATGAAGTAGAGACAGTTTGAATGTAAATTGATAAATCAGCTTTAACATTAGAGGGAATATCTTGAGGAAAAGAATCTAAAATGGAATTACATAAATGTTCATATTTAGAAAAATCAGCTTGAGGTAAATTAAATCTTGTTCGTAAAAACTCAAATGATAAAAAAGCATTGTTTGAATATATATCTTTAAGATAAAAAATACCAGCATTAATCCATGAATACCAGTAACTAACATTCCTATTCAGCTTGATAACATTGCTATACCATAGTGACATGTCTTCAGTAATAGACATAGGAGATAGAAAAATTGAATCTATATCATTAAAAATCATTTTAGTGGACTTTAGTATAACGGATTTATGCAAAACTGATGACCTATTAGACATAGTTAACAAAGTGGGGAGTGGAAATGGATTTACCAATGATTTCTCAATATCAAGCCAAATAGGAGAATTGTTTAAACAGGATTGATTAAACCATATGGAACTTTGCTTTAAAATAAAGGCTTTGTGGTAGAGGAAAAAGTCTGGTAATCCAAACCCAGCATTACATTTAGGCATTTTTAATTTTGTATAACTGATACGAGGCGGTTTACAGTTCCAAAGAAATCTGGATAAAATTCTATCAACATCTTTGTAAAACTTTAGTGAAAATTGAGTAGGAATCATGGCGAGGGTGTAGAAAATTTTTGGAGCAATTGTCATTTTAACGGAATCCATTCTACCCCACCATGAAAGATGTAATGAAGACCATTTAGACACCTTATCTTTTATATAATTTAAAATAAAGTTACAGTTAAATGTTATTGTTGATTTTATAGAGGATGAGAATAAAATCCCAAGATATTTCAATTTATCCTTTTGCCAAATAATATCAGTCATAGGTATCATATCAGGGGTACAGTAAATGTTCAAGGGAAAAAATTCAGTTTTGTTAGTATTTAATTTATATCCAGAGACTGTAGAATATTTTTTGATAATCTCTAATAGGGAAGGGAATGAGATTATAGGGTCACTAATAAATAGGAGTACATCATCTGCATAAGCTAAAGTTTTTACAGTAACATCTTTAATATTAATTCCTTTAATATCATCACATTTTCGTATAGCATTGAGAAATGGTTCAATACCAATAAGGAATAAAAGTGGGGAAAGAGGGCAACCTTGTCTTGTACCTCTAAAAAGTGAAAATTGATTTGAGATTTGGCCATTGATAAATAAACGAGCAGTAGGGGCATAATACAAAGCAGAAATCATGCGAATAAATGCCTCACCAAAATTAAATGACAATAAGGTATTAAATAAGAATTGCCAATGAATTTTATCAAAAGCTTTCTCAGCGTCTAAGGCCAGTATTCCTGAAGGTAAAGTTAAATTGGGAGCTTGTTCAATAACATGTAGCAAGGCTCTTGTATTGTTTGCAGAGTACCTGTTTTTCATAAAGCCAGATTGATCTGAGTGTATAATAGAATGCATTACAGGAGCTAATCTAGATGCCAATATTTTAGCATATAATTTACAATCTTGATTAATTAGAGATATAGGCCGGTAATTTGACACAATGGTGGGGTCTTTATCTGGTTTGGGAAGCACGACAATTAAAGCCTCAGTAAAAGAGCCTGAAGTAATTCCTGAAGAACCAAAAGAGGTAAAAAGTTGAAATAAAAAGGGCAAAAGTTGTACTTGAAATTCCTTATAAAACTCAGCCGAGATACCATCTGGACCAGGAGACTTATTTTTTTTAAGAGATTTTATGGCTAACAAAATTTCATCTGTAGTGATGGGAGAATCTAACCCTATTTTATCTGATTGAGAGATGCTGGATAAACCACATGTAGTTAAAAAGGAATCAATTAAAGAGGCATCCTGAAAATCAGGCTTATTATATAGATTCGAGTAAAAATCCAGAAATTCATTAACAATATCATTGTGAGATAAAGCAATTTTGCCACTAGGTCCATGAATAGAGTTTATTTGAGATTTGTTCTTTTTTATACGTAAATAATTGGCTAGGAGTTTCCCAGATCTATTGGCATTAAAACGAAATTTGGCTTTAGAGTTAGAAATCTGAATGCCAGCTCTTCTGCTAAGTATTGAATTAAATTCATACCGAAGCTTTTGCAGTTTAAGTCTATATTGAGGATCATTAGACGTTATGAAAAGTCTCTCAAATTTCGCAATTTGTTTTTCTATATTTTTAATATTATTATTGAAGGATTTATTTTCATAAGCCATAATGGAAATAGTTACACCTCTAAGGTATGCTTTAAAAGCATCCCATCTATTAACCATAGAAGTGGTACCTTCAGGATTAAGTGGAAATAATCTTGAATTGCAATTAAGAGTTTTGGTTTATTACGTTCATTAAGAACAATATCAGTATTCATTCGCCATCTGGATTTATTTGTAAAAGATGAATTCAAATTCAAAACAAAAGAAATTAAAGCATGATCAGAAATATCAATGTTGCCAATGTTGGGAGAACTCACGGATTGAATTAATTGTCTAGAGACCAATAAATAATCAATTCTAGAATGAGAATTATGTGGGTTTGAAAAGAATGTAAAACTTTTTTCTGTAGGGAAATGTAGGCGCCATATATCAACCAATTTAGTGGTTTGAATAAATAATCTGAAAGCATGAAAAACCTTAGGAGGGTGAAATTTAGTACAGGATAATCTATCTAATAGAGGATCAGCTATGACATTAAAATCGCCTCCTACAATTAACGGAACTGTACCCAATTTCAAGACCTCAGTAGTAAGGTTAGACCAAAAAAGAGGGTCATCCGCCGTAGGGCCGTAAACATTGAGTAAAAAGATGACTGAATCATGTATTTTAATTTTAACTATAATATATCTCCCCTCAGCATCTGAAGTTTTATTCAGAATTTGGCAGTGTAATTTTTTTGCAAAAAAGATAGCAACCCCATTTTTTTTTCCATTAGCAGGAGATGAAACAATAGTATCAACCCATTTTTTCTTCATATAATCTAAGATTTTATCATCTATATGAGTCTCCTGAATAAAACAAATATCAGCCTTGCAATTACCTAGATAATCTAAAAATTTTGTGCGTTTAACTGGATGACGCAAACCTTTAACATTTAATGAAACTACTTTAATATTATGTAAGCTAGCCATAATGAAAGAGAGAAAGAGAAAAGATAAAGAGGAGGATAGTGAAAAATACAAAGAGGTTGTGAGAAAGTAGTAGCTCTAGAACAGGGAAGATGAAAGGGAAAAAATAAAACATGGAAAAAACGACAAACAGAATACATTAATATCAGGAGTGAAACGCACACATGCTCAACAAGCATGACCGTTACCGTTGGAGCCCGATGAAGAATAACTCAGTAATTTGTCAAAAAGTACATAACTGGAAACAATCAAGTAGTAGATTCATGAGTATCCATTAAAGGCTGTGACTGTAGATCCAGAAATTGTTTCAGTTCTTGAGGACGCTGAAAGGATTTCGAAAAATTATCTTTCCAAATACGCATTGTTGAGGGATCAAAAAGACCATACTTGAAACCAAGACTTCTTAATTGAGGACGAAGAGCAGTGAATTCTTTGCGAACAGAAACAGTCTCTTTGGCGAAATCTTGATGGATAAATATTTTATTCCCATTGACCATCAACGAAGGAATTTCTCTTGCTGCTTTCCTAATCAAAACCAAATGGTGATGACGGAGAACTTTAAAGATCATTTGTCGAGGTTTGGTGTGTTGAGGGTTGCGGTGAGAAGGAATCCTGTGAGCCTTATCAATTTCAAATTTTTCTGGAAAACTGATTTTCAACAGGCCAGGAATCAAAGTTTCCAGATATAATCTGCAGTTGGCCCCTTCAACATCTTCTGGTAGATTGAAAATGCGTAGATTATATTGTCTATTGCGGTTTTCCATATCTAAAAGGAGTGTAGACATGGGTGATATTTTCGCCATAAGTGGAGTAAAAGCATCTATTTTAACCTTATTATCCTGTATCTTAATTGAGTTGTCAGAAATTTTCATTGATAAGCAAGCCATTTCTTTGCGTACATTTTTAATCTCTGACGCAATGGTATCGGTATTAACACGAAGTGCTTGAATTTCTTCTAAAATTAAAGATAAGGAAGGTTCAGATGACTCCACCGCTTTTGATTTGATAGGTGGAGGTGAAACCTGCTGTCTCCTTTTATTATGTAGAGAATTTTTATTTTCCATTTTGACGTAAAAAGGAACCAATTTGCAGTTAAATATAATGTTTGTAGGAAGGTATAATATTCTTGGTGTTCAAATCCTTCAAAAAACTGGTGCAGCAGCTAAAATGGTCTGTGGGAGTGGCTAGGCCCAAGCCAGGCCCTTTCTTAGGTGCTTACTCCGCCCCCCTGACAGACAAGCCTGGCAGTACCTGAAGGCAGACTGGGAGCAGGAGCCTGATTGAAGAAAACACCACTTCCGTCGTCCAGAGGCACTGAAAAAACGACCTACAGCACAGGTACCAGCTTTACTACTTCAGCGACCTCTTTACAGCCATAATCTGACTAAAATTTCGTCGTTTTTTGCGAAAAACGGGCGAAAACGCGGAGGAGCTCACCGGGAGGCGGCCATCTTGTTTCGCGCGCTCGCGCGAGTAGTGAATTTCATTTTAATTCAATAACCAGTGTATCTACTTTGTGCAGTTATTTCCCCACGGGTATGTCTAGCAGGCAGTCAAGCCACCACATACGTTTAAATATACTTTTTCAAGTGTTTTATTGTTTATGCATCAGGGTAGTGGTGGTACATAAAGTTTTAAGTAAATATTCTGTTGAGGGATGGTTTTATTATTATTTGTCTTCGAAGACTATATTTATCAACTTGTCAAACACAGGATTCGATGTATTAGGCTGTGTACTTAGTAACATGGTCAATGCATTCAGTGAAGATTTTTTTATTTCATTTATAAAGCGCAAATGAATCACCCCCGAGAGGGTCTCTCAGCGCTATTGCATGCTAATATAGGTTAGCAAACACCAGAGGAGTTAGAAGAGAAAGGTTTTGAGAAATGTATTTACTAAGGCTAGGTCAAAACAGGATCGTATATGCAGGGGTATCCTGTTGCAATGATAGGGGGCCAAATATGAAAATTATGTACCCCCATATCTGGCCATACATATGCGGCGAGGTCATAGTATAGTAATGATTTCCCACCAGACCTAAGGTTGCGCGCTGGTACATAAAGCTGTAGCTTATTCCACAGATAGAGGTGGCATTTCCAAAAAAGGACTTGTGTACTAGGCAGAGGAGTTTGAAGAGGGAACACTTTTTTATTGGTAGCCAATGCAAAGATTTGAGTGTAGGCTCCGATGGGGAGCGGGGGCCAGATTACAAACCAGGCGGGCAGTCGTGTTTTGTACGACCTGAAGTTTGGCTAAAAGAGCTTCATTCGCTGCACACATAAGGGCGTTGCCATAGTCCAGGCGACTTACAATAATTTATACACACAAAAAAAACCTACCCTAAGATGTAGTTAATTCAATTATGTTACCGTGTCTCTAATAGCACTACTCAATAGGAGTGCTAGGCATGTCAAAAATTGTAAAGGGCTGCCCTCACACACCACCAGGTGTCATGCTTCATTGTAGGCAGCCCTCGCTCTCTAAAAGCTTGGTTTGATAGCGAGCGGGCCTACACCTGAAAACAGGGAGGCACTTCTAATTATTTAAGTGGGGGCCTGCAAAAGTAGTGAGTTAAAAACCAATGTAATCACCCAATTCGCATTTAATTGTAGGTTGTATTACTTGGTATTAAAATCTAGGATGTGGGGATTAGGGGACCTATTACCCCATCACCACTGCTACCGTCATCAACATGTTTTCTGCCCATGGCTCTAACGAGTCCGCGGCATTCTTCAGGATGAAAGACAGGCTCCTGGTTTTGCAATATAATACTAAATATTGCCTTCCTGTTAGGGCAACCTATGTCTACCTCTAACCTAACATGAGATTCTTAGATACCCCGACGTAGGGTCTTTATTGCCCCATGGGAGGAGGGTTCAGGACCCCTGTAGTCACACTTCCCTCAAGGTGTGTCCCTCGCCGTACACCTAGAAACGTCCGCTCCACCTCCCCGATGATTACATTGGTTTTTAACTCACTACTTTCGCAGACACCCACTTAAATATTTAATGTTTTCAGATGTAGGCCCGCTTTCTATCAAACCACGTTTTTAGAGAGCAAGGGCTGCTTATGATGAAGCATGACATCTGGTGGTGTGTGAAGACAGCCCTTCACAATTTTTGACATTTTCTGGTCTTAAGGGACAGCTAATGGAAAGCTCTCCTGAGAAGGTGCATAATCCCGAAACAGGACACAAAGATGGAATTTACCTGTTCTTTCATAGAGAGGTTATTGTCTATCAGGATGCCCAAATTTCTAACTCCATTTTTAGGGGGAGGGGCAGGCCCCAGATCTAGAGGACACCAGTCTTCTGACCAAAAGGAGAGAGCTTTTCTAAAAAGCAGGATCTCGGTCTTTCCAGTATTCAATTGAAGGCAGTTGGATGACATTCAGGGGGCTCCTTTTTTCATACTTTCACTGAATCTGATTTTAGTAGATTCAGTATTTTGCCCCATGGTAATGATAATTTGCGTGTCGTCCGCGTATGAAATTACTTCGAACCTGCGTGATCCTATCACTTGAGGCAGGGGGGCCACATAGATGTTGAAAATGGTGGGATTCTGTGGTACCCCTCCTCCAGGGCCATAGTTCAAGAGTTAAAGAGATCTAGCAGTATGAGTTTGATCCCTCAAAATATTTTAAGACAGCCCAGGGCTTTTCTGCCGACATCAATGTGAGAAAGTGTTGAATGCTGCAGATAGATCTAGTAGTACCAACATGGCTGGATGCCCTTTATCCAGGGAGAGTTTTATGGTGTCCAGAACATCCACCAGTGCTGTTTCTGTTCTATAGGACACCCAAAACCCCGACTGGGAGTGTGTAGCAGAAAATGGATTTCCAGGAAAGATGTGAGTGTTTGTTGAGTAATGTGTGAGAAGTTGGCCTGGTATATGCTGTCCACTAATTATAGTGGGCACCTTGCACCAGTCCAAACAACCCCTTATTGGAGATAGGTTAAAGACAACCTTTATTGAAAGCTATCCTAGTGGTAGCTATGGAGAGCAGCCTTCAGGCTAAGTCTTGAAGGAATGTAAAGCAGCTTGTTTTACCAGTCTATAATCTCTTGAGTGATCAAATGAAAGAGCATCACACAAGGTATATATTCAAAATATATGTATTTATTGCTAAACACACCCCTCTAGTCTCTTTATGAGGCTAGAGTTCGAAGTACATATGTTATAAGATATTAAATCACAGTAATAGCACAAATACACGTTTGGGCCCTAGGGGCGTACCAAACAATATACCAATAAAGTGGTATGCGAACCACGACTGAACTAGACACTAGGCCTAGAGCCTCTAGAAGTGCTTGGACCACAAGGAACCACCCAAGGTAGTGACACAGGGGACCCACGGGAGACGCGTGCAGTGTAAATACACAACCGCGATACGCCGTTAACTTCTATGGAGAAAGTCGGGATCGGGAAAATAGACGAAAGGGACACTTAAAAGAGGACTAGGACAAAACCCTTTGAGATCTAGGACTTTGAAGAGTCTCTACCCACGGGAGCACCGGAGTACTCGTGTTACCTCACCCAGGGAAGCCGGGTGCATAGGTGCCTTTCGGGGTCGGGTTTCGTCGTCGATTCGAATGGCGATCTGCGGCAAAGTGCTGCTGGCGGCCAAGAGAAAAGTGTCCGGGTGGATCCAAGAGTGGATCGGAGTTCTGAAGAACCTGAAAGCAGAGGGGACAGAGTCTGGGTCACTAGCCAGTGACCAGGAAGGCGATGGACAGATGCCCACCGATGTCGAGTGCTTCAGGTGCGTTGACGGTCATCTTGACTCTTCAGCCATGAGGTCCAGGAGGTGTTGTCGGCGACCAGGAGCAGGATTCGGGCTGGTACATAATGTCTGTCGAGTGCTGAGGTGTCGGCGACCGGATTGGACCCAACAAGCCTTGGCAACGGCAAGTCTCGGTGAAGATGTAGATCGTCGATGGTGCAGACCAGCAAGGTCTGTGGAACTCACCCAGCAAAGATAAGTGAGGGCAGGCCTGGAGCAACCAGGATGCCAAATAAGAAAAGGATTGGCCTTCGTTAAGGGCTACTAGCCAATGGGCTAGCAACCGCGAAGGAGCCTCGTGACGCCGCACGTGGATCTGGCTTACAGGACACTCGTGGAGTGGGGGCCAGTGATCTTCGGTGCAGGTGGTGCTGGAGGCTAGGGCTACTCGGAGCCCAAAGCACGACTTCTTGGGATACCCAGAAGAGGATGCACTTGCAAATGTGCTCGGTGTCCATGGGTCACAGTCTCAAGTCACCCACGATAGCCACAGGCCTCAGCTTTGCTGGGGACTCAGGGTAGCCTCGGGGAAGTCTGAGAATCCACCTCTGGTGATGCGATGACTTCGGCGTCCGACGGGAGCTTCAGAAATGCGAACTGGACAGATGCTTCTTTGGTGCCTGCCAAGCAGGGGAGTCACTCCTTGACCCCAAGGGAGATTCTTCAGTCCTCTAATCTTGTCGTAGAGCGTCGAAGGTCCAGGATTCAGTTTCAGAGTTTCGTCCAGGTATAATCTAATCTTGCTGTGGCAAGGGTTCCCCATTTTAACCAGTAAAACAGGGAGGGACTAACTCTATGACCCCACCTATGGGAGGGTCAAGGGAGGGGTGGCTACACCCACTTCCCTTTGTCCAGTTTCACGCCAGAGCAGGGGCAGGTAGCCCCTGAGCTGGTTTGAACTGGCATATGCACAGAGGAGCCTTTTGCTCCCCCAGTGCAGGACTTCAAAGCACTCTAAGAGTGCACCCACCCAGCCCCAATACACATTATCCTGTCTGGGGAGGTGGTCACACCTCCCTGCAACAGGAAACCTATTGTCCAGGCCTCCCCTGCCGGAGTTTCGTCCAGCAGCAGGAGGCCAGACTTGTGTCTGTGGCAGCAGCATCCATTTTGTGATGCCAGGGCTTCAGAAAGAAGTTACCGGGTAAGCCAGAGTTAACATGTCTTTCCCTCTAGAAGGGTGGAATGCTACCCCCGCCGCCAGGATTGGCGGGGGGTAGTATTCCAAGATGTTTGACACCAAACACGACATGTTTAGGTGCAGCCATTCCAAAGTTAGCATTTTACCGCGAGGATATAATGCGCTTAAGAGTATATGGTCAGGCTGCACTACAAACAGCATCAGAGATGGTCTCCGAACGCTGCAGAGGGGCCCTGCTCATGCAGGGGCACCCTCTCACATAGGAACCATGCACTCTGCCTTTAGGATTGATAAGGCCTCCCTTAGGAGTGACTTATAGGTTTATATGTGTGTATGTATTTAGTGATATAGGTAACCTATATCACAGTAAGGGGTGCATGCACCACCTTACCCAGGCTGCAGTAGCAGACCTGTGGTGTCAGTTTGGATGGCCTTCCAGGGGTGGCACAATACATGCTGCAGCCCCTGGTAGGCCTCTGAGGTACCTATGCCCTTGGTACATAGTATACCATATACTAGGGACTTATAAGGGCACTCCAGATTCCAATCAGAGATGTGCCTAAGGCACATGGAAACCTTTTACAGAGAAAGCAGATAGACTGGGGCCCTGAATAGCAGGATCCCAGTCCAACTAAGTCATAAACCAGCAAAACACCATAAAAAAAGTGGGGGCAACCATATAGTCAGATTCCACCTTCCTACATAACCCCCCCAAACGAAAGGAGATAAGGCTAACCTTGGCCAGTTGAGCCTTCATTGACTAAGTGGTCATATAAGGAAGCACCTGCACTAGCATGGTTGCCCCCTGTCTTATGGTCCACTAAGCAATCCCTCACCCTAAGGGTATGAGAGGGTCTCCACCATAGGGAATCACTACCTGTGGTGTGCTTAGGTAAAGTACAAGGCTGGTGAGGTGGCTGAGTAGGGAAGTGAGGCCCTAGGAATGTTGGCCTCAGCTTCCTCAGATCACTGGTCACCATGTATGCCTGTCTTTCCATGACTGAGTTGCACTTTGCTCTAAGGGTCAACCTTTGGCTGCCTACAGCTGGGGGTTGGGTCCCTTTGGATGGACTACTGGAGGGACAGGGCAGGTTTGGAACCTTCAGGTCCCAGGTTTGCCCTTGCCTACCAGAGTCCTTCTGGGGGAGGTCCCTACATAAAGGCATGAGGGATCCCTCAGTGTGTAGAGGAGTTTTCACCTGGCCAGGGCTACTAGACTGGGTGCCCCTAATCTGCTGATGGGGGGTTCCTCTGGACAGGGGGCCCTGGGGGTCCACTGACCTCCCTGACCTCTGCAGCCCTGGGCTGGCTGAGGCAGGGTAGAGAGGGGCAGGTTACCTGCTCCAGACTGGGTACCACCTTGGAAGGGTCCTCTGCCATCAGGGGTGTGGCCAGGCCAGGCCTGACTACCTCTGGGGCAGTTCCTTCACTAGGGGTAGGGTCAGTTCCCTGAGGAGGCTGACCCTTACCTACTGTCTGGAGGGAAGAA
This sequence comes from Calotriton arnoldi, assembly GCA_963921515.1. Taxonomy (NCBI): domain Eukaryota; kingdom Metazoa; phylum Chordata; class Amphibia; order Caudata; family Salamandridae; genus Calotriton; species Calotriton arnoldi. The sequence continues at coordinate 194,448 of CAWUFW010017761.1, read as the reverse complement.
GACTTTTCTTCAACCCTTGTGCTCTCTTTTGGGGGAGAGTGGGCCATTCTTTCAGGCTCCATCTCTCCAAATTCTTGGGCTGGGGCTGTGGCCATCACAGCCCCACTAACCTTTGCAGGGACGCCCAACATCCTAAGATGGGTTTGGTGTTCAACTTCAGCCCAGGCTGAAATTTCCAAATCATTGCCCATCAGGCAATCTACAGGTAGGGTTGGGGACACTGCCACTCTTTTTGGGCCTGTGACCCCCTCCCAGCTGAGATTGACTATGGCCATGGGGTGATCTGTTCTGACACCATCAATGTTGGTCACCTGGTATTTAAACTCAGGTAAAAGCTGGTGAGGGGGGACTAGTTTCCTTGCCACCATGGTGACACTAGCCCCTGTGTCCCTAAATGCCACAGCTTTCTGACCATTAATTATTGGCTCCAATCTGTACCTGCCCAATGCTATGGGACCCATGGTAAAGGTGGCAAATCCTATACCACCATCAGAGTCAGAGGAGTCTGTTGAGGGGTCCCTGCCTAAACTAGGGCCCACCTCTGTTCCTCTTGCAAAAGCACCCAACTTTTTGGGTGCACTACTCCCAACTGGAGGATTACTACTGGTAGTACCAGGAGGGGTGGTAGTAGTTGTGGGAGGAACATTTTCTTTATTGCCAATCCTGGGGCAACTGGGATCAGTTTTCCAGTGCCCAGGCTTTTTACAGACATGGCAATAGGGTTTCTTTTCAGGAGAGGAAGGAGTTTGGGACCCACCCCCAGAAGAGGAATTTTGGGGCCCTGTAGGGGACTTATCCTTAGATTTATCCCCACCTTTCTCTTGGGACTTAGTAGAATCTTTCTTCTGGTCACCACCCTGATTTCTAGTTTTTACTCTGGTTCTGACCCATTTGTCTGCCTTCTTTCCCAATTCTTGGGGAGAGGTCAGATCAGAGTCCACCAGATACTGGTGCAAAAGCTGGTTTTGACAATTATTAAGGATCTGCTCCCTCATAATCAAATTGTACAATCCTAAAAAGTCATGCACTTTGTTGCCATGTATCCAACCTTCCAGAGCCTTTGTAGCACAATCTACAAAATCAACCCAGTCTTGAGTCTGAGCTTTTTGGGTGTCTCTGAACTTCAACCTATACTGTTCAGTGGTTAGGCCAAACCCATCTATCAGAGCACTCTTCAAGACTGTGTAATTGTCAGCATCCTCTTCTCTTACAGTGAGGAGCTTGTCTCTACCTTTGTCTGCAAAGGAGAGCCACAAGATTGCTGCCCACTGCCTCTGGGGGACCTTCTGAACTTTACAGGCCCTCTCCAGTGCAGTTATCCATTTGTGGATGTCATCCCCACTCTGGTAGGGAGGGACAATCTTGTTTAGGTTTCTATGGTCATAAGACCTCTCCCTATCTCTAGGGATATTGCTGCCACCATGGGACTCTAGTCCCAACTTTCTTCTCTCTCTAAGGAGATCTAGGGATTCCCTATCTAAAGCCAATTGCTTTTTTCTGATTTCCAGCTGAGTTTCCTCATACTGGACCAGTCTGGCTCTCCTCTCATGAGAGGATTCCCTCCTGTGAGAGGAGACAGAGCTCCCTATAGAGGTGCCAGAGTGGTTAGACTCCTGAGAAGGAGATCTAGACTTCCTGGGCACACTCTTAATCCTTCCTGGGGGACAAAGAGGGCATCATCTTGATCATCCTCATCATCATCCACAGGAGGGATTGGGTTTTCCAGGTCAGGGTCATTGTCACCCTCCTGGCCAGTTTCAGAGGGGGGCTGGGGGTATTGGTACCCCTGGCCTCGTCCTCTTCTTCTGCCCCACCCTCAGCTCCTACCCCTTCAGTCCCTACAGGCTTACTAAGGTCATAAGCCACCAACAACTCCTTGAGGTGTTGGGTGGTGGGGCTTTGGCCTGTCCTTAATTTTCTCAAGTTACATAAAGCTCTCAATTCCAAGAATGGGAGTGTATCATACTTGGAGGGTGGAAGCTCAATGGCTTCCTGCAAGGATTCTTTGGATCCTGCCCTTAAAGACATTACTAGTGTGGTGTGGTGTATGCACTACCTACTCTAGTGTGGCCTACTAAACTCTCTTGAGTTGTAGAAAGGGTTGTGCTATCCCTTAACACACAACTCTAAGTTCAGTAGAACTTACTGTATTCTAAGCTTAAATTATATGTACCTTAGGTACCTTTAGTGGTTTTCAGTTGATCAATTCAATTGAGATTATCTGGTAAAACAATAGCAAGCTGGAATCCCACACGCTGCACACCAATGTGAGAAGTTGGCCTGGTATATGCTGTCCACTAATTATAGTGGGCACCTTGCACCAGTCCAAACAACCCCTTATTGGAGATAGGTTAAAGACAACCTTTATTGAAAGCTATCCTAGTGGTAGCTATGGAGAGCAGCCTTCAGGCTAAGTCTTGAAGGAATGTAAAGCAGCTTGTTTTACCAGTCTATATCTCTTGAGTGATCAAATGAAAGAGCACCACACCAGGTATATATTCAAAATATATGTATTTATTGCTAAACACACCCCTCTAGTCTCTTTATGAGGCTAGAGTTCGAAGTACATAAGTTATAAGATATTAAATCACAGTAATAGCACAAATACACGTTTGGGCCCTAGGGGCGTACCAAACCATATACCAATAAAGTGGTATGCGAACCACGACTGAACTAGACACTAGGCCTAGAGCCTCTAGAAGTGCTTGGACCACAAGGAACCACCCAAGGTAGTGACACAGGGGACCCACGGGAGACGCGTGCAGTGTAAATACACAACCGCGATACGCCGTTAACTTCTATGGAGAAAGTCGGGATCGGGAAAATAGAGGAAAGGGACACTTAAAAGAGGACTAGGACAAAACCCTTTGAGATCTAGGACTTTGAAGAGTCTCTACCCACGGGAGCACCGGAGTACTCGTGTTACCTCACCCAGGGAAGCCGGGTGCATAGGTGCCTTTCGGGGTCGGGTTTCGTCGTCGATTCGAATGGCGATCTGCGGCAAAGTGCTGCTGGCGGCCAAGAGAAAAGTGTCCGGGTGGATCCAAGAGTGGATCGGAGTTCTGAAGAACCTGAAAGCAGAGGGGAAAGTGTCTGGGTCACTAGCCAGTGACCAGGAAGGCAATGGACAGATGCCCACCGATGTCGAGTGCTTCAGGTGCGTTGACAGTCATCTTGACTCTTCAGCCACGAGGTCCAGGAGGCGTTGTCGGTGACCAGGAGCAGGATTCGGGCTGGTACACGATGTCTGTCGAGTGCTGAGGTATCGGCGACCGGATTGGACCCAACAAGCCTTGGCAACGGCAAGTCTCGGTGAAGATGTAGATCGTCGATGGTGCAGACCAGCAAGGTCTGTGGAATTCACCCAGCAAGGGTAAGTGAGGGCAGGCCTGGAGCAATCAGGATGCCAAATAAAAAAAGGATTGGCCTTCGTTAAGGGCTACTAGCCAACGGGCTAGCGACCGCGAAGGAGCCTCGTGATGCCGCACGTGGATCTAGCTTACAGAACACTCGTGGAGTGGGGGCCAGTGATCTTTGGTGCAGATGGTGCTGGAGGCTAAGGCTACTCGGAGCCCAAAGCACGACTTCTTGGGATACCCAGAAGAGGATGCACTTGCAAATGTGCTCGGTGTCCAGGGGTCACGGTCTCAAGTCACCCACGATAGCCACGGGCCTCAGCTTTGCTGGGGACTCAGGGTAGCCTCGGGGAAGTCTAAGAATCCACCTCTGGTGATGCGATGACTTCGGTGTCCGACGGGAGCTTCAGAAATGCGAACTGGACAGATGCTTCTTTGGTGCCTGCCAAGCAGGGGAGTCACTCCTTGACCCCAAGGGAGATTCTTCAGTCCTCTAATCTTGGCGTAGAGCGTCGAAGGTCCAGGATTCAGTTTCAGAGTTTCGTCCAGGTATAATCTAATCTTGCTGTGGCAAGGGTTCCCCATTTTAACCAGTAAAACAGGGAGGGACTAACTCTATGACCCCACCTATGGGAGGGTCAAGGGAGGGGGTGGCTACACCCACTTCCCTTTGTCCAGTTTCGTGCCAGAGCAGGGGCAGGTAGCCCCTGAGCTGGTTTGAACTGGCATATGCACAGAGGAGCCTTTTGCTCCCCCAGTGCAGGACTTCAAAGCACTCTAAGAGTGCACCCACCCAGCCCCAATACACATTATCCTGTCTGGGGAGGTGGTCACACCTCCCTGCAACAGGAAACCTATTGTCCAGGCCTCCCCTGCCGGAGTTTCGTCCAGCAGCAGGAGGCCAGACTTGTGTCTGTGGCAGCAGCATCCATTTTGTGATGCCAGGGCTTCAGAAAGAAGTTACCGGGTAAGCCAGAGTTAACATGTCTTTCCCTCTAGAAGGGTGGAATGCTACCCCCGCCGCCAGGATTGGCGGGGGGTAGTATTCCAAGATGTTTGACACCAAACACGACATGTTTAGGTGCAGCCATTCCAAAGTTAGCATTTTACCGCGAGGATATAATGCGCTTAAGAGTATATGGTCAGGCTGCACTACAAACAGCATCAGAGATGGTCTCCGAACGCTGCAGAGGGGCCCTGCTCATGCAGGGGCACCCTCTCACATAGGAACCATGCACTCTGCCTTTAGGATTGATAAGGCCTGCCTTAGGAGTGACTTATAGATTTATATGTGTGTATGTATTTAGTGATATAGGTAACCTATATCACAGTAAGGGGTGCATGCACCACCTTACCCAGGCTGCAGTAGCAGACCTGTGGTGTCAGTTTGGATGGCCTTCCAGGGGTGGCACAATACATGCTGCAGCCCCTGGTAGGCCTCTGAGGTACCTATGCCCTTGGTACATAGTATACCATATACTAGGGACTTATAAGGGCACTCCAGATTCCAATCAGAGATGTGCCTAAGGCACATGGAAACCTTTTACAGAGAAAGCAGATAGACTGGGGCCCTGAATAGCAGGATCCCAGTCCAACTAAGTCATAAACCAGCAAAACACCATAAAAAAAGTGGGGGCAACCATATAGTCAGATTCCACCTTCCTACATAATGTTTCCATAATTTTTGCAAGAAAAGAGAGCAATGATATTGGCCGATAGTTTGCAAGCTCAAGAGGATCTAAAATGGGTCTAATCTTAGCTACTTTCCATTTTATGAGAATAGTTTCTGTGTTCAGAGACTGGTTGTACAAGCCAATGACCGGGGGGAGAAGAGCTGGGGCCAGGGTTGCCATGATGTAGGGAGGAGGAGGATCCCCCGATAAGCCAGATTTGATCTTATTTATCAAGACCAAGACTTGCTCGGGGATGACTGCATCAAAAGTTTCCAAAAGAGTGAGAGATGTTTCATAACTAAGGGGGCAGGAAAGGCCAAACCTTCCTGTGTGAGACCATTTAAAAGAGCGTGGTAAATTGTGAAGCTTTTTTCTTCAAAATGGTATGCAAGGTCATCACAAAGATGCTGATGCTGGAATGGGAGAAGCACAAGCCGAGGGTTTAGTAAATTCCTTTAGAATCTTATATATATCTTCTATTGCATTTCCTGCATTATTGATTCTGTCCACTATGTGAGTCCTCCTTGCTTCTTTAATGATTTTATGGTGAGTGCCTAAAGTTGCTTTATAAGTAAGTTTGTAGGCAAGAGTTTTAGTGGTTTGCCACTTATGTTCCAACTTTCTACAGGCTGCTTTTCCTACATCTTATAGGCCACATCCATTTTATAGTCCCTATCTCTTTCCATCCCACTTGCTGTCAAGCAAAGTGTGAGTGAATCACACGCAACACCCAATACTCACTTATAAAACAAAATTAAAGCAACAAAGACTCTGAAGTTGAATGCATGCTTCTCCAAGATCAGAATGCTTCTTTCATCATGAAGTTTAACCAAACACCAAAGGGCGGACACATATTTACAGGATTCAAATATTTAAAAAAGAATCAAAATATTCTTTTTTGAATCACTTAAAAAGCTGATCATAAAAGATTACACATACATAAAAAAGGAAAATAGCAATTAAAACCAACAGGTGTAGGTAATTCATTTTCTTCTAGCCACCATTAAAAGTAGTGCAAAAAAGACTATTATTAATAATTCATACATAAAATACCATGAGCCAGAGTTAAAATCAATAAAATCAATAGAAAAGAGCACACATATAATAGTATTTAACCCTTACTATCTATCCAAAATATAAAACCTTGTAAAAAAATCATGGATTTGCGAATACGTACGGCAGATTTTAGAAATAAACCTACCGCTGAGCAGTTGAGTTGGTGCAAATATATCAAGGCCGGTCTGCACCTATTAAATTTGAGCTTGTAAATAAGAGCCACTAAAAATCTTTTTGTGTAGGGCTAGTAAAATTTGCAAAAAAGGTGCAGACAATAAAGACTGCGAAGAAATCTCATCACATGGACAGGTACAGATACTGGATATCTCATATTGACCCTGGGAAAAACAGAGTATCCACCTGATGGATCTACCTGATAGGTCAACAACATCCTTTCCCATGTGTAGGTGACCAAATTCCAGAAAAGGCTCCACCCCCAGCATTATTTGAATCACACAATATTTTCTCACAGATGGCTTTATTAGTTCATCTACCTCCTTCAGGGAGCCAACCTTCATCCTTCTTTCTTAGATTGATAGGGCTCTGAAAGATAGATGGACAACCAAGGGCAATGGTGGAGGCCTAAATATAATGGGGCCAAAGTATTCTATCCCCATAGTTACATCGACGTAGACAATCTTTTATAATTTCTTTATATAAAGAGGCCTGCTTGTTGTAAAGGGTCTAGTTTAATCTGTTCCTCAACATCTCTTAGTCCCAGTTCTTGATGGGTTGCAAAATGTCAACTACTCAGCAGAACACCGAGGATACGTCGGCACACCCTATTCTCTTCTACTTGAATGCAGCCCATGTCCTTGCATCCCCAAATACCTGCACCATATTTTAAAACGGGGATAACTTTTCTCTTATGAATTTCCAACAGGGGACTAATGGGCTATTACCTATGATGGAAATGAGGGAATAAATGGTGTCAACCGACTACAAAAAGTGATTTTTCTTGTTCATAATACAAATTGCCCAGGTACAGGCATGATCAAACATTATCTCCGAATAGGGGAACTGGTTCACTTTCTCAGTTGATCTATCCTTGATGCTCTTACGAGTCTTCACATTTTTAGGGCAGCACACCATGATAAAGGTTTTAGAATAATTTGTCTCCAAATGTAGCCATTTCATGTAGTCTACGAAGGCATCAAGCACTTTCTGTGTCCATTCGCTTATTTTGCAAGTAAGACAGCATCGTCTACGAACAAGAGCACTGGTTATGGGCTTTTTATTTAGTAAAGGAACATCCATCCCTTTCTTGACAAAAACAGATTCTAACCCGTTCACATAGAGCAGGAACAAAATAGGTGCCAGTACACCTCCTGCCACACACCCCACCTTAAAAGGAAATAGTCTGTACATTCTCCCACTTTCCTATGTCTCACCGTTGCAATAAGGCCAGTATGCAATGCTCCCAAAAAATCTACCATCTTGGCCTCAAGACCCACACCTATTAGACTATCCCTCAATTTGGATCATTTGACACTGTTAAAAGCGCAGGATAGGTCCATGGACTCTAGATTAAGTGAACAACATTTAGCAATTTTATATTTGCTCACTAGCAAGTGCAAATTTAAACATTGTTCAAGAGTTCCAAGATCTTTTCTGACACCATATTGGACCGCAGATAGAACGTTATTCTTCGTGGTCCAAAACAACTGACTATGCAAAATAATTCTACTGATAATTTTCACAGTGGAATCTATTAAGGAAACAGGGTTACAGCAGTTTGACTCCTGAACATTCCCCTTTTAAAAGACTGGTACAACAATTCATGAACGCTGTTGGAAGTGGAGGTCCCTGTCGCTTACCGCCGCCACCAAATGCTGGAGGCGTGCGCCCTCGACCCCTCGCTTCAACGTTAGGCTAAGTAAGGACACCGTCTGAGATAGCCCTGCTCACCCCCTTAGTACCTTGGCACGAGCAGCCAGGCTTATCTCCAAGGCACGAGTGTTCAGTATGTGCAACCACGCTCACAATAACCCCATGATGTCATCACAAATAGACTCCACACGAGTATTGATAAAAAGAGTATAATCTTTATATAAGAAATTATACGATACAAAATCAACATATAAGAACGGGTAGTATTCTTTTCGGTTGGTTGGTAGGTTCTAATTCCAACCACCGCGTCTAACCAACAGTTAAGCTCTTCTCTAACCGTTTCCCAATAGGTTAGACCAGTCGTATTGCTAGAAACACACACGTTGCATAAGGAAACAATACTGCAATGCGTAATGATATTCTCTTATACTGTGCAACAGAGAAATAATGCCATACGTAGCGCCACAGTCATGTACTTTGCAATTGAAGGAATAATGCAATGCGTATCACCACCAGCATGCCCTGTACCAGGAAGAAACAAAGCAATGCGTCACGCTACAATCCTGTGCGGTGCAATAAAGAAATAATACACTGCGCCACGTTATACTCAGATACTGTGCACTGACGAAATCATACAATGCGCTACGTTACAATCAAATAATATGCATGGGAGAAATAACACAGTGCGTAGCGCACCAAGCATAAAGTTTGTTAGGCACAAATGAGGTCAGGCGTCATACGACAGTTCGTTAGCGACAATAATGCAATTGTGTAATACAACAGTTTTACTTGCTCCAGTAACAGCGCCCCCGTTATCGATCAAATGATGACACACAAAGTACTGCTTCCCACTCCGGCCCCAGTACTGCCCCGTCCTGGGTCAGCACGGGCCGGGATCCTAACCGAAGCAGCGGCTCGCGCAGCTGACTGAGCGGGAGGCCGAGAGAGTGTCCCTCCGGGCCTGCACCCCACCCCAGGTGTTGATCCACGTTACCAGGGGGGGCGCGATCCCACTCTCCTCCCCGACGTCAGCGACTTGGGCCTTGATCCAGAACTCCGTCACGAGTTTTGGCGGAATCGGGCTGGCGGCTCAGCTCTTCCGTGGCTGCCGGTCCGGGCCGCTACTGATGGACTCCGAGGGCCCCGATGACTTGGCCCTCACTCCGGTGGACTCGGTCCACACCGAGACCCGCCCTCAGCACTGTGGAGACTTTACTTCAGTTTGGTGCACAACCTAACCTGGCACTCCTCACCAGCACCTCACCCCGAGACTTGACTCTTCTCTGGTGCTCAAGACGATCCGGCGCTCTTCACCAACGCTCCGCCTGCACCTCAAAACGCACCCTGCGCGTTCGAGCCTCGCCTCTTTTCCCGGTGCACACGATGTCCAGGCACTCTTCCTCACGCCCTGGCTGCACCACGACACGCACCCTTGCACGTCGGAGACTCACTTCTTCTTTTGGTGCCTACGAGGCCCAGGCGCTCCTCACCAACACCCGGGCTGAACCACGACACGCACCCAGCGTGTCCGAGACTCACTTCTTCCACTGGTGCACATGATGTCCAGGCGCTCCTCACCAATGCCCTGACTGCACCACGACACGCACATTGCGCGTCCGAGTCTCGCTGCTTCCTTTGGTGCACACGAGGTCCAGGCGCTCTTCACTAGCACCCGGGCTGCACCACGACACGCACACTTGCACGTCCTCGCCTCGCCTCGTCTCCCTGTGCACTCCACGACCAGACGCTCCTCACCAATGCCTTGGCCTGCACCACGACACGCACTCTGCGCATCTTAGACTTAGCTTACTCCTGCGTGCCCACGATCACACGGCACAACTTCTGAGGGTCTCAAGCAGCACAAAGCACGCACACACCGCGTTGCTTGGGACTTCTCCGGAAACTTTTATGATCCTGTATTTCCAAACAGGGAGCCAACTCACCTCGGGCCCTTGGGGTTACAAGGCACAGCACAAAGCACAGTCTTCTTCAAGCAGGGGGACCCAGCGCCTCCAAGCACAGTCCCAACAGCCTCTTCCTTAGTTAGAACAGCAAATTGCAGACCAGCCCCAGATCACGAAGCAAGGATTGGTCTATCCACCACAGTCTCTTCAGTTGTTCTTTCTTTAGCAGAGGTTCCTCTTGACCACAGAATGGGTCCAAGCCTTTTCAGTCTCAATCCATATCTGTTTCATTCCAACGTTCAGGGGTTTCAGCTCTCATAGTTATACCCCTTACTGTCTTTGAAGTTTGTATGTGCTCAGGGGTCCCTGAAACCTCCCTAAATCAGTTCTGGGTGTCTCCCTCCCAGTGTCACCTCTCTCACTTTGATACTGGGGGTCTGGATCCTTAATCACTCAGCAGGAGATGGGTCAATTGGTTTATAGCACCAGCCCAGGCCTTTTCACCTCCCGGGCTTCTCCTCCCCCTACTCTCCAGATGCAGGGCAGCCTGGTGCCATCTCAACCCCTCCCTGGGTCAAGACCTCTCCCAGCTCCTCTCACCTTTCAATTCCAGACAGACAATCCACATTTCAGAGACACACAGAAATGCTCAGAGCACAAAACTCAGCCACTTCTAAAAGAGTGGTTTATAAACACACAGTGACAAAACCACCTTTACAGAAAGATGCATTATGACACTGTGAGTTCACACATACCAAACTTCACCTCTCCATTATAAACTGACAGGAAACTAGGCTAACAAATACAACTCCTAGCCTCCCCCATTCTGTCCTATGGGCAGAATGGCCTTTCAGCAGTGAAAAACGAAATGGAGAGTTTTTCACTTCCAGAACACAACACACACCTCAGTTTATGTTCTGCCTTTTACCTACACTGCACCCTGCCCAGGGGTTACCTGAGACCTACCACAGGGGTGTCCCATGTGTATGTTAAAGGGAAAGTCAGGCCTGACAAGTGGTTGCACTTGTCAGGACAACATGCTAACTTAGCATTCTATGCGCAGGCCCTACACTGAAGGCCTGAGTTCCCTTCTCTGCGCACCCTTGCATTACTAGCCCTTGCCACACAGTGCACATCACTAGGGACTTTTACTAGTAAGGCAAACATACCAATCATGGCCAACCAATCACCATACATTTTACACAGGGAACTCCTGAACTTTGACACTGATCAGCAGTGGCAAAGTACCCAAAGCATCTAAATTGGCATCTCTAGGTCAGGAAAACGGTCTAGGGGGAAAGCAAAAAGTTTAGAGAAATTTAACCAAAAAGGCCAAGTCCTACACAACCCCCTCCCAGCCAAAAGCCAGGGGAGACCAATCATTACTTTGATGGAATTCCCGGCTTCGGGCGATAGAACCAGGACGCAGGCCCTCTACCACAGGGACACCCTCCTGTTCCTCGCCTTCCTACCCCCAGGGGGACTTCTTGATCACCACCCCCTGAGCCAACAATGCTGTTCCATGGATCCCCCCCGCCAGGGGGACACCTCCAGGGGTGCTAGACCCATGCCAACCCCTCCCTGGAGTGGTACCCTGCGGAGACCCATCGGGCAGGATACTACCTCCAATTATCCTGTCCTCTAGATTAAGAGTGGGTCTACCTTGGTCACTCCTAGGGGACCCAGCCCTACTGGCTGGACCATGTCCCCTTGGTGTCCCCACCGGGGAACACAACCCTTTCTTAATCTTCCATTCAGTTTTCTGGGCCTGCCACTTAGGAATGGCACCCACAAACTTCAGAACGGCAGGAGCTCTGGCTACAGACTCCCCACGCCCTCCTGACGTTAGGTGTTCTTCCCCACACTGCTGGCACCCAGGCACGAGGCCTCCATCTGGGGGCTCTCCTACGGCCCCCCCCCAGTTTCCTGGGTGGTGCTGCTGATCCCTGGGGGTGCTGCTCACTCTGCCTCCCCGCCTTTGGAGACAAGGGGCTAGCCAGCAACCCCTCCTCCCTACTCTGGGATCTCCTCGCGCCACCTGGCCCTCCTTCCCTCTCTGGGGCCCCTTAAGGCCCCTGGACCCATGACCAGGGGTCCGGTTCTCTTGCAGGCTCCCGGGAATCAAGGAACCCACACCCTAACCCGGGGTGGCGCAATCCTGGAAAATAATTTCTGAGCCTAGGCTCCCCTGGGGCCAAATCTGATAACCCCTCCAAATCATTTCCATGCTGACCACTACCCAATCCTCCAGTGCACTCTTGTACTCATCCACACTTGGCACTGGCTGTGCGCTGCCTCCAACCACACTGGACTCTGCTTGTCTACCCTTAATGTCTAGTTCCCTCATGCTTAACTCATGAGCGAAGAGAAGCTGTTTCTCTTCCAACGCAGAGCGTTCCTGCTCTTCTCTGCTTGAGTTTTAAGCTTTAACACCTCCAACTCATGCAGCCTGACCCTTTGGTTTTCCTCCAACTCCTCTGGTGAAAAACTCCTCCCTGAATGGCTACTACCAGCAACTCCGGCTGGTCCCTCCGCTAGCAAATCCTGTGGACCAAATCCATTCCCTGGGTCATCCTCATCCACCTCACCATCACCTGTCTCCTGAGCCTCTTTGGCTTCCCACCAGGCCCTCAAGGCCACCTGCAGCTCCTCCTTCTTGGCGCTACCCTTCATTGGACATCCCAAAGCCCTGCAGAATTTCCTCAACTGATCAACCTTGTAGGTAAACAGTGCCTCAATGTCAAACTCCAATTCTGCAATCTCAGCCTCACCGGCTATCTGGCTCTCCCCCTGAGACATGATGTGTGGATTAAACTTAGAACCACCAAATCAAAAAACAGTATGTTGTTGTATCGCGGTCTACAATCAATTTATGATGAACACCAATTACTGTGAGTGGTTTTGCACATACGCGTTTACTTTCTATTAGGATCGAATCCCACCGCTGCCACCAAATGTTGGAAGTGGAGGTCCCTGTCGCTTACCGCCGCCACCAAATGCTGGAGGCGTGCGCCCTCGACCCCTCGCTTCAACGTTAGGCTAAGTAAGGACACCGTCTGAGATAGCCCTGCTCACCCCCTTAGTAGCTTGGCACGAGAAGCCAGGCTTATCTCCAAGGCACGAGTGTTCAGTATGTGCAACCATGCTCACAATAACCCCATGATGTCATCACAAATAGACTCCACATGAGTGTTGATAAAAAGAGTATAATCTTTATATAAGAAATTATACGATACGACCACACGATATAAAATCAACATATAAGAACGGGTAGTATTCTTTCCGGTGGGTTGGTAGGTTCTAATCCCAACCACCGCGTCTAACCAACAGTTAAGCTCTTCTCTAACCGTTTCCCAATAGGTTAGACCAGTCGTATTGCTAGAAACACACACGTTGCATAAGGAAACAATACTGCAATGCGTAACGATATTCTCTTATACTGTGCAACAGAGAAATAATGCCATACTTAGCGCCATAGTCATGTACTTTGCAATTGAAGGAATAATGCAATGCGTATCACCACCAGCATGCCCTGTACCGGGAAGAAACAAAGCAATGCGTCACTCTACAATCCTGTGCGGTGCAATAAAGAAATAATACACTGCGCCACGTTATACTCAGATACTGTGCACTGACGAAATCATACAATGCGCTACGTTACAATGAAATAATATGCATGGGAGAAATAACGCAGTGCGTAGCGCACCAAGCATAAAGTTCGTTAGGCGCAAATGAGGTCAGGCGTCATACGACAGTTCAATAGTTCGTTAGCAGCAATAATGCAATTGTGTAATACGACAGTTTTACGTGCTCCAGTAACAGTGCCCCCGTTATGGATCAAATGATGACACACAAAGTACTGCTTCCCACTCCGGCCCCAGTACTGCCCCGTCCTGGGTCAGCACGGGGCGGGATCTGAGCCGAAGCAACGGCTCGTGCAGCTGACTGAGCAGGAGGCTGTGAGAGTGTCCCTCCGGGCCCGCACCCCACCCCAGGTGTTGATCCACGTTACCTGGGGGGGCACGATCCCACTCTCCTCCCCGACGTCAGTGACTTGGGCCTTGATCCAGAACTCTGTCACGGGTTTTGGCGGACTCGGGCCGGCGGCTCAGCTCTTCCGTGGCTGCCGGTCCGGGCCGCTACTGATGGACTCCGAGGGCCCCGATGACTTGGCCCTCACTCCAGCGGACTCGGTCCACACCGAGACCCGCCCTCAGCACTGTGGAGACTTTACTTCAGTTTGGTGCACAACCTAACCCGGCACTCCTACCCAGCACCTCAGGTTGTACTTTGACACGCACACCGCGCGTCCGAGACTTGCCTCTTCTCTGGTGCTCACGACGATCCGGCGCTCTTCACCAACGCTCCGCTTGCACCTCAACACGCACGCTGCACGTTCAAGCCTCGCCTCTTCTCCCGGTGCACACGATGTCCAGGTGCTCTTCCTCACGCCCTGGCTGCACCATGACACGCACTCCTGCGCGTGCGAGTCTCACCTCTTCTCCCGGTGCACACGATGTCCAGGCGCTCTTCCTCACGCCCTGGCTGCACCACGACACGCACCCTTGCATGTCGGAGACTCACTTCTTCTTTTGGTGCCTACGAGGCCCAGGCGCTCCTCACCAACACCTTGCCTGCACCACGACACGCACCCAGCGCATCCGAGACTCACTTCTTCCGCTGGTGCACACGGTGTCCAGGTGCTCCTCACCAACGCCCTGACTGCACCATGACACGCACACTGCGTGTCCGAGTCTCGCTGCTTCCTTTGATGCACATGAGGCCCAGACGCTCTTCACTAGCACTCGGGCTGCACCACGACACGCACACTTGCGCGTCCGAGCCTCGCCTCGCCTTGTCTCCCTGTGCACTCCACGACCAGACGCTCCTCACCAACGCCTTGGCCTGCACCACAACACGCACTCTGAGCGTCTTAGACTTAGCTTACTCCTGCGTGCCCACAATCACACGGCACAACTTCTGAGGGTCTCAAGCGGCACAAAGCACGCACACACCGCGTTGCTTGGGACTTCTCCAGAAACTTTTATGATCCTGTATTTCCAAACAGGGAGCCAGCTCACCTCGGGCCCTTGGGGTTACAAGACACAGCACAAAGCACAGTCTTCTTCAGGCAGGGGGACCCAGCGCCTCCAAGCACAGTCCCAACAGCCTCTTCCTTAGTTAGAACAGCAAACTGCAGACCAGCCCCAGATCACGAAGCAAGGATTGGTCTATCCACCACAGTCTCTTCAGTTGCTCCTTCTTTAGCAGAGGTTCCTCTTGACCACGGAATGGGTCCAAGCCTTTTCAGTCTCAATCCATATCTGTTTCATTCCAACGTTCAGGGGTTTCAGCTCTCATAGTTATACCCCTTACTGTTTTTGAAGTTTGTATGTGCTCAGGGGTCCCTGACCCCTCCCTAAATCAGTTCTGGGTGTCTCCCTCCCAGTGTCACCTCTCTCCCTTTGATACTGGGGGTCTGGATCCTTAATCACTCAGCAGGAGATGGGTCAATTGGTTTATAGCACCAGCCCAGGCCTTTTCACCTCCCGGGCTTCTCCTCCCCCTACTCTCCAGATGCAGGGCAGCCTGGTGCCATCTCAACCCCTCCCTGGGTCAAGACCTCTCTCAGCTCCTCTCACCTTTCAATTCCAGACAGACAATCCACATTTCAGAGACACACAGAAATGCTCAGAGCACAAAACTCAGCCACTTCTAAAAGAGTGGTTTATATACACACAGGGGCATATTACCAAGGGCCGGCGATACAATTATCGCCGCTTTAGCGTCCGTTTTTCGGGCGCAAAGCGGCGATAATTATATTGCATTATTTACAAGGACTTGCTAGCGCGTGTTTCCTTGACTTAGCTCCCGTTTTCCACATGCCTCGCCTCGATAATGAGATGCAAAGTAGGCGTGGCGGTGAAAACAACATGGGAAAATATCGCGAAGGCAGCTTCGCGATATTAACAACGAGGCGTAGCGATAATTTAAATCGCGCTAACTCTGCCTTAACTCAGGAATTTAACGTCTGTTAAATTCCTGACTAAGGCATACCTAACATGAGAGGTGGATTGTGGGGCTAAGGCCACAGGGCCTATCATCAACCTTATCGCTGTTTTCAATGGAACATCGCTGGAAAACCAGCGATGTTCCATGGAAAACCCCGCTATCGCTGGAATATTTATCGCCATAGCGCTAAGCGTTGATAATACAGCACTAGATTGCCGATATATTCCAGCGATAGCCGGCGATAATTAAAAGCGCGCAAAGCGCGCTCAGAGATAATTATCGCTGAGGCTTGATAATATGCCCCACAGTGACAAAACTACCTTTATAGAAAGATGAATTATGACACTCTGAGTTCACACATACCAAACTTCACCTCTCCATTATAAACTGACAGGAAACTAGGCTAACAAATACAACTCCTAGCCTCCCCATTCTGTCCTATGGGCAGAATGACCTTTGAGCAGTGAAAAACGAAATGGAGAGTTTTTCACTGCCAGAACATAACACACACCTCAGTTTATGTTCTGCCTTTTACCTACACTGCACCCTGCCCAGGGGTTACCTGAGACCTACCACAGGGGTGCCCCATGTGTATGTAAAAGGGAAAGTCAGGCCTGACAAGTGGTTGCACTTGTCAGGACAACATGCTAACTTAGCATTCTGCGCGCAGGCCCTACACTGAAGGCCTGAGTTCCCTTCTCTGCGCGCCCTTGCATTACTAGCCCTTGCACACACAGTGCACATCACTAGGGACTTTTACTAGTAAGGCAAACATACCAATCATGGCCAACCAATCACCATACATTTTACACAGGGAACTCCTGTACTTTGACACTGATCAGCAGTGGCAAAGTAGCCAAAGCATCTAAATTGGCATCTCTAGGTCAGGAAAACGGTCTAGGGGGAAAGCAAAAAGTTTAGAGAACTTTAACCAAGAAGGCCAAGTCCTACACAACCCCCTCCCAGCCAAAAGCCAGGGGAGACCAATCATTACTTTGATGGAATTCACGGCTTCGGGCGATAGAACCAGGACGCAGGCCCTCTACCACAGGGACACCCTCCTGTTCCTCGCCTTCCTACCCCCAGGGGGACTTCTTGATCACCACCCCCTGAGACAACAATGCTGTTCCATGGATCCCCCCTGCCAGGGGGACCCCTCCAGGGGTGCTGGACCCATGCCAACCCCTCCCTGGAGTGGTACCCTGGGGTGACGCATCGGACAGGATACTACCTCCAATTATCCTGTCCTCTAGATTAAGAGTGGGTCTACCTTGGTCACTCCTAGGGGACCCAGCCCTACTGGCTGGACCATGTCCCCTTGGTGTCCCCACCGGGGAACACAACCCTTTCTTGATCTTCCATTTAGTTTTCTGGGCCTGCCACTTAGGAATGGCACCCACAAACTTCAGAACGGCAGGAGCTCTGGCTACAGACTCCCCACACCCTCCTGACGTTAGGTGTTCTTCTCCACACTGCTGGCACCCAGGCACGAGGCCTCCACCCGGGGGCTCTCCTATGGCCCCCCCCAGTTTCCTGGGTGGTGCTGCTGATCCCTGGGGGTGCTGCTCACTCTGCCTCCCCCCTTTGGAGACAAGGGGCTAGCCAGCAACCCCACCTCCCTACTCTGTGATCTCCTCGCGCCACCTGTCCCTCCTTCCCTCTCTGGGGCCCCTTCAGGCCCCTGGACCCATGACCAGGGGTCCGGTTCTCGTGCAGGCTCTCGGGAATCAAGGAACCCACACCCTAACCCGGGGTGGCGCAATCCTGGAAAATAATTTCTGAGCTAAGGCTGCCTTGGGGCCAAATCTGATAACCCCTCCAAATGATTTACCATGCTGACCACTACCCAATCCTCCAGTGCACTCTTGTACTCATCCACACTTGGCACTGGCTGTGCGCTGCCACCAATCACACTGGACTCTGCTTGTCTACCCTTAATGTCCAGTTCCCTCATGCTTAACTCATGAGCGAAGAGAAGCCGTTTCTCTTCCAACGCGAGAGCGTTCCTGCTCTCCTCTGCTTGAGTTTTAAGCTTTAACACCTCCAACTCATGCAGCCTGACCCTTTGGTTTTACTCCAACTCCTCTGGTGAAAAACTCCTCCCTGAATGGCTACTACCAGCCCCTCCGGCTGGTCCCTCCGCTGGCAAATCCTGTGGACCAAATCCATTCCCTGGGTCATCCTCATCCACCTCACCATCACCTGTCTCCTGAGCCTCTTTGGCTTCCCACCAGGCCCTCAAGGCCACCTGCAGCTCCTCCTTCTTGGCGCTACTCTTCATGGGACATCCCAAAGCCCTGCAGAATTTCCTCAACTGATCAACCTTGTAGGTAAACAGTGCCTCAATGTCAAACTCCAATTCTGCAATCTCAGCCTCACTGGCTATCTGGCTCTCCCCCTGAGACATGATTTATTTATTTAATGAGTTTTATATAGCGCTGGCTAGACCCGAAGGTATCAGAGCACTTTACATAAAGTTCCACAAAGTTGCAAAATTACATCCGTTACAAGTTACATAATATACCAATAAAAACATTTAAGTAGCATAGAGGACGAGGTTCATGGAGTAAAGAAAGGTAAGGGGGTAGGGAAAAGGAGTAGGGGGGAGATACGTCAGAGAGATGAAGGGAAAGTCTGTCCAAGTTCCGGCTGGGTAGGTGAGGGCTGAGGGGGAAGTCCATAGCCCATGTCCTCAATAGCTATCGGGTAGCTCCACCGGGCATCAGCCAAATAGCTAAGTCTCCATGGAAAAACATTAAAGAAGACGAGAAGAAAGGAGCATAGAGGGAGAAGGGGGAGGGGTGAAATACGACGGAGAGACTAAGAAAAGTCTGCCCAAAGTCCAGCTGGGTAGGTGACGGCCGAGGGGGAGTCCACAGCCCATCTCCTCTTTAGCTATCAGGTAGCTCCACCGGGCATCGGTCAAATAGCTAGGTCTCCACGGTCACGGGAAAGATCCCAGAGTAAAAGTCCAGCAGGGTGAGCAGGATCAAGGTCAGGTGAGGGCTGTGATCAAGATCAAGGTCGAAGGCCAGTTATATTGTCCAGGAGTAGCAGAGCATCATGGAGCGACCCACTGAGGCGGCCATCTTGAGGTCAGGCACGGGGATTGTGTCCTTGATGTATAAAATCAGTCGGTCCCCAATAATCTCAATAACTCGAAATGCATAGGGGGTGTGATCTATGCAGTGGTGCGGCAAGAGGACAGGGCCCCGTGTTCACGTGTTTTAAAAGGGGGCGAGAGTGTCACTCCCCCTCCAGCCACAACCATAACTCAAAGGTAATGAGGGCAAGTGAGTAGAATAATGCGCAGCGAGCACCCCAGGGGGGTTGGCCTTTAAATCGGGATGTGGGCCGAGGGTAGGGGGCCTTCTCAGAAGGACAGAAACGGAGGTCAGCGGCATCAGAAAGCATCATTCTCGGTCCCGGGAGCGATCCCACTGCTAGCTCCCTGAGCGCCATCTTGGCATCTTCGCTAGCGGGGAAAGTAATGGATTTATTCGTGATTATTATGATGTGTGGATTAAACTTAGAACCACCAAATCAAAAAACAATATGTTGTTGTATCGCGGTCTACAATCAATTTATGATGAACACCAATTACTGTGAGTGGTTTTGCACATACGCGTTTACTTTCTATTAGGATCGAATCCCACCACTGCCACCAAATGTTGGAAGTGGAGGTCCCTGTCGCTTACCGCCACCACCAAATGCTGGAGACGTGCGCCCTCGACCCCTCGCTTCAACGTTAAGCTAGGTAAGGACACCGTCTGAAATAGCCCTGCTCACCCCCTTAGTAGCTTGGCACGAGCAGCCAGGCTTATCTCCAAGGTACGAGTGTTCAGTATGTGCAACCACGCTCACAATAACCCCATGATGTCATCACAAATAGACTCCACACGAGTATTGACAAAAAGAGTATAATCTTTATATAAGAAATTATACGATACAACCACACGATACAAAATCAACATATAAGAACGGGTAGTATTCTTTCCGGTGGGTTGGTAGGTTCTAATCCCAACCACTGCGTCTAACCAACAGTTAAGCTCTTCTCTAACCGTTTCCCAATAGGTTAGACCAGTCGTATTGCTAGAAACACACACGTTGCGCAAGGAAACAATACTGCAATGCGTAACGATATTCTCTTATACTGTGCAACAGAGAAATAATGCCATACGTAGCGCCACAGTCATGTACTTTGCAATTGAAGGAATAATGCAATGCGTATCACCATCAGCATGCCCTGTACCAGGAAGAAACAAATCAATGTGTCACGCTACAATCCTGTGCGGTGCAATAAAGAAATAATACACTGCGCCACGTTATACTCAGATACTGTGCACTGACGAAATCATACAATGCGCTACGTTACAATCAAATAATATGCATGGGAGAAATAATGCAGTGCGTAGCGCACCAAGCATAAAGTTCGTTAGGCACAAATGAGGTCAGGCGTCATACGACAGTTCGATAGTTCGTTAGCAGCAATAATGCAATTGTGTAATATGACAGTTTTACGTGCTCCAGTAACAGTGCCCCCGTTATAGATCAAATGATGACACACAAAGTACTGCTTCCCACTCCGGCCCCAGTACTGCCCCGTCCTGGGTCAGCACGGGCCGGGATCCGAGCCGAAGCAACAGCTCGCGCAGCTGACTGAGGGGGAGGCCGAGAGAGTGTCCCTCCGGGCCCGCACCCCACCCCAGGTGTTGATCCACGTTACCTGGGGGGGCGCAATCCCACTCTCCTCCCCGACGTCAGCGACTTGGGCCTTGATCCAGAACTCCGTCACGGGTTTTGGCGGACTCGGGCCGGCAGCTCAGCTCTTCCGTGGCTGCCGGTCCGGGCCGCTACTGATGGACTCCGAGGGCCCCGATGACTTGGCCCTCACTCCGGCGGACTCGCTCCACACCGAGACCCGCCCTCAGCACTGTGGAGACTTTACTTCAGTTTGGTGCACAACCTAACCCGGCACTCCTCACCAGTACCTCTGGTTGTACTTCGACACGCACACCGCGCGTCCGAGACTTGCCTTTTCTCTGGTGCTCACGACGATCCGGCGCTCTTCACCAACGCTCCGCTTGCACCTCAACACGCACCCTGCGCGTTCGAGCCTCGACTCTTCTCCCGGTGCACACGATGTCCAGGCGCTCTTCCTCATGCCCTGGCTGCACCATGACATGCACTCCTGCGCGTCCGAGTCTCACCTCTTCTCCCGGTGCACACGATGTCCAGGCGCTCTTCCTCACTCCCTGGCTGCACCACGACACACACCCTTGCACGTCAGAGACTCACTTCTTCTTTTGGTGCCTACGAGGCCCAGGCACTCCTCACCAACACACGGGCTGCACCACGACATGCACCCAGCGCGTCCGAGACTCACTTCTTCCGCTGGTGCACGCGATGTCCAGGCGCTCCTCACCAACGCCCTGACTGCACCACGACACGCACACTGCACGTCCGAGTCTCGCTGCTTCCTTTGCTGCACACGAGGCCCAGGCGCTCTTCACTAGCACCCGGGCTGCACCACAACACGCACACTTGCGCGTCCGAGCCACCATGACATGCACACTTGCGCGTCCGAGCCTCGCCTTGTCTCCCTGTGCACTCCACGACCAGACGCTCCTCACCAACGCCTTGGCCTGCACCACGACACGCACTCTGCGCGTCTTAGACTTAGCTTACTCCTGCGTGCCCACGATCACACGGCACAACTTCTGAGGGTCTCAAGCGGCACAAAGCATGCACACACCGCGTTGCTTGGGACTTCTTCGGAAACTTTTATGATCCTGTATTTCCAAACAGGGAGCCAGCTCACCTCGGGCCCTTGGGGTTTCAAGACACAGCACAAAGCACAGTCTTCTTCAAGCAGGGGGACCCAGCGCCTCCAAGCACAGTCCCAACAGCCTCTTCCTTAGTTAGAACAGCAAACTGCAGACCAGCCCCAGATCACGAAGCAAGGATTGGTCTATCCACCACAGTCTCTTCAGTTGTTCCTTCTTTAGCAGAGGTTCCTCTTGACAACAGAATGGGTCCAAGCCTTTTCAGTCTCAATCCATATCTGTTTCATTCCAACGTTCAGGGGTTTCAGCTCTCATAGTTATACCCCTTACTGTCTTTGAAGTTTTTATGTGCTGAGGGGTCCCTGACCCCTCCCTAAATCAGTTCTGGGTGTCTCCCTCCCAGTGTCACCTCTCTCCCTTTGATACTGGGGGTCTGGATCCTTAATCACTCAGCAGGAGATGGGTCAATTGGTTTATAGCACCAGCCCAGGCCTTTTCACCTCCCGGGCTTCTCCTCCCCCTACTCTCCAGATACAGGGCAGCCTGGTGCCATCTCAACCCCTCCCTGGGTCAAGACCTCTCCCAGCTCCTCTCACCTTTCAATTCCAGACAGACAATCCACATTTCAGAGACACACAGAAATGCTCAGAGCACAAAACTCAGCCACTTATAAAAGAGTGGTTTATAAACACACAGTGACAAAACCACCTTTACAGAAAGATGCATTATGACACTGTGAGTTCACACATACCAAACTTCACCTCTCCATTATAAACTGACAGGAAACTAGGCTAACAAATACAACTCCTAGCCTCCCCCATTCTGTCCTATGGGCAGAATGGCCTTTCAGCAGTGAAAAACGAAATGGAGAGTTTTTCACTGCCAGAACATAACACACACCTCAGTTTATGTTCTGCCTTTTACCTACACTGCACCCTGCCCAGGGGATACCTGAGACCTACCACAGGGGTGCCCCATGTGTATGTAAAGGGAAAGTCAGGCCTGACAAGTGGTTGCACTTGTCAGGACAACATGCTAACTTAGCATTCTGCGCGCAGGCCCTACACTGAAGGCCTGAGTTCCCTTCTCTGCGCGCCCTTGCATTACTAGCCCTTGCACACACAGTGCACATCACTAGGGACTTTTACTAGTAAGGCAAACATACCAATCATGGCCAACCAGTCACCATACATTTTACACAGGGAACTCCTGTACTTTGACACTGATCAGCAGTGGCAAAGTACCCAAAGCATCTAAATTGGTATCTCTAGGTCAGGAAAACTGTCTAGGGGGAAAGCAAAAAGTTTAGGGAACTTTAACCAAAAAGGCCAAGTCCTACAAACGCCAAGAGCTCAGAATGCCAATTTTGCACTCTTTATTAATGGTATTTGTAAGGAGAGGAGCCTAGAACTCAGGATTTTCCTTGTAAAGATCCATAGGGACCCCATCCATTCCGGAGCCTTTTTTGATGGACTATTATTTATGACATCCACTACTTCTTCCAGGGAAAAAGAGATATCTATGAGAAATTGGAAAGGGCCTCCATTCATAAGATCATAGGTTCTATGAGCAGGGCAGTACATTTTATGAAAGTGATTTATCCACTCTTTTGGGCAAATATTCAAACTCACCCTGTTCTTAAGGTTCTTGGAAGATAAGGCAGCATTAACTAACTTCCAAAAAGCCTGAGTATCTTTTAGTTTACAAGAATATATCAACGTTTCCCTTCTCTTAGTCTGCAAATCCAGCTTTTTTTTTAAATTCCTTTTTTTTGGGTTTATGTTTCAGTCTTCTACTGAGCCTAGCAATAGCGGTTCTACATACCCCATCAAACCACGAAGGATTTTGACCATTATTAGTTCCATCTGATCTAATAAACAAAGCCCTAATATTGGTATTCAACCTGCTAAAACTTTCAACAATAGTGCAAGGGTTGTTGTCAAGGAACAAATGAAAGCTGATCATTTCCCTATTACCGCCAGAGACCCTATGCAGTATTATATCCATTTTTGCAGACTGCCAGACTAACCTTCGTCCTGAGTCTTTGGTTGATATGAGGGTTTGCGGGCGAGCAAATGTCTTATTCTCTTTCTTTGGAACGACTAAAGAAACGGCTAAAGGATTATGATCACTGTTCACACTAGCCAAAACTTCCCCATTTGTTACACAGTTAAAATGCTCCTGGACACGAAGATATAATCAATCGTGGAGCAGCTACCTCTACCTATGTATGTTGGTGCATACAGCTCTTTATGGGCCATAACACTCTGGAGGTGGTAAGTCACCAGATGAGTATATAACATACGACCCCTAGGCTCCTGAGGCTGAATGGGGCCCTGCTCCTGCTGTGAAAAGGGAAAGGCTCAAGCTGAAGCCAACAATGTGGTACCCAGTTTAGCATCAAAATCATCTGCTAATAGAAAGTTAAACCCACAGCCCAAAAATGTGTTTCTATTGGCAACATTGTCTACAAATTCAAACAAATTATGTAAATTTTGGTTGTCCCTGGTAGAAAGCTAATCGTTAAAAAAAATTTACAAGTACCATCCCAAGTGTATTTCCACAGCTCAGGTTAAAGGCCTAGAGATGCCTTCCGTCAACGGAAACTTCCTTAATTTTGCAGTCAATCGAGACTTCGAACCACAAAGCAAGTCCTGCTTTAGCCTGGCCAGAGGCAGATGGTAAAGCAAATAAGCTATAGCACATATCTCCATCAAAATATACACCATGCATTATCCACGTTTCCTGCAAATTCAAATATTAATCAAACATCAACATGCTTAAATAAAAATACAGGGGAAATGTTTGTGATTGTTCAGAAGATTCAAAAGATGTTTGAAATCAAACGTCACACAAAGGAAAGTAAATATGGAAAGAATAGCACAAAAGGTTGTAGGTATGCAGAGATGGTACAGAATATTATGGGTATGCAAATGCTGTTCAAGGATTGTGGGTATAATGATGTTCTTCTCTATTAGGCCAACCCTTTCGAAATGTAAATCAGAATTTTCCACAAAATTTGCAGGAGGTATCATGTCTGTATTGACAATGTTTCTTCCCTGATGGGTTCCCTCGGAGTGTCAATCAGCACATTGCATTTTACTCCTTATTATCTCTCCGATAGAACTGAACTTTCTATTATTCTTTTTTTCACTACCAAATTATTCATATGAACACTTTTAATAAAGGTATATAGATTAAAATGTGAATTTTATGTTATTACTCATATTCATTTACTAATAATGACTTTTCAAGCAAGTTTATATATATTAAAATAGGAAAAGTAATTAGGGATACAGAAATAAAGAGGAGTCGCGGTTGTCATTAGACTGCCAAAGTAAATGTGGCATAGCAGCAAGGTGAGGACATAGTGGTGATGGGGACTGTTCGCTGGACCAGAGGGGACAAACTCTTGTTGAGCACCAAGTGTGATCACGCTTTCTCCGCCACACTCACATAGGCAGCTTGACATGGAGATGAGGAGGTGAAACCCTCCCCCCACAATATAGCTTATACTGGACAGATAACCACGTTTCTCCTTTGAAGTGGTGTAGAACAGGTCTGACTTTAATATGGGTAATATGTCATAATATCACAAATATTGTTTATACAGAATGTTGTCCCAGTGAGTTAGATTTTGTATTATTAACTCCAATGAGGCAATATTTGTGCAAACATTTAAGACATGATATTTATGACACATCATTTTATGACTACAGTGTTCTGTTACCACACCTTAAAGCACTATCAGGTTGAGTTCTTGGGGACAGGGGGCCCTTCCAGGGCAGAGCTGAGTCAGGAGAAGCACAGCTGCCCCTCTCTTGAACCCCTCAAACTGCAAGCTGCTGCTGAGGCTTCTGGGAGTGCCAGTGGGTCCCACAGGATCTATTGGGATGATGGACTCCTTTACTCAGAGGGTAGAGACCCCAAGCTTGATGCCACCAGGAGGTTGGTCATACCTCTGAAGTTTAGGGGTTTCCTATTATCACTGGCACATGATATCCCTTTAGCAGGACACTTAGGCCAAAGTAAGACCTGGGACAGGCTTGTCCCTCACTTTCACTGGCCTCACATGTCAGAGGACACAAAGGAGTTTTGTCGCTCCTGTACCACCTGTCAAGCCAGTGGTAAGGCAGGTGGTACTACAAAGGCCCCCCTGATACCACTGCCTGTGGTGGGGGTTCCCTTTGAGAGGGTTGGGATTGACATTGTTGGTCCCATGGATCCTCCAACTGCATCTGGGCACAGATTTATACTAGTGGTGGTGGACCATGCCACTAAGTATCCAGAGGCAATACCCCTTAGAACCACCACAGCTCCTGTGGTGGCCAGGGCCCTCCTGGGAATCTTTTCCAGAGTGGGCTTCCCTAAGGAGGTCTTAACTGACAGAGGTGCAGACTTCATGTCAAGTTACATAACTGCTATGTGGAAGGAGTGTGGAGTGAATTACAAATTCACCACACCCTATCACCCACAATGAGTTGACAGATTCAACAAAACCCTGAAGGGCATGATCATGGGCCTCCCAGAAAAGCTTAGGCGAAGATGGGATGTCCTGTTGCCCTGCCTTCTGTTTGCCTACAGAAAGGTTCCTCAGAAGGGGGTTGGTTACAGCCCTTTTGAACTTCTGTTTGGACATCCAGTTAGGGGTCCATTGTGTCTAGTGAAGGAGGGATGGGAGTTACCTCTCAAAACACCTAAACAGGACATAGTGGACTATGTACTTGGTCTCCGCTCCAGGATGGCTGAGTACATGAAGAAGGCATCCAAAAACCTTGAGGCTAGCCAAGAATTACAGAAAGCTTGGCATGACCAAAAGGCTGTTTTGACTGTGTACCAGCCAGGACAGAAGGTATGGGTGCTGAAGCCTGTGGCCCCAGCAGCTCTCCAAGAAAAGTGGAGTGGGCCCCATACCATACTTGAGCAAAAGGGAGAGGTTACCTACCTGGTGGACCTTGGACTCCCAGGAGCCCCCACAGGGTGCTCCATGTGAACAGACTCAAGCCATATGTTGACAGGGCAGACATGGGCTTGCTCATGGCTACTGATGAGGGACAGGAGGAAGAGAGTGACCCACTCCTGACCTCCTCTCACAGAACCCTGATGATGGTTCAGTAGATGGTGTAGCCTTGGCAGGCAGCCTCACTGAGCAGCAACAGACTGATTGCAGGAAATCCTCAATCAGTACAGACACATGTTCTCACTGACTCCCAGTCAGACCACCTGGTGTACCCATGAAGCAGTAGCAGCCCATGGTGGGAGTGCTGCCGGGCGGTCATGCAGGGCGGGGGAGGGGCAGGGTGGGGGGTAGTAAACTACGGATTTCGGCCGCACTGAGGTAAGTAAACAAAAAATGAATAAAACGAATTTCGTTGCGTGCGCAGCATCGCCAAATGCGATGCAGTGCGCGCAACGAAATTCGTTTTATTTATTTTTTTGTTTACTTACCTCAGTGCGGCCGAAATCTGTAGTTTACTACCCCCGCCCTGCCCCTCCCCCGCCCTGCGCCACCGCCCGGCAGCACTCCCACCACGGGCCGCTACTGCCATGAAGTGGACACAGGGGAGAGCTTACCTGTAAAGAACAACATTTACAGACAACCTGACCATGTCAGGGACTGCATCAGGACTGAGGTCCAAAAGATGTTGGAATTGAGAGTAATTGAACCCTCAGATAGCCCTTGGGCTAGTCCAGTGGTCCTGGTACCCAAACCTCACACCCAGGGTGGTAAAAGAGAGATGAGGTTTTGTGTAGACTACAGGGGGCTCAATGCAGTCACTAGGACTGATGCTCATCCTATTCCAAGGGCAGATGAACTTATAGATACTTTGGCCTCAGCCAAGTTTCTGAGTACATTTGACCTCACAGCTGGCTACTGGCAAATCAGACTAGCTGAGGATGCTAAGCCCAAAACAGCATTCTCAACCCCTATTGGACACTATCAATTTGTTGTAATGCCCTTTGGTTTGAAGAATGCACCTGCCACTTTCAAAGGTTGGTGAATAAAGTTCCTACAGGCCTGGAAGCCTATAGTGCAGCTTATCTTGATGATATTGCTGTCTTTATCTCCACCTGGGAGGATCACCTGGTCCACCTGAGAAATGTTTTGGAGGCCCTGCAAAAGGCAGGCCTCACTATCAAGGCTACTAAGTGCCAGATAGGGCAGAGTAAGGTTGTGTACCTAGGCCACCTTGTGGGTGGAGGTCAGGTTCAACCATTGCAGAGCAAAATCCAGACCATAATGGACTGGGTTGCTCCAACTACCCAGACTCAGGTCAGAGCTTTCTTGGGCCTGACTGGGTACTACAGGAGGTTTGTCAAAGGATATGGATCCATAGCGACCCCTTTGAATGATCTGACCTCTAAAAGAATGCCTAAGAAAGTTCAGTGGACAGTTAGCTGTCAAAAGGCATTTGATGACCTGAAGCAGGCCATGTGCACTGCCCCCATTCTGCAAAGTCCTGACTATTCCAAACAATTCATTGTTCAAACTGATGCATCTGAGTTGGGGGTAGGGGCTGTGTTATCACAACTGAATGAAGAGGGTCAGGATCAGCCAGTAGCTTTTATAAGCAGAAGGCTGACCCCCAGAGAGAAACGTTGGTCGGCTATTGAGACGGAAGCCTTTGCTGTGGTTTGGACTCTGAAGAAGCTGAGGCCATACTTGTTTCGCACTCACTTCATTGTTCAGACAGACCATAAGCCCCTCTTATGGCTTAAACAGATGAAAGGTGAAAACCCCAACCTTTTGAGGTGGTCCATTTCCCTACAGGGGATGGACTATACAGTGGAACATAGACCTGGGAGTAACCATGCCAATGCAGATGGACTCTCCAGACATTTCCACTTAGAACATGAAGACTCAACTGGTCAAAATTAGTTTAATGTCCCTTTGTTTGGGGGGGGGTTGTGTAGGAAAGTTGGATCTGTTTCTTATGGTTACCCCCACTTTTTGCTTGATGTCTCACTGTTTTGACTAGTCTGGCTGGGATCCTGCTAATCAGGACCCCAGCCTATCTGCTTTCTCCCTTAAATTGACATACCTGTACTTTGGTACACTCCAGATTGGATACTGGGGTACCCTTATGAGTCCCTTGTATATGGCACACATGTACCCAGGGCATAGGTACCCCAGAGGCCTCCCATGGGCTGAAGCATGTATTATGCCACCCATGAGAGGCCATGCAAAATGGAACTCGAGGTCTGCTACTGCAGCCTGGGTAAGATGGTGCTTGCACCACTTACATTAGATATAGGATAGGTTCACTATATCTAATTGTCACTACACTTAAAAGTTATAAGTCACCCCTATAGCAGGCCTTAACAATCCTGAAGGCAGGGTGCTGGGTTTTATGTGAGAGGGTGCCCCTGCATGAGCAGAGCCTCTCTGCAGCCTTCGGAGACCATTCTCCCGGGTTGTCTGTGACTCAGCCGGACATATAGGTAGAGGTGCATTATAACCTCGCGGTAAATGCTATCTCGAAAACGGCTGCATAGAAACATATCGTGTTTGGTATCAAACACCTTGGAATCATGCCTCCACACCAGTAACTGGTGTGGGAGGTATGATTCCACCCTTCAGAAGCGAGCTTCGTGGGGTCACCGGTCTACCCGGTACCAGCCTTCTTGACCCGGACAGCACAAAATGGATGCTGCCAGCCAGAGTCACGTTTCTGCTCTCCTGCTGCTGAGTCAAGCTCAAGCAGAGGAAGGCAGCACAATAGGCATCCTGTCACAGGGAGGTGTGACCACCTCCCAGACAGGATTTAGTGTATTGGGGCTGGTTGGGTGCACTCTGAGAGTGCCTGAAAGTCTGCACTTGGGCCACACTTGGTGTCCCTGTGAATAGTCCAGCTCAAACCAGTTCTGGGAGCCATTGGCTCCTGCTCTGGCGTGAAACTGGACAAAGGACATGGGTGTAGCCACCCCTCTGTCCTGCCCCTCCCCTAGGAGGGTCCCCTGTATTGGTCCAACCCTCTCCCGTGGGTATAAAATGGGTTACCTAGCTACAGGACATTATATTTTAGTGGACAAGATTCTGCAAGAAGAAACCACTACACTTCGACCGTCTGGACACGCTGGACTTCGCTGGACCTCCCTTGGGCTCGACTTCGTCTTCCCTTGCCGTCCCCAGTCTCACCAGTGTCCGTGATCCATACAGGTTCCGTGCAGGACCCTGTGAACCTCCAAAGACAACAGAAGTATCTCCCTTGGAGTGAAGGAGTCACTCCCCTGCAATGCAGGCACCGTAACACATCTGACCAGTCTGCTGACCCAGAGCTCCTGCGGACTCCGAAGGCTCTAGCAACACAGGAGGTGAGTTCCTGAAGGTCTCCGAGGTTGAGCTGCCCTCTCACCGAGTTTAAGGCCAGTATCCCTTGTGGGGACCGCATAACCCGTACCCCTGTGCATCGAGTTTATTTGCAACTGCATATGCTTGTTGTAGTGCAACAATTCTGTGCATTGGGCTATTTATTGTCCTGACCCCAGCGCTCATTTTCTACAAGGGACTCCGGCATCCTTGCACTCTGTGCCCTGCTAGCTGGTGCTCTGTGAAACCGCCTGAGGTCCCCTTGCGACTCCTGTGCCTCCGGCCTGTGGGTCCACTTGAGGGTCAACTTTGCTTTTCTTGGGCTCCCCTGGTTGCTCCAGGTCTGCCCTGACTCCCCTTGCTGTGGTGAGTCTCCTGGTCCTTGCTGGGCCAGATCGACACCGATTTTTACCATCTTCAGTGGTTGCTGCTGCCAAGGCTTGTTGGTGCTCCCGCCGGACATCGAACCCTCAGCACACGACATCCTTTATGGGACAGCTCGCCTCCAGCTCCTGGTCATCCTAGACATCTTCTGGTCCTCGCAGCTGAAGAGTCAAGCTCACCGTCAACACACCTGAAGTATCCGACATCGGTGTGCATTCGTCTACCGAGTCCCTGGTCACTCTGACGTGACCCAGACTCTGTCCCCTCTGCTTTCAGGTTCCCTCCATCGAGAGTCCAGGCTTGGATTCCAGCAGACCCTTTTCACCTTCACGGCAGCAGTACTTCTTCACTTCCTTCCATAGAGAACAACAAGAGTGTCCGACGCCACTTCAGACCTATGCACCTGGCTCCCCTGGGATAGGTAACTCTGATACTACGGTATCCACGGGTGGGGTGGCTCTCTAAACTCTTAAGTTCCAAAGGGTTGGCTCGAAGTCCTCCTAGAAGGGTCCTTAAACTTTAACTTTGCAACCACAACTTTCCCATAGAGTTGTACGGAGCATGCGGTTGTGTTTCCTCACTGCACCCGTCCTCCTTGGGTCTCCTGTGTCATCACCTTGGGTGGTTCCTTGGGGTCCCAGCGATTCTACGTGCACTAGGCACTATGTCTAGTCAAGTCGTGATTGTTATACCACTATTTTAGTATATGGTTCGGTCTCCCACTGGAGCCCGCTGTGTATTGTGCTACTTACAACTGTTCTATTGATCCAGTATCGTGTGCTTTGGGTTCTATCCTCGTGTAGAGGATAGTAGAGAGTGTTATATTAATAAATACATATTTTTATATAACTACTGTGTGGTTCTCCTTCATTTAGTCACTCAGGGGGTGATATTCTGGTAAAACAAGCTGCTTTACATTCCTTCAAGATTAAGCCTGAAGGCTGTTCTCCATAGCTACCACTAGGATAGCTTTCATAAAGGTTATCTTTGACCTCATACATCATAAGGGTCGTGTGGAATGGTATAGGGTGCCCACTCTAACTAGTGGACAGCATATACCAAGCCACCTTCTCACACACATTTCCATGTATTTGTTTTGAGAGAAAAAGGTACGAAAGTGCATGAAAAATTGATGGATTTTAGCATTACATGCTCCAACTGGATATGATGCAGAAGCTCTGGTTCGTTGAAACAACATTTATCAATCAATTATCAAGCTTCCCCGAAGTGATAAGTTGTATTTTACATGTGTATTAAAAATGTTTGATTGAAGATCTTTTCTGATTGGCCACATTAAAAGGACTGGTCAACTCTGATTGGCTGGCCACAACCAAAACAATATGTTGTGGCAGCCATTACAGGACTTATAGATATGGGCCATGTCTCGTAAAAATAAATTAAACTAATACATAGGGGGTAAGGTCAGCACACCCTAACCCCAAGGTGCATATATGGGACCCCCCTTGATAGGCTAGTCACCACATTGAAAACATGTTGTGGCAGCCATTACAGTACTCAGGGACATGGTCCCCTTTGAAATGCAGTGTAAGGAATGCCAGGGTTTGAGGCTCACAAAAAGAGCACATATAAAAGGATTGATTTTGCTGGTAGTGCTTTTTTCTTGATATAGACTTTGAAGGACAGAGGGAATAAGTGACATAACAATGGAATTTAGCAGAAAATGTAAGGCAGTATACTACATTTTCTAAGATCACTTAGTTTAGCCATTCCTGGATGAGTTCCTCCCTTTATGAGTGCAAACTCGGTGTTTGCTAAGTTGGGTTTCGGATAAACTGTAGACATTTTGGTGTGGATGACATCCTGGCAGGATCTGAGTTTAGCAATTTAATGAATGATTTCATATTCTGACCACTGACATAAATTTCCCATGAGAATACATTTCCAAACACTTTATAAAAATCCCTTGTCATCTTTTTACCCAATTTTCATAGTAAAAGCACTCTTTTAAAATGTAATCCTGCATGGAAGCATGACACAATGTTCTAAAATGAATCATCCAGGGTACAAATAAGGAGAATTTTAGAATGTGTATGCCATTATGTTGCTGTACCTACACATATCACTTTGTGGCATCCTATCAGGATGAATTGCTCAGTCTTTAAAATAATATTGTCAGTGGGCTGGAAGGGTAAATAATACATTTGAAGAAATGAATGCTGAGATTGCATGAGAAGGTTTGATTTTAACTTCAGACTGCTGGCTTTGTGGCCAGCTGTGGCATTTTAAATGTTTATTAAGGGCCTGATTTTGACTTTTGCTATTATTTACCAGTAATCTTCATTACTCCTGGTCCTGTTGTCCTCGTCCCATTCATAAAATGGTGTGATAATACTATCTCATGACAGAAAAAAAAAGAACGAAGGAATGCTGGCTCTACCCCACACCCTCCCCCTGGAAGTACAAAAGAGTACCTATCCCAGCATTCCTCCTGAAATACCAAGCCTCAGATGAAGGCCGGCAAGACCGGGAGGGAGGGAGGGAGGGAAGTAATGAATGGGATGAGGACAACGGGACCAGGAGTAATGAAGATTACCGGTAAGTAATAGGGCATTACCTCCCAGGTCCCTCCTGTCCTCGTCCCATTCATAAAATAGTGAGAATACCCAAGCAACCACCGGCATTCATCAACAACAAACCACCCGGCCAAAATATTCTACAAACCAAGTGATTTATTGAAAGACACAGGCCAAGAAATTCAGGAGCACACACCCCGCAGAACCCCCAAACCAAAATTAGCATCATCCCCCAACAAATTCTGGATCCGACAATGCCTCACAAAAGTGTTAGAAGAAGCCCAAGTAGCAGCCCGACTGATCTTGGACAGGGACACCCCCCGAACCTCTGCCCAGGAAGCCACCACCCCACAGGTAGAACGCCCTTGAACACCTGCCGGAGGAGGGGCACCCGAAAGAGAGTAAGCCAACATAATGACCTGCTTCAGCCAGCTACCAATGAAAGAAGAAGACGCCTTCCCCCCATGAGAGGCCACCCCAAAGGCAGGCAAACAGGGAATCAGACTTTGGAAAAGAGCAAATACGATCAAGATAGATACGCAAAGCCCTGCACACATCCAGCAAAGACCAAGGAATATCATCCGCAGACCCCTGAGCAGCGTTCAACACAGGCAACACCAATTCCTGGGAACGATGGAACTGAGAAGAAACTTGGGGGACAAAGGCCGAATCCAACCAGAGGACCACCCCATCATCTGAAAAAGACAAAAACATCTCCAGAGCCATCAGAGCCCCCAACTCCCCAAGGCGCCGGGCCGAAGTAATGGCCACCAGGAAGACCACCCTCAACGTCAGAAACTTGACGTCCACCTCAGACAAAGGCTCAAATGGAGGAGCCACAAGAGCCAGTAACACCAGTGGCAGGTCCCAAAAAGGAAAAGAAGGAGGTACCACAGGATGAGACAGCGGGAAACTCCTCAACAAGCGAGAGACCAAATCCTCCACATCCAATAAATTCCCCCATGGTGAACGAAAAGCCTTAATCGCGACCCATTGAGCCTGCAAAGTGGAAACCGCCAACCGCTTCTCATAGCCTTCCGAGAGTAACTGAAGCACTTCAGGTAAAGAACACTCCAGAGGGGACAAACCCAGAAACCCACACCAGCGCTGGAAATGTCCCCAATGACGCCCATAGGATTTCAAAGTTGAAGGCTTGCGCGACTGCTGCAAAGCAAGGGCTAAATGTTCTGGGAAACCTCTACGTCACCACCCCTGCCTCTCAACTTCCACACCAACAGCCATAGCCGTGGGAGAGACAACATCAGAGATGACCGCAGAGGGGACAGAGAGCAAGGGAGAAACCAGGGACCCTGCACAGACAACAACCTCAGAGTTGGGAACCACGACCGGTGAGGCCAGAACGGAACCACGACCACCACCCGGGATTCCCGACAAAGGCGAGCCAAAAACCGGGGGATCAGAGCCAGAGGAGGAAAGGCATACAGGAGGCAGGAAGGCCAAGGAATGGACAGAGCATCCACCCCCCAAGCCCCTTCCTGCCGAACCTGGGAGCAGAACCGGGTCAGCTGGGCATTGTGCCTGGAAGCAAAGAGGTCGAGATAAGGAAGACCAAACCTCCTGCACACAAGCCGAAAAGCCACTAGAGTCAGAGACAACTCCTGGGAGGTGGGGAAAAACCTGCTGAGGGCATCTGCCACACCGTTGTCCACACCCCAAATGTGAACAGCCGAGAGAGACAACAAATGCTCCTCCACCCAACAAAACAAAGGAATCACGACTGCGTTCAGAGACTTGGACCTGGAACCCCCTTGATGGTTCAGGTAAGCCACCGACACCATGTTGTTCTAACAGACCACTACATTGCGACCCAACAACTGGTCGCGGAATCCCATCACAGCCCAGGACACCACAGTAAATTCTCTCCAGTTCGAGGAACACCGCCCCTCCTGAAGGGACCAACGACCCTGAAGAGACCCGGTATCCAAAGTCGCCCCCTACCCGAAGGCACTGGCATCCATCGTTAGAACCGCCGGAGGAGAGGACTGCAACGGCAGGCCCAGAGAAAGATGCTCTGACAGCGTCCACCAGCGCAGAACAGGGAGGGGGGACGGAGATACCGAAACCCGAAGAACCAGATTGCGAGACAATGGATTCCAAGATACAACCACAGAGGCCTGAGATGAAAACGAGCCCATGCCACTGTAAACACAGTCCCTGCCACGAGACCCAGAAGCCGTAACCACAGACGGACTGGAAAGGAGCCCCCTGCCAAGAACCTCCGAGCAAGGGAACATAAAGTCACTGCCCGAGAAACAGGTAGGAACACCCTGTTCAGATAGGTGCGAAAGCGCGCCCCGATGAAAAACAAGTCTTGCAAGGGTTCCAACTGACATTTGGGAAGATTCAGAAGAAAACCATGAGCTCCTAACGCTGAACAAACCACTTCCCAATCCACCAACAACTGATCCTGAGAGGGAGCATGTATCAGCCTATCGTCCAGGTAAGGGTAAATGAGGATCCCCCGAAGATGCAAGTAAGCCACCAGCGGTGCCACCACCTTGGTGACCACCCACGGGGCAGACCTCAGGCCAAAGGGCAAGACCTGAAACTGGAAATGACGCCCCCGAAGGCAAAACCTCAAGTACTGACGAAAGCTGGGGTGAACTGGGACATGATAGTAGGCGTCCTAGAGATCGAGGGTGCACAGGAAGTGACCCAGAAGCACCAACGGAATCACCTGTTGCAGAGTCTCCATTTGGAAGGGAAGATGGAGCACAAATTTGTTGAGAGCCTTCAAGTCGAGGACCAAACGGATACCCCCGTCACTTTGGGAACCAGAAAAATCAGAGCAAAAAACACTCTCCCAACCTCCAGAGGAGGATCTTGCCCCCTTCTTCAAGAGCTTTCTCGACCCCCAGACACAACTCCGACTGCTTGATTGGACAGGATGGCCAGGGAGTCGGACAAATCCCTAAATCTGGAGGAGGCTCTGAAAACTCGATGTGGTACCCCTGATGAACAATGTACAGAACCCACACATCTGAACAGGACTGCAGCCATGCTGGGAGAAAGAACTGTAGCCGCCCTCCTACCAAGAATTCTGGAGCCTCTGCCATGTAGTCAGGAATTTAGGTTTTGATGGGGGGGGATTTAGCTTTCCGATCCCAACCCCTACCTGAAGAAAACCTCCCTCGACCCCAGGAAAACTGCAGACGAGAAGGAGGGTGAAAGAAAGACTTAGGTTTGGAAGAAGGAGTCGCAGTGGAGGGCTGCTTAAAGGAAGAAGAGTGCTTTTTCTCTTTAAACAGTTTATGCAATTTGCCCTCCAACTCCTCCCCAAACATCATGGTCCCCTGAAAATGCAAGGCGCAAGCTTTCTGAGCTGAATCAGTCTTCCACTCCTTCAACACCAGATTTCGACATGCCGCCTCCCCTGCTGCACTGGAAAGGGCTGACGCCCTCACCACGTTGAAAGACACATCAGATAAGAATTCCACCTGCCGCTCAATGTGCTCCAACAGCCCAGAACAGTCAGGCATATCATCCATGGACTGATACAGAGCCTTGATATCGGAGATCAGAGACTGAGCGACGCAGGTACCATAAATGCCAGCCTTCAGAGCCAGATGAGACCCAGAGTACACCTTCCTAAGGGAAGCATCCACCTTTTTGTCAACAGGATCCTTAATTACTGCATCCTCGGCCAAGGAAATCCGGCCCACAAGACTAGCCACAAAGGAATCAATCGGGATAGAGTCAGGCAATTCCTTAGACATATCCTGAAGCAGGTAAAGATTTGCCATAAATCTGGGAAGCATGATACGATCAGGATCCTTCCACTCTCACTTCAGCACTTCACGGATGTAGGGATGGACAGGTACATCAACCGTGGCTGAACTTTGAAACTGCCTCAGCAACGAACCACTAGAGGTGCTGGGAGTTTCATCATCCGGAAAACCCATGTTGGATTTGACATGCTTAAGCAAATCAGGCAAAATATCTTTGTCAATGTATTTATGACATAGGCTTATAATAAATTTTCTAACCACTAACTAAAAGTCCTACTAGTAACCTTAATTTAGGCTAAGTCTAAATTTAATACGCTTAGAAATACATCCCATAAACGCCTGATGAGACTCACTAAATTATAATCTAATACTTATCTTCCTGTTTGACTCAGGTGATTACTTTGGTGTTAATGTGCTATAAGTTTAGTACAGTCCCTGTTTCATTTCTATAGTAGAGAGTTCTGATGAAGAAAGCCCCCTTTCTCAGTCAAAGTTGTGCTGGTGAGAGGTGGACCCTGAGGTAAACAGTACCCAGATAAATGGACAGGAGTCCACAGTTTAGCAGCATCAAGATAAAATAGTTTTTCTATGTTACATAGGACTGTCAAGGGAGCCTTCCAGAGTATGGAAGATCAATGTGCTGAGTGGAGGGGGGGGGGGGTTTAAGGCAGCCATTAAACAAGGTGCACCACCCCCCATCTAATCCTCCTCAGAATCAGACGAAATAGAGGAATGTACAGGAAGAAAGCCCTTGGAATGAACCCCCCCATTTCATGCAGAGTTTCTTTTATCAACCTCTTGATCCGAGAATCCTCCCCTCCCTGCGGTGTTTAGACCACGCCGGAGAAGGGGAAGAAGAAGAGACAGAGGATGAGGAAGAGGAGCTTTCCACATGCCTGCTTTTCATGGAATGCTTCCCCATGACAGAGAACCAGATGCCACCAGGCACCCCTTAACTCAAGGAACCCAGGGAGGGTCCTCCACAGACGCATCAACCAGTCCCGACTTTGTGTACAGCACCTCCAGGAAGGGAAAGAAACAGGCCAACCACGAAGGACAGGAATCCAAGAGCTCCTCAGCTCTGAATATGCAGCCTACAGCACCTGGAATTCGTCAGCAGACTCCCAATAAGGTACCAACCAGGCCCGACCTTGTTGAACTTCTGAGAACAGATCCCAGATCAGGTGCCGTCAGGGAGGTATGGCTGTAGTCTGCTCACAAAGACTCAAAGAACGAGCAGGGCATACACCTGACAGCAGGGGGGGACACAAAACCAGCCATGCCGCCCGATCATCCAAAGAAAAAACAGCAATACTAGCCACAATGCACTAAAGAAACAACCGCTATGCGGTACTCACCAGAGCCGGCTCCTAAGTACGCCACTCGCGCTGGAGACCGGCAACACAGTGTCTGACTTCCGGTCACACCAGTCACCCGTAACTCAGGCCAAGCGACCCGGAAGCGAAGCTGCTCCCTGGAACCACCATGAAGAGGTGGAGCCACGCTGCGCCTCCCGACGTGCCCGGCAACCCAGGGGGTGCGGACTAACTTCCCCTGTGCACCATGACAGCTCAAGCGGGAAGAAAAACCCCCATCTTCTCCCAAGCCCAGCAGGGAAGGAGATGAGGCAGCACCACGATCCCACTGCCCAACAACGAAAAACCGTGAGTATAGACCTAGGAGCTCCCCATTTCCTGTCCTCGTCCTATTCTGTCAGAAGACAGAAAAAAGAACGGGAGGAATACTGGGATAGGTACTCTTTATGAATGGGACGAGGACAGGAGGGACCTGGGATGTAATGGCCGGTGGCCTGCTGTCGGTCAGGGTGGTGGAGGACATTATGTTCACCACCTGGCCGCACTCTGCCTGAAATATTTAGAGATCACTGCTGGCTCAGCAGTGACCCCTGTGCCTTCAGAAGAGACACCTTCACAGTGGTTCCTCTGAAGGCCCTCCAGGTTTGGTGCATGACTGCTGCCTTTCAGGAGACCATGCATCAAAACATTTTGCTTTTCAAAAACAAACTCCCAAAGAAATAGTTTAATCTTAAAAAACAAATAAACTAATGTCCTCACACCCTAGAAGGTTTCTCCAAGAATGTGAGTTAATTTTCTTGGGTACCACCTGTTTTTTTTTCATGATAAACTGAAAGAAAATCAGATTGTCTGCATTAACTATATCAGGCGGTCTGATGCCATTACTACAACAGCCTACTCTGTTGGGGCTTTAGAGAAAGCTTTGCAAGAGAAGGCACAGCTCCTCAAAAAATGATGATCTGCCTGATTGTAAATAGAGAGGGCAAATCATCCGTTTAGCATACAGGGCCCTATGCCACGTTTTTGATGTAGTATCCGGTACATTAAACTCTAAATTGGGCCCAGGTGTGAAACTGGATTGCATTTCATGTTCACATTTTAAAAATGTCATGCTTAGAGTAGAGCTCTCCTGAAAACAAATTTATACTTCAAAAAATGAAAGTCAGAAGGTGGAATTTGTATAATAGATTTGCCTTAACAGTGACTTAAAGAACTGTATCTCTTTAATATGTTTGGGACAAACACATTTGCTTATTCAGTTTTGATTTCTGTAACTCTTAAAACAACAAGAATTAAAATATGTGCTGAAATCCACAAAATAAAATTCCTTCACATTTATCAATCTGTGAATCACTACCGCCCTTTAACTTTGAGAGCGATATTAAACAGAATTGACAGTGCCAACTTGATATAACACACACGTCTGTTTGATTGAATCAAAAATCTGACTAGTTTGGCAGTTTATGATAGTTTGTGACAAAAATAGAGGCAAAGAAAATGAAAAGCATTGGGTAAATGTTGATACAGCAGTGAAAAATTGAAATTGCGGACTCCAACATTAATGTAGAGCTTGAATTCCCAAATAGTGAAGCACACGGTACTTAACCCAAACAGCTCTGCAATACCAAAACGCTACAGCTAGACCGGTTCAAAGATGTTTTATATTCATTAGGGAGAATCATGTTCAGGGCCTGTTCTACAAAGGCAGCTTTGCAAGGCAGTTGCTGTTTATTGCACTGTGATAGATGTTCAAATCAATAGCAGCACAAAAGCACAAACCCATGATTCACAAGGAGTCACTAAAAGAACTCCGTCATTAATATGCATTTGACAGGACACCTTTTGCAATTCACTGTGAAGGGCTGCAAACTCAGGGGTGGAGGTCCAGGAGCGGCCTGTGCAGCTAAGAGCGGTGGGCTGGGTAGGGGTGGGGGGGGGGATTTGTCAGATGACCATGAGGGAAAATTAAATAAATAATCAATTTTCCCTCGTCGTCGTCTGTTGAAATCCCCCCCTAACCGGCCTCACCGCCCCAACGCTCTTACCTGCACGGGCCGCTGCTGTGAAGGTCTGCAATGGACAGCAGCCATTTCCCTGAATGGTGTCAGAGAAAGCAGGGAGTGACCCCTGGATCACTGTCTGCTCCTAGCAACGTCATTCACCATATGGAAGTTGTCCGTCACGTTGTGAAACAATACCACCTGATTTGACTGGTTCATGACGAGGGTGTGGGCCTGCTTCTAAAAGAAATGTTCACACACAGCAAATGTGAATGCAGAGATAGAGGTTTGCAGTCTCTTATATGACTTTGTCCTAGCGATGTTAATTTATGAAGCTATGAGGCTGCCTAGACCTGACACAAAAATCTGTTTGATCTAAACACACCAGGGCCTGTATGTGGTGCATTGCCCGGGTCTGTGCCGCAGTGATCTTTGAGCTGGGTGCTCAAGGCTTCGACTGGGTCAGTGTGCCATACCACTGTTACTGTACTGCCTCAACCTAGCTGTGAATTCACACCTGCTCCAGGGGCAACACATTAGTGAGAGGAGTACAGATTCTATAAAGGAGCTGATTCATCGTTCCTTTGCAGTCATCAATGTGGTCTGCCTTTCAAAGGGGAAAATAGATACCTCTGCAGGCAGGTGCAGTGAGTGACAGCACTTGCCTGCAAGAGAATGTCTGGGTGTTCTTGGGGCCCAGTTTCCCTGCTTTATAAGGATGCCCTTGAAAGCACAATGACTGTGCATCACCTCTTATGTGGCACCCTATGACATCTGTTGTGGATTCTGGAAGATGCCCTCCTTAGAAAATATGTGTTGGTGGCCGCTTACCCACTGATCCCATTGGTTTGTATTCCAGCACAGCTTGTACTAATGGCAACTTGTTGGCCCATCTGGGAGCGGAATTATAAAGTAATTATTCCTGTTTTTGTTTAGCTCTTGCTTTGGGCGCCTAGCATGATATAATCAGGATGCGTCCAGAAGCTCCTGGAGGCCCTGGAGGTAGTTAATACTAGGGCCAAGGAATTGGTGGCGATCCTTGACACTCTTGCTATGGAAGACAGGGGTTTGATCTTGGTCAAGCCCCAAAAGAATCTTTTCTAACGATATAAGGGAGTTTCTGGTGCAAGATAGTAAACACAATCACAGGAGTCACCAGGTAGCCCCTTGGTACAATATTGCGTGGAGGTTGGCTAAAACAGAATTGTTATTAGCTGCTAAGGCCAGGAATAGATCACAGCTTGTGATATGTAGAGCCAAATATAAAAAAGAATTTGAGACCGCTTAAAGGGAATGGGATGAAATGATCAATGCTATGATGTTAAAGGATAATGTAAGCTTTGGCATTGAAAAAGACTTTTTTGTTGCCTTTGTTGACTTGCGTGCAGTCTTGGATCTTGTTCCCACGGCTTTGTTGTGGTCAACACTGAATAAGATGTGCATTCCAACCGACTTGTTAACGATCTTAGTACGTTTGCATGAAGGGAACCAGGCTAGGGTTCGGTGGGGAAACCAGGGGCAGCTCACTTCTCCAATAAGCATTCGACAAGGGGTTAGTCAGGGCTGTGTTCTGGCTCCCATTTTGTTCTCCCTGTTTATAAATGATGTGGAGAATCGCCTGGAGAGGGATGGCTGTGATACACCTTGGGTGGGGGTTGGTAGAGCGCCTGCTCTGCTTTTTGCGGATGACACTCTCCTAATCTCCAAATCGCTCAAAGGCCTCCAACAGTTGCTGGCTGACTTCAATTTCTTCTGCAGTGAACGGGGAGTAAAACTGAATAGTTCTAAAACTAAATTCATGGTTTTCCATCCGGAAAGAATTAAGAGGAAGAGAAGTAAGTTGTTTGTTGATACAGTCCCAATAGAACAGGTTCCTAACTTTTATTATTTGTGAATCAGAGTAACTCCTTCCATTGACTGGTCCATGCAGATCCACAAATCAGAATGTTCATTGATTCTCTATACATCAAGACTGCTGGCGAATTTTCAACAAAATGTTCTCTAAGAAAGCTGCACCCGTGTTAGAAATATATAATGTAAAAGCTCTAGGAGTCACTCTTAATGGAGCTGAGTTGTGGGGCCATGTTAATTGCAACAATTTATCAATTGCGGAAAATAGATTTATCAGGCTATTGTTTGACCTCCCAAAAAATACGCCCTTGATCCTGTTATTACTTGATTTGGCACTCAAGAAAATCTCATAGAAAGTTGCCCTTAAGCCCTTGCTCTATTGGCACAGGATATGCTCATCCCCTGATCTTGAAGCCTACAGAGAACCCCTTAAAGATCTATTAGCTCTGCCTAGAGCCCAAAACTTACAGTGGTTTATACACGTAAGAATAACGCTTAAAAAGTTAGGGTTGGAAAGAGTTTTGGGCCAACCCAGGAAGTATTGTCTCCATTACAAAAATGGTTATTAAAGTAGCATATTGGCAGAAGCAGGTGTCGATGCTGTGTGCAACAGTAGGAGTACTCAGACCCTTGATTTTATGAATTTTAAAATGTTTCGCAGTTACGAGGGGACAAGTGATGAGATCACACCGCCTCTGGATCAGAAACTCTATCTACAATTGAGATACCAGACTCTTCCTACTAGAGCATTCTGTGCGAAATGGGAGAATGAAAAATGTGACTGCACGGAATGCCTAGTGTGTAGGGGTACAGCTGAATCTGTAACTCATTTGTTGTTTTTCTGTCCCTCATGTGGCTCTCAGCAAAGAAAATGGTTATTGCCATTATACAGGTCATTGGGTATGAGGAGGCATTTGGATCCTTAGTTCTGATACCACAATGTTGGTGGTCTTCACTGTTACAAGATACCTACAGGCTGCATGGTTTTGGAGGTCTAAGTGTATTCGTGCCTGTGTTGACATGGATCGCTAGGTTGAGCATAAATGCAAGGTAGTGTTATTTGATTTATCTAAGTACTCTTGTAACATAACAATTCATAAAGTCCTTCCTGCCTGTTCTGGCCCCTTACTTATATGCACTTTTCAAAAGTAGGTTTTTTGCTTCTTGTGCATTGCTATGTGACAGCAATCATATGTCCTTTTTATGAATTTCATTTTTCTGAACTTATTTGCACTGATACTTTATGCATACTAAGATCTGCTCTTTCCTCTCTACAAAAATGTTATTACCCTTTTTATTTGGCATAGTCCTTGGGCAGCATCTTGGTCCGACTGGAGAGGAATGAGGTGACTACTGTAAGATATATGGATGTAGATAATCAAAATGTGCAATAATTGTTTTTATGAAATTTGCATTTGTATTGCACTTTTATGATCTGTTTTGGATTGAAATAAAGCCATTATGAATGGATGTAAATAACTTAGCATGGCATAACATATCATAGCATATAACCAAATAACATAGTAAGATAAATAATAAAATAATGTAGTGTTTATTTACAGAGTGATGTGCATCACAGAACACAAGTCATTATTGCATTAAGATGATGCTATGGAGTGGCGTGCATTGTTGATCATGAGTGAAGTGCACACAGAATTTTACAAGCAATGTAGTTAAAATAATGATGTCTCTCTCTTTGATCTTTGCAGATTCTTAAACAAGAATGTATTTTGTGACAGGAAAAAGAGAACCATAAGGCATTAAAGTGGCATGATGTAGTGCGGTTTGATAGATGTTGCATGTGCACAATTTGTGTTCTTAGTAGACATAACTTTAGGATAGTGATCTTCAAAACAATATTGGTCCTGCAGTTTGCCATCTGACCTGAAAGGGCACTGAGATATGGCTGAAACATGTAAACCCTTGCTTTGATGTATGAGCTCATAATTACTCCAGGCACATCAAAAAACATTTTCTGTTTTAGCCTTACCAAGGGATCCCCCTAATAAAATTCCAAATTAAGAAGGGATACCTGCAAGTAGTTTTAACTTATACTAGATCCTTCAATAATATGCAGCTACGCTATAATTGAAGCATCAAAGCACACCCAGATATGTTAGGTATGGTGGGAACCCAAGGATAAAGCATGCCACAAGCATTACTAGTGGGTGAGGGTTCTTTTACCAAATCTAGGGAACCCCATCTGACATTATTGATCAGGGAGACAGCATAAGACAAATATATCTAAGAGTTCTCTCTCCTATGATATTTCCATTGCAATATAAATTATCAGGAACATGTTGGCACATACTTGCCACGTCAGGAGAAGGATATCCAGGGATTAAGATCCTTC
The DNA here is from genome assembly GCA_963921515.1 of Calotriton arnoldi. Lineage (NCBI taxonomy): Eukaryota > Metazoa > Chordata > Amphibia > Caudata > Salamandridae > Calotriton > Calotriton arnoldi. The sequence continues at coordinate 150,333 of CAWUFW010017761.1, read as the reverse complement.
AAGCCAAATTTTATTCTAAATGGGTCTATACTGAAATTCTGCTATGTCTTAGACAAAACATCCCTTTTTCAAACCACGCCAAATTTGTGAAAATGGTGGTTTTGTCCAAATTACTGTTTGTATTCCAATATTTACTGCTCTATGTCCCAAATCACCTTTTTATAAACTGGAATCTAGAACACACAAATTCAATTAGGAATTTAGGTCAATAAAATCCCTTGTATAGCACGGAAAAAACTTTGAAGAGGGTAACATAAAGCTGGCTTAGTAAGCATAGATTTTAAGGTGCATTACAGGGCATCCAGATGACATAGGATTCACTTTTTTTTTTATAACTGAGAAGTATCAACATCTCAAAAACAGGTTTTTTGAGGGGCTTATCTCTGCTCTTTCTCAAGATGGGATGCCAACTAAATGTAATCACTCAAAGTTACAAAAACATTAAGTAGAGACTAAGGGGCCCATTAGGATGGCGGGCGGAGTCCGCCCGCCACCCTAGCGGTGCTGGGACCGGCCGCCAGCGGTGCGGCGGTCCCGCACTGCCAATTAGGATGTGACCGCCACCCTGGCGGTCGCATTCCGCATCTTTGACATTGCGGCGGGTGCTGCTATAAGCAGCACCCGCCGCAATGCCAAAGAGGCATGTTATGCATTGCCATGCACAACGTGGCAGGCACCGCGCAGTGCCTGCCACCTTGTGCATGGCAATGAAGGGGGGTACCATAGGTACCCCCCAATTGCAGCCCCCCGGGGGACCGCTACGGTCCCCCAAAGCAATTCCCCGCCAGCCTTTCCATGGCGGCGAAGCCGCCATGGAAAGGCCTGTGAAACCCAGCATCATAATATGGATGGCTGTGCCTTCTAGGCACCGCCACCATATTATGCCCCTGCTCCGCCCGGCCGGCAATCGGAACGATTGCCGACCGGCAGAAAAGCGGCGGACGCACTTTGCGCCCGCCGCGATACCCCCCGTCATAATAATATGGCGGGGGTAAATCTAGTTGGGATGGCGGGCGGATAGCCACCGCCGAGCCGGCGGTGGCGATCTGCACGCCATCCTAATGACCCTCTAAGTCTAAATGTTGCACATACCTGGTGTAAAATTCAGATATCTTTAGAATTTCTGAATGTACATGCATTTAGTCATTTCTCTCCTTCATGCCAGTTCCCTAGTAATTCACCAATAAGTAGCGAAATATGAACAGGTAATTATCAAACCACGTCAAGATTTGAACGTACAATTTTCTTTTCTCGTTTATGGGCAAATTAATACTGTAATGGAGGCGAAGGAAATAAAGATCAAATTAGGCCTCCACAATATTTTTCAGGCTATTTATAACTCTGAATATTCAGAAAACAATAATATCTTAATTTTACTGTAAAATTCAAGCATCAAAAACCATTAATGAGGCTCCTTGGGAGGAAGATATTGAAGGTAGAATCCTCTCAATTTCCATGGGTAGAGGCAAATACATTGAAGCATTTCACTTTTCAACAGTGAAATGTAAGAGAGTATTCTCCAAATAATAGAAATCAATGAGATTTTCAAAAAACGACAACCACTGTCCACGATGTGGCTCAATAATGGCTGGCCATCTGCATATGTTTATGCGATGTCCAACAGTCGGAACGGAGTGGCACAAACTTACATAACAAATTAAAGTTAAACTTAATAGGAATACTCCACTAGAAGAGGAAGCGTTGCTGTCCGATTTGAAGTCTGAGCTGTAGGATTTCCTACTGTTGGCACATATGCTAGTAATGTTGGTCACTACAGTATTTACACTCAGTATTTCAAGGTATTGGAAAACTATTAATCCAGCTAATATACTCCACAGTATTTATGTGATTAAATCTGTAGCGTGTAATGAATTAGTAGTTTCAAATGTTCATAAATTTCAAGAAAAGTGTATTGTATGGCAGTATGTAAGAGATACACGGGCAGATAGGGCACGGAAACTTTCTCACCACACTCTCAGTGAATTGCATAGATGAGAAATGAAAACAGAGAACTGCATAAGGCAGAATCAGAGGGTGCCCAGTAGGACAAGCTTACTTTTTCCCATACAGAGTCCAAAGATTACAACACTGTACTCACGTGGAGGAAAACACACATTCTTTAATATAGGGGAATTATTCCCCTTTTTTCTATGGAGATTCTGAAAGAGTGCCTTCCTGCAAGCAGGCCAGGCCTATTGATCTCTTTCAAAAATGTATTTCACACGACATTAGGGAAAGTCGGTTTGGAAATGAATGAACTGAATAAATTATTCTCCAGCCTTTCCATTACGGTAAAATCGGATTTAATAAAACCATTTCTGTAGGACATTTAAGAAAAACCTACATCTACCATAGAATCGTTTTTCGATAAATATTTCATTAATGTGCGGGTGATTTTTCGATTTATTTCCTAATACAAATTATTGATGTTATGACTTTTATTCATGATAAGGCTTTTATATCAGGAAAGAGTTAACAATACTTGAAGCAGTGAAAGAGAGCTTTTGTATCATGTTGATGTACAGTCATAACAATCAAAATATTAGGCATGCCCCCCTTTTGCACACTAGGGGCATGGGCCTTGTGCAGTGGTTCCCAAACTTTTTCAACCCGAGGATCACTTGACCTATTGGCCATTGCCCGTTGCTCCCCACTGTTACTTTTTTTAGAGGGTCGAGTGGATGTAAGCCCAGCCTCAGGAGTACTTGTATTTTTCTCCCTGAAAATAATTGGGATGAAGGTGTTATAATCATAATGCGCAGGGTGTTTTGTATTACTAAGGCATCGCCTCTAATAAAATATTCCCAGTTACACTTCTTTGCCCATGCCTTTTTCAGAGTACCCTCTCAAACTTTTTTTATCCCACCTACAGTGCTAGATAGCACCCCTATGCCCCATTGCCAAAGTGTTTCTGTGCTTGAAGAATATTTGCGTGCACTTCCATTTCTACTGATGGAGCAGGGGAAACAAAATATTTTTTTGGTACCCCTTTGGAAGTTAATGACCCCATAACGATTAATGATACTAACCGTTTGAAACGCATGAACTAATCAACAAATGCACCTTTTATTAAACATTATACGTGGGCAACTTGCTGGCATTGCAAAATCAAATTTATTTACACATGTGAAGCAAAATAACATTAGTATTGTGATTTGCGTAGTAAATAGAGTAAATTGCATGATTTTTGTTGCGTTGTAAAATTGCACTGTGGCAAAGAATGCAGATGGTAAGTAAAATGGCTTTAAATGTCGCTTCTGCTAGGTAATACCTAACACAGGTCTTTAGAACGGCGGGTGGTAAACAGAAAGGCTTATTTTCCATGTTTTAATTTCTGTTGTGTTTGTTCTTATATTAGTTTCGTTCGGGCCTGCTAGGCCATGCTTCGAAAATGGCCGCTGGAAAGGACGAGATGGCGTGCGCTGAATAAAATGGCCCCCGCGCATGAACAGTGTGAATGCTCCAGTCACGTGTATGCGGCCTGTGCCCGGAGTGAGAGATGTCAAGGCCAATCTGACCTGCAACGAGGATCGTGCCAAGAGTTCAGCATATATGCATGGGAACGGATGAGAAAATCGAGCGACAGGGGATGAACTAATATGTGACCATCAGAGTTTGTTGCAAAATGGATTAACAAATTGGACTACTTTTGGGATATTGTTGATCATGAGACTTAATGTGTGCGTTATTGTCCCCAAACCAGTTCGAACAAGGAGGGCGATGAGGTGACCATCACCACCCCTCCAATGGACCAATTAGCGTGATTTCTGCCCCTAAAGATTGCAACTTTAAGTGTAGCGAGTCAGAGAATAGGGTATAAGAGAGTCTGCTCTTACGTTGTCCAGAGTTAGCTGCTTTGCTTCTTCTATCCTGATGCTGCGAGAGACTCTATTATTTTGGACTTCGGACTTTGACTGGGGAAGGAACGAGACCGTTGCGGGAGTTGCCCTGGAGGAGATTGCGTCCGAGGAGGTTAGCGGGACAGTCAGTCAGTTTTGGGAGTCCATCCTGTGATCTGCGGTTCATCTTTCTTTCCTGGTAAACCATTCTTGTCATCGCCCTATGGCCAAGGGTAATGAGTATTTCCCATCTTTATTCTTAATCTTTTACTTAAATGCTTACTGATATATTAAATGTATTTGCCTAAAAAGAACTTTACTTATTTGCTTAAGAATTTAGATAAAATTATATGCTAACTCTAAATGAGTCTGTGGTTCTTTAAATAAAATTGTGATTAATAAATGTCAAAGGTTTAATTGTGATTGAGCTGGACTTAATCGCCATCAACTGTTCCACTAGTTGGTCCATCGTCCGAATAGCGGAGTACCTTGATGTTTAGAACTGACAGGATCCGAAGTTAATATATATAATGTATAGATTATAATTCTGTCATTTTAATAAGGTATCCCGCTTGTCCAGCAACTCATTTTTCCTTAGCGTTTGATCCAGAAAATTGAATGAATGTATGTATGCGGTGTTATGGGCCCCACCGACATGAGTACCAAGTGATCAAGGTTGTGTAGGTGTTTTTCTGGATTAGTGTCATAAGGAAAAATTTATATTAGCCACGCTGGATCAAATTTCTTGGTAGCAGAGTTATGGTTACTATAGATTACTATAGATTAGTTTGGTGATTATTGATTATCGATTTTTTCATGACTAACACTCTATGTTGAGTTTGTATTACGTTATGTGTAAGTCAGATATTTGAAGCTTCCGGGAAGTAGGAAGTGGACACGTGTGGCAAAAGAAGTCACACGGAATTGTGCATTGTCTTATTTCAAATTTGGTGATAACACAGGACTGTGTTATGTTAGGGAAATTTCATGTATGAATTGCATATTGAGTGAAATAGCAACAGGTTTTCTTGTGAAACTTTGGCCTTAATTCTCAGGAGCAGTGTAGTCTCCACATGTGTTTTATCCCCAGAGAAACCGGTTTACCTCTTGCTTGATAGAAGGGTAAGGTAGAGAGAAGTGCTACACTTATCGAACGAAACAGTATTCTTGTAAGATTGGAATAAACTATCTCTTTTGTTTAGAGAAACAGACAATGGTAATGTATTTTACGTTGTAACTAATCGATTTAGTTGAAAAGAAAAGTTAAAGAAAAGTGCCGATAATTTTTGTAAAGGAGGGGTCAGTAGAAGCAGGAGTAGAGCTGACGTCAACAAAAACCGCGCTGGTATTGGCCAGTTGTGGAAGAACGAAGAGTTTTCTGATTGGTGCGTTAGTGTGAGACGCGCTGCAATAGGTTAGTGTGAGAGTGACGTAGAGCTTTCTGATTGGTGCGTTGGAGTGAGACGCGCTGGGATAGGTCAGAATAGCCGAGCGGTAGAAAGAACTGATTGGTGAAGAATTGTGTGAATTAGCTTTGGCGAAACAACAGTGAAATATGGCGTATTACAATGAACGTGAAAGAGAGAAACCGTCATGGTTTGCGAAGCTTACATTTTTTTTTAAGAAAGATAAAAAGGTTGTGACTAGGGAAGGAGAAGTACTTCCTCCGCCGAAAACACCAGCATCTTATATGATGGTGAAATATGGCTATCATACTTGTATTTGGTTGGAAAATTGGGCGAAATATACCAAAGACGATGGAGTATTGGTGTTTCCGGACAATGGTTCGTTTAGAACAGTTGAAGAATTTACAGGAAGAAAGTGTACAGAGAAAAAGAAGCATGCAGTACCAGAGAAATATGGGTATGGAGTTAGCGACACATAGGATGAGTTGCTGGAGGACATTTTAAATAAAAGACCCCCTCCATATCAACAGGATTCTGTGGTGGTGACACCAAATGCACCGCCAATGAGAACTGTGGTAAATCAAAGCCCTGAACAAATTTCTGAAATAAATGGTCCATTTAATAGACCAGAAACACCACTGACAGTAAGACATGATAATGGTAATACGGACGAACTAGCTAGAACCACAAGAGATTTGACTGAAAAGATAAGAGAACTGACGAAGAATATGGAAGCTGTGACTGTGCCAGTAACTATAGGGCCAGTAATCCCAGTATTTGAAAATCAAAAGATAGACGAACATTCCTTAATAATTCCATTAAACTAGAGTATGCAAAAAGTAAGAGAAGGGGCAATTCAAGAAAACAGAGAGACCAAAGATTCTGTTGGTCCATTTAGGTCAAGTCCACCTGTAAATTTGACAATTAATGAGAGTTCGATAAATAAGATTCCTATGGGAGCCGAGTCAGCAACTGAAACCCCGGAGAGAAGTGTAAACAGGGTAGAATTAACACAAACCCCTGTGGGTCCGACTGCAGAGGAATTAAATGATTGGGTGAGGAGCTTGCAGAAAAAGGATGCCGAACCACAACCTTTGGATGTGGTCAGATTAAAGATAGATATGGAGGAATTGATTCTAGGGACTATTGGTACCGACCGATTGAAGTCATATCAAGATGATGAATTAATGTTTATGTGTAAAAGCATCACTTGGAGAGCTAGGAACTTGCATGAAAAATTGGAAGAAACAGCAAACGAACTAGGAGTAGAGTTTGCAAAAATCAGGGGATTGCAGAAACCATACAGGGTAGATTTTTGTGAAAAGGACATAGAAAATCTGAACACTTCAGGACAACTAACACAGATAAAAGAACTAATTGTTTTACTGAGAAAATGGGGAGATGTAGACAAATGGGGAAGTAGGTGGATAAGGATAAAAGAGGGAACAACTGATAAAGCATCATTGGCTTTTCCAGTAAAAGAAAAAGAACCAATGGTAGTAGAATGTCCAATGAAAGAAATTCCAGGAGGAGGTTATGTACACGTCCCATGGTCCAGACAAGATATATTGTCATTTACAAATGATTTTCCAAGATTGAGAGAAAAGCTTGTAGAATGGTATAAACAGGTAGAAAGGTTTGTAAAGGTTTCAAAAGTATTGTGGGAAGATCTGGAAAGATTGTTTGAGATTGTTGTTCCTTCGGACTTATGGACAGAGTGTAAAATTACGATTGACTGGCCGAAGGAAGAATATCCTAGAGATGCAAAAACAGGAGCCCCAAGTTCAGAAGTAATGAGAAAATATGAACAGGCAATTACATTCCTGAAAAATAAGATTCCATCAAAAGAAACGGACTGGGTAAAGATTGATAGAACAACTCAGGAGAATAAGGAATCTCTTACATGCTTATTATGAAAGGTTGCTTTTGGCTTTTAAACAGTATAGTGGATACGAGAATTTGAGTGAAAAAGACATGAGTCATATTGTGTATCGATTTGTATATGGTTCTGAGACCTGAGATAAGTGAAATGATTAAGCAGCATATGTTATGTTGGCAGACTAGCACAGTAGATGAGGTACTACGGTATGCAAAATATTGCAGTGATGATATTGAGTGCAGACAGCGTAAACTCAAGGAAAAGGCAATGTGGGCACAAGTAAAGGTTGCAGAACAGCAAGAAGCTCAGATGAATAATCAGTCTAGTGACGCAGGACAGACCAAGTCCAAACCGAATATTGGTAAGGGAAAAGGTCAGATGAGTATAGAAGAAGCTAAAAAGAAATGGCCATGTCATAATTGCGGAAAATTAGGGCACTGGAGAAACGAGTGTAAATTACCTCCGAGAGTTAATACCGAGAATCAACCATTAAATCCACAGGTGCAGAATGAGGTGAGTTACCAACAGCTGCAACAGCCACAGGTAGTTACTCAACTGTGTCAGGTGCCTCAACCACCAATTCCAAAGAGTGTAAATCCTCAAAGATACAGTACAGAGGCAGGATTCTACGGAGGAGAGCAGGTAACAAAATTTCCGCGCGCAGCTGCTGTTTCACAATATTGGTTACGGCAAGATGGAAATGAATCGGATGAAAGCTTATGACGGTGCCTAGGAGAGGAAGAGGAGTGCGTGCTTGGCGCAACTCTAGAGGTAGATCAGTCAGGTCCATTTGTGGATGGAAAAGTGAGTGATGTAAATGTTACTTTCCTTGTGGATACTGGCGCTACCCGTTCTACTGTTAGGTCAGTGGAAATTCCCAATCTTCCTCTCTCAGGAGAATATATCCAAGTTGTAGGTGTTTCAAACAGGCAAATTAAAACCCCTCTTACAAAACCAGTAGAAGTGGAAATTGGTCTATTCAAAGAGATGCATCGCTTTGTGGTGTGTGATTGCAGTCCTGTAAATTTATTAGGACGCGATCTGCTTTGCAAAATGAATTGTACCATCTACTGTACTCCAGATGGTATTGCTTTCCAGACACCAGATGATGATGTTCTGTATAAAATGACAATGGCAGAACTAGAACCAGTAATGTATGATATGTTTCCTGTGTTCGATGCAGAGAAAATCCCTACTGAATTGAAAGGAACAGTCAGGTCTGATGTATGGGATTTCACAGGTAAAGATATTGGACCAATGAGAGAAGTCGATCCTGTAAAAATTACTGTAAAAGAAGGAACGAATTACCCAAACACCCCGCAGTACAAACTGACACCAGAAATTATTGAAGGAATAACACCTGTAATTAATAAGATTATTGAACAAGGAATTTTGAGAGAAATAATGAGCAGTCCATGTAATTCCCCTATAATGGGATTGAAAAAGCCAAATGGAACATACAGAATAGTACAGGATTTGAGAAAAGTAAACAAAATTGTTATTCCTTGCTGCCCCATTGTGCCAAACCCTGCTGTAATACTGTATCAAATCCCTCATGATGCAGAATGGTACACAGTTATTGATTTGTGCCATGCATTTTTCTCTATTCCATTGCACCCTGACAGCCAGCCATTATTTGCATTTCGGTTTGGAGAGCGTATTTTGGCATGGTGCCGAATTCCTCAAGGGTATACTGAAAGTCCTTCTATTTTTAATCAGATTCTAAAGAAATCTGTAGTATCCTGCATATGTAGTGTAATGTATTTTCCACCACCTGCTTAGCCAGTGCCTGTGCTCTGAACACAATAGAATGTTGGAGTCTGATGAGCCTCGGAATGTTGGGACACAGAGAGGTGAAGTGACAGTTAGGCATGGGCTGAGCAGCACACAGGCTGCTCCTGGTGGGGCTCTCCTTCTGAACATTACTACTTGCTATACTACTTGTTACCTTCTTGAGTAAATCACCTTTAAGTTAACCTACCTGCGTGGACCTTCGTTACTACAAAATCCTTAGAAGATTTGAAAATGCCTGAAAAATCTGTGATGGTCCAATATATCGATGACCTATTGGTGGCATCAAAGACCAGAGAAGCATGTGTTATGGACTCAATTGCTTTACTGAATCATTTGGCAGAAGGAGGACACAAGGTGTCCCCATCAAAACTGCAGTTCTGTCAACAGGAAGTACAGTACTTAGGTCATAAGATTGAGAAAGGGATAAGAAAAGTGACAACAGAAAGAATAAGAATTATTAAAGGAATGAGAGCCCCAATGACACAAAGAGAGGTGAGAATGTTCCTTGGAATGGTTGGTTATTGCCGACAGTGGATAAGTGGATTTTCATTGATTGCAAAACCTTTACAGCGATTGACAAAGAGGGATGTCAAAGATCCGATTGCATTGGATGAGGAGGAAATGAAGGCTTTCGAGGAATTGAGAACAAGTTTGTGTGAGGCACCAGCATTGGGAATGCTTGATCATGAGAAAGAATTTGAGCTGTATTGTAGTGAGAGAGATGGATGTGCACTTTCAGTATTAGTGCAGGGGCATGGAAGAATGAAACGACCAATAGCTTATTTTTCAGCTGTTTTAGATCCGGTAGCAAAAGCGTTGCCTGGATGTCTGAAAGCAGTAGCTGCTACTTGGGTGAGTCTGGAACAGAGTGAAGGCATTGTGATGGGATATCCTTTGAGAGTATATGTCCCACATTCAGTTGAAATCCTCCTGACCAGAACAAAAACACAATTCATGACACATAGTCGGCTGACTAGGTATGAAAAGGTGATCTTGGGTGCAGACAGTGTAACCATTGTAAGATGCACAAGTGTGAATCCTTCCACCTTACTGCCAGATGCAGTAAATGCAGAAGTCAAAGATGAGGTTGATCATAACTGTTTGGACGTGCTTGAATTTTGCACAAAGCCAAGGCCTGATATCAGAGATGAACCTTTAAAAGAGTCAGATTATGTGATGTTTGTGGATGGATCATGCCTGAGGACAAATGAAGGAGTTCTAAGTGCTGCATATGCTGTATGTACGGTGGCAACCATAATGGAAGCATCTTGTTTGAGAGGAATACGTTCAGCACAAGTTGCTGAGCTGATTGCTTTGATTCGAGCGTGCAAACTGGGTAGAAATTTCCGAATTACTATGATCACGGATAGTCAGTATGGCTTCAGAGTGGTCCATGATTTCGGACAGATCTGGTCCCAGAGGGGATTCCTGACTTCCTCAGGGTCTCCTATTAGAAATGGTGAGTTTGTGAAGAAGTTGCTTGAGGCGATACAGCTGCCTAAACAGATTGCGGTGGTAAAATGCACTGCTCACAAAAATGGAACTGATTATATTGCAGTGGGTAACAATTTTGCTGATGAATTAGCTCAATATTGTGCCAGAAATATGACCTCAATGAATCGAAGAAGGGAAAAAGAAAATGTTTCATGTCCCTTGCTGTTTACTAACCCAGTTGAAACATGGGAAGAGGTGAAACAATTGCAGGAAGAGGCAAGTGATGAGGAGAAAGACGTTTGGATAAAATAAGGTTGCAGACGTAGAGAGGAAGATGAAGTTTGGGTTTACAGGGATGAAAGACCAGTTATGCCTGATAGCATGATCTCTAACATGGCACGGATGTACCATGGACAGGCACACATAGGTAGAGATGCCATGATTAGACTTTTCAAACAGACCTGGTACAACCCAAAGTTTAGGGCTATAGCTGAAAGCCTTTGCCAAAGATGCCTTATATGCCAACAGATAAATCCTGGAAGGAAGACAGTAGTGAGTTTGGGAACAATAGGACGTGAAGGAGGTCCTTTTACCAGAATGCAATTGGATTTTATTGAAATGCCCCCGAGTAACATATTGAGGTATGTCCTGGTGGTCGTCTGTTTGTTTTCTCGTTGGGTGGAGGCCTATCCGACAAGAAGGAATGATGGAGTTACTGTAGCTAAGCTCCTACTGAGAGAATTCATTCCTAGATATGGCTTTCCAGTAACGATAGAAACAGATAGAAGAACGCATTTCCAGAATGAAATTATCCAACTAATATGTGAAGCATTAGACATTCAACAAAAGCTGCATTGTGCCTACAGACCGGAGGCTTCTGGAATGGTAGAGCAAGTAAATGGCACAATAAAGAATAGGTTAGGGAAAATGTGTCAAGCCACAGGACTCAAAGGGCCCGATGCCTTACCATTGGTGCTGATGAGCAAAAGAAGCATACCTGACAGAAAAACAGGTCTGAGTCCTCATGAGATTATAATGGGACGAGCAATGAGACAAGCATACGTACCTTTCAACAAACTGCTGACTATAACTGATGATCTCATACTGGACTATTGCAAAGGATTGGCTGATGTGGTGCATTCTGTGTTTCATCAGGTTGGGCCGGATGCGACCACTCTTGAGAGGAAACCAGCACATGATCTGAGTCCAGGAGACTGGGTCCGCATAAAAGTCCACAGAAGAAGAAATTGCTTGGTTCCACGCTGGGACAAGCCACGTCAAGTGATTCTGGTGACAACAACTGCAGTAAAGTGTGCAGGTGTGAAAAATTGGATTCATGCCAGCCATACTATCAGAGTTCCAGATCCTGAAGCTCGACCTGTAAGTCGACATCTGGAAATATCAGATACCAGCTCGGCATCTGAAGCAGAAAATGAAACAATCAGAGTTCCAGACCCTGAAGATCGACCTGTAAGTCGACATCTGGAAATATCAGATACCAGTTCGGCATCTGAAGCAGATCAACCTGAATCCAGTGAAAGACAAACAGAAGAATCCGAAAAACAAAGAACTGATACTGAAACAGGAGAAATTGAACCAATAGACAGTGATGGTGAACAGCCAAGTACAAGCTTTGGGGAAATTCCTCCAGAAATTATAGAAATAACTCAAGAAAATTCTGATTCAGACAGAGAGATAGAGGAAATTGCGGAAGAAACACGAGGAGAGTTAGACTCAGAATTACAAGCAGAAGAAACCCAAGGAGATTCAGATTCAGACAAAGAGACAGAGATCATAAAGTTCAAAGTTAAAGGAAGTGAAGTGAGATCTGAGACAGAATCTGAAGAAAGTGAAGAAGAAAGAAGGCAAAGAATAGGACCAAGAAAGAGAACTTGGAGAGCGGAACGAGGAGAAAAGGAAAGTGAACTGAAAAGGCCGAGAAAAGGAGACAATTGGCCCAACGAAATTAAAAGACTGAAATATAAGCTAATAAACAAAGACAATGCAGAACAAGTAAATCAAATAACAAGTCAGAAAAAACAAAGAAAAACGCAGAGACCAAAAAGAGTGAAAAGACCTAACCTGAAATACAAGTCACCTGAATGGGTATACATAGCCCTGCCTGACATTGAAGAAGTGGATAGCAGTCACGAAAACCCAGACAAAGACTGTGAACAAGTGGGTGAAAGTGAACTGCGCCCTTCCTGAATTGGAGGAAAGAAACCCGGATTAGACACATGAACTGATAAAATTAGAGAAAATTTCTGAAAGACCGAAAGGTGCGCCAAAAAGCAGTTGGCTCCAGTCAACACTTAAAGAAAGGGTAAAACGGCAAAAAGCCATTTGAGGTGTGGAAACACATTTTCTGTACATATATTTAGATAATATTTCAACATGGTAGACACTGAGAATAGAAGATCTAGATGTGAGTTTTTCCGTAGATGGTGTAAGATGTGTTTCTATTGTACAGGTTTATTAATGCTTATTTGGTTCATTTTAGCAATAATAATTCCACTTAGATTAGTTGTAGAGAATACATCTGCAATCATGAATGACACGAATAGTGACAAGAAATCTAACATAAAGAACACTGCAACACTGATAGATAGTACTGAATTTCATAGGGATAAGTCAATAACTGATTTCTCCACGAATGTCTTCACAAAGCTTTTATATGAATATGTAGAGACAATGGATGTTAGAGATTGTTATGTATGTATGCAGTTACCTGCGTCTGTAACAGAAGGGTGATGTATCATCACCTTCCTTTGACGTATGGAATAATCTGTAGTGTTTTAGCTAGTTTATTTTACAAAACAGGTAAATTAGAATAGTACTACACTGACACAGATGCTATTTTTGCTAAAGTTCCCGTAGTCCATGAACTAAATAAGGTGAAACTTGCAAGGATTTTTGGAGAATTTTTCTTAGAAACGAAAGAATTAACATTAGATTATGCATTTAGACATAACCTTACTTGTAGGTTAAGAAAGGAAGAAAAGGTTTTCTTAGACATGGTAGAAGACAGAAGGGTTAAGTTTCAAAGGAAGGCAACAGGAGAAAAGACAAAAACCCCACCTTGGGCGTTTGAAGAGGGAAGTTATGACAAAGGCGAAACGAATGCAGCTATGGCTTTAGATTGGCCTCAACAGGGAAAATTGTGTATTAGTAGAGATAACACTATGTATGATAACTATTTCGTGGGTTCTAGTGAGTTCCGAGATACATACAAAATTTTAGGGGGATGGGGATTCAAAGGAGGAAAAGATCCAGTATTCCCAGGGATCTATTATATTTGCGGAAATAGAGCCTATTATAGGTTGCCGGACCATTGGTACGGAACATGTTATCTAGGCCTGGTCTTTCCAAAGATTTTTCACGTGGAAAGAGGAACGAAAGGAATTCACGAGATAGGTAAACCATTAACCCGTAGGAGAAGGGAAAGCTTCTCAGAGATAATAGGTGACATTTTTGGAGCATTGATACCAGCAGTGGGTATATCTTTGAATGCATACAAGATTCGGAAATTGTCTACAGTAGTAGATCGTTTATCAACGAATACTGCTGGAGGGTTCTTGATGGTAAATACCGAAATGGTTGCCATGAGAGCTATGGTAATGCAAAATCGACTTGCCCTTGACATTCTTTTGGCAAAAGAGGGTGGAGTCTGTGGAATGCTGAAGGTACAACATTGTTGCACTTACATTCCAGATAAAAGTCAGAATATACAGAAGTATATAAAGAACATTACTGATTTGCATAAAGAAATTGCCCCACTGGAGGTTGAAGGTGCTTGGGAGAAACTTGGTAAGGGTTTTCCCTCAATAAAGAAATGGTTCACCGAAATAGGTAGTTCTCTAATTGGGAAAATACTAATTCCAGTGACCATGGTAGTAGTGATAATATTGATGCTGAGATTAGCATATGTGTGTATTAAAAGGAGAAAAAGACAAAATAAAGCAAAAAGAGAAAATGAGAACAATAAGGAAAGAGAACGGGAGATGGGAGAGATCGAATTGGAAGAATTTAAAGAGAACATGTACAAAAGGTCTAAAAGACAAGAGGAAAAGAACACAATTGTTTAAAATAACAAATGCAAGTGGACAAGAAACATTTTTCTGATAAATTTTGTAGGGATAGGTTTTAGTGGTGATGTTAAAAATCACCAAAGGGGGAAACAAAATATTTTTTTTGTACCCCTTTGGAAGTTAATGACCCCATAACGATTAATGATACTAACCATTTGAAACGCATGAATTAATCAACAAATGCACCTTTTATTAAACACTGTACGTGGGCAACTTGCTGGCATTGCAAAATCTAATTTATTTACCAATGTGAAGCAAAATAACATTAGTATTGTGATTTGCGTAGTAAATAGAGTAAATTGCATGATTTTTGTTGCGTAGTAAAATTGCACTGTGGCAAAGAATGCAGATGGTAAGTAAAATGGCTTTAAATGTCGCTTCTGCTAGGTAATACCTAACACGGGTCTTTAGAATGGCGGGTGGTAAACAGAAAGGCTTATTTTCCATGTTTTAATTTCTGTTGTGTTTGTTCTTATATTAGTTTTGTTCGGGCCTGCTAGGCCATGCTTCGAAAATGGCCGCTGGAAAGGACGAGATGGCGTGCGCTGAATAAAATGGCCCCCGCGCATGAACAGTGTGAATGCTCCAGTCACGTGTATGCGGCCTGTGCCCGGAGTGAGAGATGTCAAGGCCAATCTGACCTGCAACGAGGATCGTGCCAAGAGTTCAGCATATATGCATGGGAACGGATGAGAAAATCGAGCCACAGGGGATGAACTAATATGTGACCATCAGAGTTTGTTGCAAAATGGATTAACAAATTGGACTACTTTTGGGATATCGTTGATCATGAGACTTAATGTGTGCGTTATTGTCCCCAAACCAGTTCGAACAAGGAGGGCGATGAGGTGACCATCACCACCCCTCCAATGGACCAATTAGCGTGATTTCTGCCCCTAAAGATTGCAACTTTAAGTGTAGCGAGTCAGAGAATAGGGTATAAGAGAGTCTGCTCTTTCGTTGTCCAGAGTTAGCTGCTTCGCTTCTTCTATCCTGATGCTGCGAGAGACTCTGTTATTTTGGACTTCGGACTTTGACTGGGGAAGGAACGAGACCGTTGCGGGATTTGCCCGGGAGGAGATTGCGTCCGAAGAGGTTAGCGGGACAGTCAGTCAGTTTTGGGAGTCCATCCTGTGATCTGCGGTTCATCTTTCTTTCCTGGTGAACCATTCTTGTCATCGCCCTATGGCCAAGGGTAATGAGTATTTCCCATCTTTATTCTTAATCTTTTACTTAAATGCTTACTGATATAATAAATGTATTTGCCTAAAAAGAACTTTACTTATTTGCTTAAGAATTTAGATAACATTATATGCTAACTCTAAATGAGTCTGTGGTTTTTTAAATAAAATTGTGATTAATAAATGTCAAAGTTTTAATTGTGATTGAGCTGGACTTAATCGCCATCAACTGATTCTACTAGTTGGTCCATCGACCAAATAGCGGAGTACCTTGATGTTTAGAACCGACAGGATCCGAAGTTAATGTATATAATGTATAGATTATAATTCTGTAATTTTAATAAGGTATCCCGCTCGTCCAGCAACTCATTTTTCCTTAGCGTTTGATCCAGAAAATTGAATGAATGTATGTATGCGGTGTTATGGGCCCCACCGACATGAGTACCAAGTGATCAAGGTTGTGTAGATGTTTTTCTGGATTAGTGTCATAAGGAAAAATTTATATTAGCCGTGCTGGATCACTACCCATGTCATGCGTGCCAACACACCTGTCTGAGCAGGGTGACTCACGATTTTTTAAACCACATACAGCTTTATTTTTGCTGTCTTCTCCCTAAAATTGCCTCCAAATCAATGCAAGTAAAATAAATTCCTCAGATTTTTTTTAAACGTCCCTCTTTCTTGCTTCCAAATGTTGGCATTATGCCGAATATGGTGTTTTACTTCCCTGTGCTCAAGGAGAGAGCAAGCCTGTCTGGAAATGTGTGTGTACTGAAAGAAATGTGTACTGGAAGTACCTATGATTCAAGTACAAATTTCAATACTTAATAATACTTAGGGGCCAATTACGATGTCAGTTGAAAAGGCTCTGAACAGGATTCGGATTCTCGGAATCCGATTCGGAACCTATGTTTCCAACCGAATCGGATACATTTCCAACCGACCGATTACAATGAAAGGGAACCGTTCAGGAAGTCCGGTTCGGTTCTGATCAGCATTTGGACTGCCCGAAATGTTCGGAGCCGAATCATACAGCTCTATCGATACGGTTTCCGACCGAGCGATTGCGATGTCTGATTCTGACAGCTGTTCCGAATAGGTCTGCCTGACATGAAATTGCTGTTGGAATCTGACTTTGGGGGCCCGTTGCTGGCCCCCCTACATCCGTAGGACTCCGGTTGGGGACCGTGGGGGTACCCAAGGGACCCCTCTTTCCAACCATGCACAGTGCGGCAAGCACCATCAGGTGCCCGCCACAGGGTGCAAGGTTTTCCCCAACCACCCCTTTTTTTAATGGGAGCCTGTGTTCTCGTTCGGAATACAGGCTCCCATTGAAGTCAATGCGAGTCCGACCGAAAGATGTTCAGAAGCATTGTAATTGGTCGGTCGGACTTGCGGAATCCGATTCGATCGGAAACGATTCCGGAATCGATTCGGTCAGAAGAGTTTCCGACCGACATCGTAATCGGGCCCTTAGTGTGTTTAATAGACAGGACAACTGTACTTCCCTGATAACTTGCATTGGTGTAAACTGCATTTGGAAAAAAATGAAACCATTAACGAGTCTAACAAAATAAATCAGGCATCTTCTGCTTACTTTGGGAGTGTTGGAACGTGGGGATCGAGTGAAATATGGAGGTTATCTCCCTCGACATGCCATCAATTAGGCACTACATTTACAGCTTTAGGCATGTCACTTACAAATCATCGACATTATGCATTTATGTCTAATTAGTTTAACTGAAGCTAACAGACCCTTCAACATTAAATGCATCATAGTGCTTGGTGCGCGACTACCCTGGCTAGGTTTGACGGCTCCCCAGGGAGCCACGGCGCACAGTTTGAGAGCCACTTGCCTTGTGGATTTGTAAGCACTACTCATACGTGATTTATCTAATGTCAAATGAAGGTTGTTAAACGTGTTGAAAATGGCGTCCTTTGATATGTGCTTGACACAGCATTACTCTAGGAAATCCAGAGCTGCAATGGCATGCCTGATGTCATGCTATTAAGTCATTTTTGTGGGGACTCAAATGCTAAATTTAACCTTTATGACACTTGTGCACTTCATGCACCATATTATTATGGCTTTACCTAAATTATAATAGTGTAAATTAGGCTTAGCCAATCTTTCACCATGTTAAGGAGTCAGAGCACAAGCAATGGGAACTGTTGAGCAGTTTCCTAGTCCTCAAATTCAAAATAGGTTGGTATATCCATCCTCATATACGCAAAATTCTGAGGCAACCACACAGAAGGGTGAATTTCCCTCCATCCATTTGTTTCCTCTGATTTGAAAGCAATTGACCATGTAGAGCAATAACTTTCTCTACTACCCCCACAAAATATTGAATTGTTTAATGCCATTTCCCATCCTATATTACTCATGTCTACACCCTTCAGATGTAAGTTTAAAAAGTATTTTCAGTGCACTTCTTATCTTCATTCCTAAGTTTAAGTGTGTAGTTAGGATAGGAAATGCACTGAAAAGACTTTTTGGGTATTCATCACACGTGCAATAGGCACACCCTGGGAGACACTGAGGGGCATATTCTCAAGGACTTATCGCCGATTCAACGGCACTTTAGCGTTGCAAAAGTGGTGATAGATCCATCGCCCTATTCCCAAGCTGGTGCAAACTGCCCATATCCCCAGTTCACCAGCGATAGCTGCCGCAAAAAACATCGCCACGGATGAGAGCGACAACTAACACTAATGATATGCAGAGTAGGCGTTCCCGTGCAAAAACACACAAAAACACCACTACGCGATATTCTCAATGACCAGCCTGAACTGCGATGCGACCCAAAAACAGGCGATAAGGCGCATTAGCAGCAGGGATTTAACACCTGCCTTTTACTGGTGGTAAGCAGGACGACAACCTGCAGTAGAAAGGGAGCCCAGGCCAGAGCCACATCGGCAGACCAACACATGTCATGGAGCTACTGATCATGCAGCTCGGAGCCCCAAGAGTCCCACAACACCCACCGCCACCCCCCCCAGGCCCTCCCCCAGGCCCTCCCCCAGTACCACCGCAGAAGGAGACAGCGGTCCTTCCGAAAATGCACCAGCCTCGGAGACTTAACGCCAGAGGAAATCATTGCCCACTACAGGCTCAAAAGGACGACCATCCTCCGCATTCTGACCCACATTGCCCACAGGCTGACGGTACCAACACAGCGGAGAACCAACATCCCTCCGCAGACAAAGCTGCTGGCTGTGCTGCACCTGTTGGCCTGTGGTACCTTCCAACCAACAACTGCCAGAGTCGGAGGAGTCTCACAGCCAGCCCTATCAAAGTCCCTCACACCTGTCTTGGATGCCATCATCAGCTTGGTACCCCAGTACCTTCACTACCCCCACACTGAGCAGGAGCAGCTGGAGACCAAGCAAGGCTTCTACGCCATAGCTGGCTTCCCACACGTGTTGGGGGCAATTGACTGCACACATGTCCTACTTGTGCCCCCTGCTGACACTGCACACAATTACCGCAACAGAAAGCACACACATTCCATCAATGTGCAGCCAATAGTGGACCACCGGGGACTATTCACCAACGTCATCGCCAACTACCCAGGCAGTGTGCATGATTCCTACATCTTCCGACAGTCCATCATCAACCAGCGCTTCCAGGATGGCACCTATGGAAGTGCACTGCTCGTCGGTAAGTATCAACGGAACACACCACACACCTGAACTCCACAATCATGCAACTCACAACTGTGGGAATGAACATGTTACAACATCACATACGACATGCCAAACAACATGCCCACCACCAGACACGACAACACATGGTAATGTTGTAACAGGGGCCAGACATGCAGACAAGCCATCCACGTCATGGCACCTCTGCCACACAATAGCAGTATGTGGTGAGAGGCGGGAACCAAGTATGTGCGAGGGAGGCAAGTGACCCATGAATCGGAATGTACACAATGCCAAGTGTGGAGGGGATGTGCTGGACAGACTTAAGTATGCAGAGCACAGACATGTCCATGTGGACATATACTGCTGGTGTTTGTAGTGTCGTAGACAGTGGGCGCTACCATATTACCTCAGGCAGTGGGGTAGACCCTGGACATGTATCCATGTCGTCCCCCCCCCTGTAAGCGTAAGCAGAGTGGGCTGGGCCAGCGTAGGAGTGGCAATCAATAGCCCATGGCTCAGGGCATGGTTCACTTCCGGGATGGCCACCTAGGCAACTACTGCGTGTGTCTCTGTTCCCTCCATGTCCCGACCATAGGCCTACACACATGTGGACGACCACCTTCAACGGCCAATATATCAGTGTCGTTGTCAGGCTTGTAGACATGCGCACACAGTCATGACAATGGTGTGTCCTAGGAGTGCAAGTGTTGCAACCGCGCAGCGCACACAAGTAAATAGGCTCGGGGGAGGGAGTAGCAGCTGTGAGGCAACGTACTACACATGGATGCCGCTCATTTGCCACATGCAAGACATGTCAGACATGTATCCCAAAGTACCACACATCACACACCAATATACTGATGAGCCTGCCAACACAGAATGCCGAACCACCGATTGACACATCTCTCTCCCCTGTCACAGGTGATCAAAGATATGCACTCTGCCCGTGGATGATGACACCCCTCCGAGCCCCGAACACCCAGGCCCAGAGGCAGTACAATGCGGCCCACATACGCACCAGGGGCATTGTGGAGCGCTCATTTGGTGTGTTGAAGTCACGTTTCAGGTGCCTGGACATCACAGGTGGAAGACTCCTATACAGCCCGCAAATAGTGTGCAAGATGATCATTGCATGTTGTGTGTTGCACAACATATGTGTACGCACCAATGCCCCATGGATCCAAGTGCCTGATGAACCAGACGATGCTGATGAAGATGAGGCAGGTGGACCACACCCCGGTGCAGCAGCAGCTGGGATGGCCCGAAGGGACACTATCATTCACAATTTCTTCACATAGGCACGTCACATGGGGACTGTCCTTTGCAATCATGGGACAGGTCAAAATGACCACAGGCACAGCATGTGCAAATACATTCATTCCTAGTCACATTCCCTGTGTGCATGTCACTCCTCTGCATTGGCACATTGTTCTGACAGGTGTATGTGCAACATTTAGTGCTGTCAATTACACCAATGGCAATTGGATGGTGGGAGTGTCACCTCCGTAATCAGGATCCTGTTTTCCTGCGGACTGTACCGCGTCTTCCTCTTCTTCTTCTCCTTGCCCTTCCCTGGCCCCGAGGTCCCAGGCTGGTCCTCCGTGGGGCTTGTGGGGTTCGGGTTGTCCTCTATACTTGCTCCAGCTCCTTCCATTGTGCTTTGCAGTTGTTATGTTTTTGTTATTTCTTTCTGTTTTTTTTGCTGCTTTTATGGTGATTTTACCCGCCTGACGTGGGTATTGCAAGCCTGGCACTGCTTGTCGCCGATTTTTCTATCGCGGTTGGGCCCATCGCAATTTTTTTCACGTTCGGGTTGTGGTTTTTATCGCCGTCCCGGTGATTTTATCGCCGACATTTGCCGCGTTATCGGGGTACTATCGCATGTTACCGCCGTGTTGTGAATGCCACGTTGACACAGGGATATTTTCCCGCGATAGACGGCGATATGTAAACTTGCGTTAACCTATTTTGGTGATGGTTATCGCACGTTCTTGAGAATATGCCCCTGAATTTCCCAAACCCAAATAAGAGCTGCACTTTAAATCCAGACACAGAGGCATATGTGATTCTAACCCATAATATTCGCAGATCCTGTTTCTGTGAATCAGGTTTAACAATCATCATTTGTGGGAGCAGATATCAGTTTTTGCTCACTTAGATGTCAAATTGTTTGGTAAATGCAGCCCTTATGCAAACTGCTTTCATTCAAATATGCGGTGTGCAAACATGGATGCTGCCAAACAACATATATTTTTTCGGTGATAAAGGCATTTTACGATGACTTCTATAATAATTAGAAATACCGCGCCACCAGAATTTTTTTTTTCAAGATATCAGTAATCGAGAAGACATGGCCCATCATTAAACATGCAAAATAAATTAAAATGTGTACGCTAAGTTGCCATCTGCCTCGGCTGTTGTGCTTTTTGTTCGACAAGTTGTTGGGAAACAAACAGCCGGAGCAACCAGACGCTCAGTAGTTTACGTCGGAGCTTCAGACATGACATGGCAGTGACATCCTCTACGGCTTGTAGAGATTCAAACACCCACTTGATCTCAGGGTTTGATAAAACCACGCAGCTGAACATTCCTATTCACTTCGATACAGCACAATCTTCCGGGGAATACTGTAAATCGCAATGACGTGTGAATGCTGTTTGTTCAATGTATGTTTCACCCTATGTTTGTTTAGTCGCACTTATGCATTTGACAGTTTTACTTTATCATTCAAGCATTTCCGTAAATTCCATCGACAAGAAAGGAAATCGTAAGTGTTGGCATAAATGCTTACAAACCATTTGAGCATGTGGAAATGTACACCTGTGCATTTCCTTTTTTTCATCTGCACTTCTGTGTTTTGCTTCCACCATGTTTACAGAATCCCCTTGCCCTACATTATACAGGGGTTCTCTCCACAAATACGCAATCCCCATTTATGAGGGCAACATCCCACTATTCCTAAAGCTGTGAAGGAAGAGCAGGATTCTGCCCAACTAAATACCTTTGTGGGTGCACCTGTTTTAGTTTGGTGCAGAAACAGGTTTGTCTAAGAAGAGTCTAAGAAAAGTGATCTTCAATTTATCTTGATAACAAAGAAAATTATTCAAGACCCAGGTTTTTGACTCACCAACTTTTTAACGTTAAATTCTATTGGGAGTTCCTGCGTCCAGTTCTTGCCACAAGGCAAAGTAATAGGAGTCATTCTGGAGTGAATGTGAGTGGAACCTAAAGAAAGGGCTAAGGGGTCCACCCAGGAGGGCTGAATGTGTGAGCCCTAGGGGTGGGTGTTATCAGCGAAACCAAAGCGACCTACTATAATGTGTATTCCTGTGAAAAAGAATTGGAATCAGATTTAAGAAGATGAGAATGGAGTGGTAGAGAAGGAAAATGGGTAAGATAAGATGGGTATAAGGGCAGAAGTTATTTGCCCAAGGCCCGAACAGACCTCCAAATGGCCCATACATAGAAGACACCACAGGAGGATGCCCATATACTATTTCTGTTTTCCTGGATACAATGAGAAACAGTTCAGTTTGAATAGGCCAGCGACCTAGGGGAAAAGTAACTCGAAGTTTGACAGTGTTCTCTAAGAGAGTTTGCTGTGGTTCAGGCAAACTGCCTGTGTGTTCCATGTGTGCCATCGTCGAAGTACAAAATCAACATTGAATGCATGTGGAGTCAAAGCTCAGTTCCAGTTGCTGTGAAGCATATGAAAATGGAAGCATTTACAGAGGATCTACCTGTCATTGGTCGAGAAGCTGGTGGTCAGGCCATACATAAAGTACCACGCTAGTGCGCAACATAGAACCAGATCTCGTTGTGTAGTTCCTATAAACCTATAAAGGATCTGCACGTTTAGACAACATACACTGTAGGACTGGTGTGAGACTGATTCTAGACACCCCCACTAGGTATGTTGGCCTGTATACCAGCTAGCTCACAGTGCCACTATAAACTCCTCTTACCAAGGAGAGAATAGTTCTTGGCAACTATCGAAAATGACAACCCTGATCCCTCAGAATCGTCGAAATAGTGCAATACTTTTCGCTCAGTCACTCGTGCTCACTTGGTCTCAGAGAGATACACAGAATAAACGATATGGACGTTTTTCAATAAGTATTTATTGAACCACTAGACAGAAACAGATATAAACGACTAGAAGCACTAAGAAGGTGAAAAGATGGTAGATCTCTACCATTCTGCTATAATCATGAAAATAGGCAAGTATATAAAATACATGACAATAAAATGCGCACTCCTACGATGCTAGCCTAACTAGATGTACCTAAGTGTACCTAGCATGTGTGTAGGTGTTAAGCCAAGAATCCCTCTCGGATAAAAACAACCCCGTTACCTGAAGTGAGAGACTGTGGGACCCCATCTTGGTCTTGGGTTGGACACCCCGCAAGGGATGTTAGACCACTGAAAGCTGGAGTATCTGCTGGCAGGAACCTCAGCGTTTCACATCAGCGTGTTGGTATGGAAGTCGTGATTTCCTCTGACTAGCTCAGCAAGATGTGATGTTTATATACCTGCAGGTGTCGGACTTAGGATGACGTTGGTAATGAACCTTGTACATAGTTATTATGCAGGAGATGGTAGTCCTGCTGAGTTTTCAAGAATCCAAGGATCCTCATGCATAATGTATGAGGCTATTGTTCAGGGAAAACCCCACGTTCTGTAGGCAGTACTGTAACTAGGTAAAGGGTCAGTCCTAGCAGCCCGTTATGTATGTAGTGTAGGGATGAATATAGGTGAAAGGTTGGGATGTTATCCTGGCCTATATTGGGGTACCTATATGGGATATAACACCCACCTCTCATCCGACTGGACGACATAACTTAATTCTAACGTACTACCTGTCTAGGCACTGATACGCAAACATATGTAGTAAAACCCATAGCTCTGCTAAAAAGATGTTTAAAAAACTCTTAAAAGGTGTAAGAATTGTCACTCAAGCAAATAGCTCTACTGTGTCCGTATATATAGTTCGAACAACTACAAGCATCGGAAAGCCATGCAGGGCATAAAAAGAGTCAATTTGTTTTGGAGTTCCAATTTGGAGTTTTGTTTAAAAAAGGCAGAATTTCTCCCAGCACACGATGAGCCAAATGTTTATGTGTCCTGGCTGGTAGATGCAA
This sequence comes from Calotriton arnoldi, assembly GCA_963921515.1. Taxonomy (NCBI): domain Eukaryota; kingdom Metazoa; phylum Chordata; class Amphibia; order Caudata; family Salamandridae; genus Calotriton; species Calotriton arnoldi. The sequence goes on along the minus strand of CAWUFW010017761.1, from coordinate 125,920 downwards.
CATTGCTGTTGCCTGCCTTCGCAGACGACGATCTCTGTAACACCTCGCAGATTACGTCAATTGAGCACAGATGATCTTCCCTACTGCATGCAGTCGATACTGGGGCAGCCTGTGCGCCATTCAAAGCCTGAGTGTTAGTGGAGGAGCCGGCGTCCATTCCAACAGGAGCAGAGAGTTCCTGTGGAGGCTCTAAGAATGCCGCCATCAACATAGGAATAAGCAGCTGGGGACACTGCAGAACATGGGCCGTTATCGGGTTCAGCAATGCATCAACGTCCGGTTGCACAACTGATGGAAGTGTCAGACAGAGATCCAACACGCATTCTTCTCCGCAGAACAGGCATCTGAGAAGAGGTAAGATGCAGTCCATCCAGACTGGTCTAAATGACTAGAACCAAGATGCACTCAGTACTCATAGGCGAAGTGTGCCCAGATGTTGTACCATGCGATCACGGTATTTGTGCTCCTGGAGTGCTTTTTCCATCTACTTGCTGACTGGGACGTCCATTGCGTAGCAGAAAAAGGACAATCAGGATTCCTGCTATTAGAAACAGGATCAGTGAAAGTCCTCCAAAAATGCTTCAGACTGCGGAGTGTATAAAGTTTGGTATAACTTCGAGGACCGTCTGAAAGGTGCTTAACAGTCCCGAACCTATGGTCCTAAATAGGTGTACTATACCCGTCGTATCAGACATGTTAAAGATACGATTTACCATTTCTGCGAAATGGAAGGGGCAGTTCTTATGTATGAGTGCCTGTATCTCTGCCGAGGACCTTGCTACTTGGAGATCAAAAGTCTCCCGGGCGGAGGTTAAGGGCGCGCTTTTCTGTAGAAGCATGGCTTTCATTCTGCTCAGCGTATCAAACCGTATAACAGAAACATTTAGTGAAGGCCATAACGGCGCCTCCCTGACTGCATGTGTCGGTGGAAACAATACTTGCATACAGCAAGTAACCCTGGAGCTCACGGTGACTAGATATGCGATGCCCGGAAGCATCCGACAACAACCTTGATCGTTCAGCATCAAGTAACTCCCATTTGAAAGTAGCCTGAATACTGGAGTAATCACGGGTGCCGGGGTACCTCTCAAGTGAAAGGACAGGTTTGCTACAGAACCATTGCAGGCCCCATGCAGCATAATATCCTGGCATATGAGAGATCCACTCAAAGCGTTCTCACAGTTTGTATAGCTTAGAAACACTTCTAGATCCCCACTCCTGCATCAAAATCTATACGGTAATTCCCAAGATTCCTTGATAAATTCCTTACCCATTTCTTCATATCTGCCTGCCTGTTGTTGTTCTAGGCAATACTGAAACTGGAAAGTTGTGAACGGTAAAGTTATATGGCCATGGATTAACCTCTCCGTGGACGGTGGTTCTGCCACCGTAAAAGGTAGTCTGTCCAGTTTTTCAATACGCAGCATTGTATATTTTGTAACCCTGGGCGAAGTGCTACGCTACGCTCGCGTAGTTTGCGAAGTTTGCGCTACTTCGCACAACGCGAATTGCACGTAGCACAGTGCGAACACGCGTAGCGTAGCGTAGCGTAGTGCCGCGGTCATTTTTTGCTTGCTCGCGGTCCTCAACGTCAAGTTGGCGACCGCGAGCAAGCAAAATGACATCCCGGCGAGACTTTTTCTCGTTCGCGATCAGCAACATCAAGTTGCCGATCGCGAGCGTGGAAAATAAACCTCCCGGCGAGATTCTCAACGCGGGAGGTCAGGTTTCTCATTGCGAGTGGTCGCGTATGCTTGCGACCGCTCGCGATGAGAAACTACCAGTCCGCGTTGAGAAGCTGCCGCTCGAGTAAAAATCTACTCGAGCGGCAGTAAAGACAGCTCGCACTGTGCAAGTTGCCGTTTTCAATGATTGCACAGTGCGGACAAGCATCCGGCACTGTGCAATCATTGCGAACAGTGCGCTACGCAGTTCGCGTAGTGCTACGCGAAGCTTGCGTAGCGCGAACTGCACTTTGCGTAGCTTCGCGAAGCATTACTTCGCGAACTACGCCCACCCTTAATATTTTGCTCCCCTCTGTGCCATTTTTACCTGTTTGTCCGTTAGATTGTATGCAGAAAACAGTGACGTACTGTTGATAAAACGCAACGGCACATAACCTGTGTGCAATGATCGCATCGTCCAGCTCAATTACATAATAGAACGTAATTGTGACTGTCCGTGCTGTAGTATGGACAAATCTTGTTCATGTACATCAATAGCAGAAGATACAATGTTGCCCAGTGAATAAATCCTGGAAGTTAATGTACTCATGCCATTGTCAACTACAGCTAACGTCTTTTCTAAGTTAATCCTATCTATTTCTCAAAGTATCTCCACTGCTTCTTGTTGGGAGATTTTCCAAATTTCATTATAGACAGCATAATAGAAACGTTTCTGACGTGGCTTTCTGGAACCTAATAAAAAATCCTGTAGGTCCACATCCTCTGTAAGTAAGGATAAGTGTTGTTTCACCTGTGGTAGTGTTGAGGTCTTTAGCCAATTGAGGCATAACTTCCCAACACTATATGATGTCACCTCCCCCGGATGTTCTCTTTGTACACAGCGTGGGTCTGGCCTATGGATACTGAACCCTTCGGTTGTACCCCTGAATCGTTCTTGACATCTGTTAGTGTCTGCGGGCCAAACCAACCATCCCTTCCAATTGGGGTCCGATATATTGTATTTTAAGATGTCATCTAATGTAGCCCCTTTTAGTGATGTAATGTTACCCTCGGCCTGTGATGGTGTTGGAATTCGAGGTGTATTTAAATCCTTGTTCTTGGCTATTCCAAGGCAGGAAGTCTGTTGCACAGTTTCATTTAGAAATATCATCTGCTGAGGAATGAGGCATGCTCTAAATAGCGCTTCTATTCCCTGGACTTGCCAGTCTCTAGAACCCCAGACTGATTTTAAGTCTATAGTGTCTTTCCATAAGTCAAAACCCTGTTCAGACAGTTGGGTAATAAAGGAAGCAGAGTAAATCTGTTTGGTGTTAGTCAACATATTTTTATGTGCAGGTGTCGGTGCAACCTTATAGTAATATGAAGTCAGGTCTGAAACATTAAACCCTGAAAAATATGAACATTTTTGTGCAAACGTTTTCAAACTACTTTTCGGTGGTGTAGGGCAATATTCCCATTGGTGATATGTGAAAACATTCCTAGGGATACTAGATTTGTGTAGAAAATGATGACCATAATGTTGGTAACAATACATTGTGTTAAAGTCTGAAGTGTCTTCTAACATTTCATTGCTAGAAAATGCAGCATTTTGTCCTAAATCAGACAGCATGTTATTTACAGTTTCAAAATCCCAATCATCGGAAAATGTACTGGAGGTAATGATATCATTTGAGGGAATTTTAAATTACTGTGGTATTTTTTAAAGGTCGGTCGGTCAGAATATATCATAATCAACCTTGTCCCATAGTATACCATCGGGTATAGGAACTGCTGTAATGTTCACTGATGACAAGTCTCTTTGTTCAGGATGTGATGAAATATGAGGTGTCAGGAGCAAGTTCACCTTTGATGCTGCAGAGCTTTGGCGAAGGTATGTTCCATTAACAAGTAAGCAGAAGACAGCTACTAAGCCTAACCAGAAGAGAAAGAAAAGTATCCCGGTGCGTATCCAAAGTTCTATCCAAAGTGACACCACTTTAATAAAAGTGTAGAAGTCTTTGATTTGTTGTTTACGAGAAATTGGGGCTGGCGTTGTTTCAGGTTCACTTGGAGCCAATGAAAATGTATCAAAGTCGATGAAATAGCCAGAAGCAGTTCGATCTATTTTTGGTAGCTCAGCAGGTTTTGTTGAACTTGTAGTTGGCTCTTGTTGAGGCATGTTGATGTAGACATCAGTGTTAGGTCGAATTGAAATTTGTCTTTGATTTTGATTTTCTGTATCAAGTGGAGCAAGTTCCGTGGCATTATTGGATAGTCCATCATTCCGTATTGGAGACTCTTCAAATGTGATGAGTCTTTCCGTCTGAACCTCCTGAATGGTAGAGAGGGGTGCGTTGGCTACCCAGGAGCCCACGAGGCCTACTATTCAGTAGCAGCCACATAGTGTGGTTTTATTAGATCAATGGAGACGAATCTCTTCTCCTTTTTTCCGGCAAGAGGCGGCAGAAGTACAGTTCTTGTTCCTTCAACTGCCAGAACAGGTACAGGATTTCTGTATGATGGTCCAAATTCTTTTTTGTCCGTTATCTTTTCCCTGACCAGATCCCCAACTTTAGGGACCCAGACAGGTCTTGCTGTGACTGACTTGACTTCCTCAGTGGCGAACCTTTTCACTTGGACATTGCTTTGTAGTGCCCGTGATTCATTCAGATCCTGTAAAACAGCCAAGCGTTTATGGATGTCAAAAGGTTTTTCATCCGCCACTGTGCCTTCACAATCAAGATCAGGTACCCACATTCTCCTCCCAAATAGGACCTCATAAGGAGTGACACACCCTAGAGAGCTTCTTGGCATGGTATTTAAGGCCCTCTGAACCCCATATAAGTGATTGACCCAACTACCACCCGTGTCTAATACTCTAGCTGTTAATGATTGCTTTTAGTCCTGGTTTTTCCTCTCCATGACCGAATTTCCCTCAGGATGGAGAGCAGTACCACAATGCTACACCCAAACCTCCCATGGCCTCCTTGTAAGCCCTAGAGCTAAACACAGGGCCATGGTCAGAATGTAATGTGCCAAGTGCGTATGTCCCTATAAAGACTCGCAAATCTTTGATAACAGTTCGAGCGTCAGCCGAGCGATGAGCCCATACCCATAGGAATCTCGAGCAGGAATCCACTGCAACCATTATGTACTTGTAGGCCCCATCTGATTGTAAGGGGCCGCCGTGGTCCAAATAGACACACGCGATTGGTCTGTCTGATATTAGCAATGGTGTATGTGCTAGACATGTTATGGTGGAGCCCTTCATCTGTTGACAGATGTCACACTTTAAGACTTAGGGGCAGATTTAGAAGCCCCTTGTGACACTTTTGCGATGCCGTTGCGTCACTTTTGTGACGCAATGGCGGCGTAAAAAATGCAGCAAATTTACAACATGACGCATCTAGGGAGATGCGTCACTTTGTAAAGCCCTGCGTGACATTATACCTGCGTCAATCAATCAATCAATCATATCATTTGTAAAGCGCACTACTCACCCGTGAGGGTCTCAAGGCGCTGGGATGGGGAATGCTGCTACTGCTCGAAAAGCCAGGTCTTGAGGAGTTTTCTGAAGGTCAGCAGGTCTTGGGTCTGCCGTAGGTGGATGGGGAGAGTGTTCCAGGTCTTGGCGGCGAGGTGGGAGAACGATCTGCCACCGGAGGTCGCTCTTTGGAAGCGGGGGACAGTGGCGAGGGCGAGGTCGGCGGAGCGGAGCTGGCGGGTGGGGGTGTAGAAGCTGAGTCGTCTGTTGAGGTACGTTGGTCCGGTGTTGTGGAGTGCCTTGTGTGCGTGGGTGAGGAGTTTGAAGGTTATCCTCTTGTTGACCGGGAGCCAGTGCAGGTCTCTCAGGTGGGGTGTGATGTGGCTGCGGCGAGGGATGTCGAGGATCAGGCGTGCAGAGGCGTTCTGGATGCGTTGGAGCCGTCTCAGGAGTTTGGCCGAGGCTCCTGCGTAGAGGGCGTTTCCGTAGTCCAACCTGCTGCTGACGAGGGCCTGGGTGACCGTTCTTCTCGTTTTAGTGGAGTTCCACTTGTAGATCCTGCGGAGCATGTGGAGGGTGTTGAAGCAGGCGGAGGAGACGGCGTTGACCTGTTTAGTCATGGAGAGGGTGGAGTCGAGGATGACCCCTAGGTTGCGTGCGTGGTCGGTGGGTGTTGGGGCGGTTCCCAGTGCGGTCGGCCACCAGGAGTCGTCCCTGGCCGAAGGGGTGGATCCGAGGATGAGGACCTCCGTCTTGTCCGAGTTCAGCTTCAGTCGGCTGTTCCTCATCCATTCAGTGACGGCCTTCATTCCTTTGTGAAGGTTGGTTTTGGCGGTGTGGGGGTCCTTGGTGAGGGAGAGGATCAGCTGGGTGTCATCGGCATAGGAGATGATGTTGAGGTCGTGCCGACGGGCGACGTGGGCGAGCGGTGCCATGTAGATGTAAACAGAGTTGGGCTGAGGGAAGAGCCCTGAGGTACGCCGCAGATGATCTCGGTGGCTTCGGAGCGGAAGGGGGGAAGGCGGACGCTCTGTGTTCTGCCGGAGAGGAAGGAGGTGGTCCAGTCCAGGGCCTTCTCTTGGATCCCGGCGTTGTGGAGGCGTGTTCGTAGTGTGTGGTGGCAGACCGTGTCGAAGGCGGCTGACAGGTCCAGGAGGATGAGGGCTGCCGTTTCTCCGTTGTCCAGCAGGGACTTGATGTCATCGGTGGCGGCGATGAGGGCAGTCTCGGTGCTGTGGTTGCTGCGGAACCCGGACTGGGAAGGGTCCAGGATGTTGTTCTCCTCGAGGTAGCGGGTCAGTTGTTTGTTGACGGTCTTCTCGATGACCTTTGCCGGGAACGGGAGCAGGGAGATGGGCCGGAAGCTCTTGAGGTCCTTGGGGTCCGCCTTGGGTTTCTTGAGTAAGGCGTTGATCTCGGAGTGCTTCCAGCTCTCTGGGAAGGTTGCTGTCTCGAAGGAGGTGTTGATGACTTTCCGGAGATGGGGTGCGATGGCTGTGCTGGCTTTGTTGAAGATGTGGTGTGGGCATGGGTCTGACGGAGATCCGGAGTGGATGGTGTTCATGATCTTGATGGTGTCGTCGTCGTTGATGTTGGTCCAGGAGAGCAGGCGGTTGGTGCGGATTGTGGTCGTGGGGGCGGAGGTCTCAGTGGTTGTCGGGGCGGGCATGGCGTTGAAGCTGTTGTGGATGTCTGCGATTTTGCGGTGGAAGAAGGTGGCCAGCGAGTCGCACAGGTCTTGCGAGGGTGGGACGTCGTTGGTGTTGGAGCTGGGGTTGGAGAGTTCCTTCACGATGTTGAAGAGCTCTTTGCTGTTGTGCGCGTTGTTGTTTAGGCGGTCTTTGAAGGAGGCCCTTTTGGCGGATCTGATGAGGTGATGGTGTCTGCGGGTGGCGTTCTTGTGGGCTGCGTGGCTGTCCGGTGTTCGTTCACGGAGCCAGATCTTCTCCAGCTTTCGGCAGGTTTGCTTGGAGGCCCGGAGGTCTTCAGTGAACCAGCTGGCTTTCTTGTTGGTGTGACTGTTGGAGGGTTTCTTGATCGGGGCGAGGGTGATGGCGCAGTCGTTGATCCACTGTCTGAGGTTGCGGGCGGCAGTGTCGGGGTCGGTGGGGTCGGCGGGTGGGCTCTGGGCGAGGGTGGTGGTTAGCTGGTTTTCGGTGACTTTGCTCCAGCAGCGGTGGGGCATCTGTTGGGTGCGGTGGTGCGTGGTGGGTTTCTTGAAGGTGAAGTGGATGCAGCGATGGTCGGTCCAGTGGAGTTTGGTGGTGTGGTTGAAGGAGACGTGGGGGCTTGCGGAGAAGATGGGGTCAAGCGTGTGACCGGCGGAGTGGGTGGGTGTTGTGATGAGTTGTCTGAGTCCGAGGTTGGCTAGGTTGTCGATCAGGGTGGTGGAGTTGGTGTTGTTGTTGTTCTCGAGGTGGAAGTTCAGGTCCCCGAGGAGGATGTAGTCCGTGGAGGCGAGGGCGTGTGTGCTGACGAAGTCGGCGATGGAGTTGCTGAACTGTGGTCGGGGTCCGGGGGGTCTGTAGACGAGGGTTCCTCTGAGGGTGGTGTTGGTATCGGTGTGGATCTGGAAGTGCAGGTGTTCGGCGGTGCTGAGGGTGTCGTCGGTGTTGGTCGAGACTCTGAGAGTGTTCCTGTGGACGATGGCGATTCCTCCTCCTGCTCCATTGGTGCGGTCCCTGCGGGTGATCTTGTAGCCTTCCGGGACGGCTATGGCTATGTCGGGTGCCGAGGCGGGGTTCAGCCAGGTCTCCGTCAGGAAGGCGACGTCTGGGGAGGTTGAGTCGAGTAGGTCCCAGAGTTCAACGGCGTGTTTGCGGGCGGAGCGGGTGTTGAGAAGGATGCATCTGAGGTGGTTGGGTTCTTTCCTGGTCGGCGGCATGGTGGGGCGGATGCTTGTGAAGCTGCAGTTCCGGCAGGTGAAAGCTCCGTGGGTGCGCTTCGGGGTGGCCAGGAAGCAGGTGTGTGATCGTCCGGTGTTGAGTGCGTGGAGGGATCTGGCATCGTAGCGGTGTCAGGCGTCGTGGCGTTCGCGGGGTCCAGGGGTCCTGGCGCTGGGCGCGGACCAGGCGCGGACGGGCGCAGACGGGCTTGCCTTAGGCGCGCCTTCGGCGCGCCAGCGGCGCGGCCGCTGCGCGGCCTCCATATGAGGGGATGTGGGAGGGAGAAGCAGCTGGGAGGCGGGAGCGGGGCGGCGAATGGGATTGCAGGGGGGCGGGGACGCAGCGGCGGGAAGAACGGGCGGGGGCCGCGGGAGAACTGGGCACAGGAAGGAAAAACAAGTTTAGGCAAGAAAACAAGTACAGGCACAGAGGAATAAAAACAAGTCTGGGCAAGAAAGCAAGTTAGGCACAGGGGGATAAAAACAAGTCTGGGCAAGAAAGCAAGTTAGGCACAGGGGGATAAAAACAAGTCTGGGCAAGAAAGCAAGTTAGGCACAGGGGGATAAAAACAAGTCTGGGCAAGAAAGCAAGTTAGGCACAGGGGAATAAAAACAAGTCTGGGCAAGAAAGCAAGTTAGGCACAGGGGAAAAGTACAGGATTAGGCAAAACAATGCAGGCAGAGCCATGCAGCAGCGTGGGGAGCGACCTGCCTGCGAGTAGGGTCAGGTATAATGTATGTAGGGGAGGCGTTCCCACGCAGGAAAGCCTCGTAAAAGTGACGCAGTGAAATCTACAAGATTTCACTGTGTGACTTTTAGGACGCCACTGCGTAAAAAACCTTACGCATGCTTGAAGCAGGCGTAAGGAGTGACGCAGTGTATTGGGAATAGGCGCAACACTCATTGCTGGAGTTGCGTTGTGCTTGCGACACGACTTCAGCAATACGTGACTTTTCCGCTAACAGACTCGTCAGAATTTCTGACGCATCTGTCAATCCTTGTGCCATAGTGCGCTGTATTGTAAATACGGCGCATCTATGGTGGTGCAAGGGTTTTTCATTCAGGCGCAGGGAAACTGACGCATCTGTACAGATGCCTCAGTTTCATGTAAATCTGCCCCATACTCTGTGGTCTGTTTTGTTAATCCTGGCCACCAATAGCGTTGTTTTAGTAAAGAAACTGTCGCCGTAACTCCTGCATGCGCAGAACCTAGACCCTCGTGTGCAGCTAAAATTAAGCCTAATCTGCGATCCATGTTTGGCATTACTCTATCCCCCACTCCTGGAATCTGAGCAAATGGAACGTTGTTTGCATCTAACTTGTAGGTGTACTTGAGTGGAAAACGTTTTGGAAGTGCTTTGTTATCTTTGTGTGAAGCAATGACAGCTACCATTATCTGTCCATCTATTCTCGTTTTAGAACGAGTGATTGCAGCTACGGACGCAGTTCGCACTGCCCCCTTCGTGGCTTCATCAGCCAATGAATTCCCTTCAACGTGAACGCCATCATGATTGACTCAGCGTGTGTATCACGTGAGCTCTTGGTAGCTCGTTTTTCAATTCCGCTACCTGTTCCCATAGCATTTTGTGCTTTATTGTGCCACCTTTTGAGTCTCTAAACCCATTTTGTCCCCAATAGTGTAGGTATTCATTATATGACTGGACACAGTAAAAGGAACCGCACACAATTAGTGTGGGGAGTTCTCGATCTGTATTAATCAGTGCCAGTAACATAGCTTTTAGTTCTGCTAGCTGAGCCGTGCAGTCTCCTAGAGACTGAGTTTTTGTACAGCTTGGATGGAACTTGCCATCCTGCATACCACCTTTAACAATCACACACGCGGCGCTGATGGCCGGTTGAGCAGATCCGTCTGTGTAAATTATGAATTCATACTGATCTAGAGGCATAATTTAATTCGGGAGAGGATATTTTGGTTCGTATTGCAGGAATGCCTGTGTTTTTACACTTGGGTCGCATCTGTATTCTACATCTGATTCAGTGAGAGAATTAGCCCATTGTATCCATCGTGGATGTAAAGCCTTAGAATTCGGAATGCTTGCCTTTGTAGCAGCCTCTAAGGCCGGTACTGGAGTCACGACAATTATTCGTTTCCCCTGAGCCAGTGCTCTTTCTCTCACCACAGCAGTCTGTACTGCTGTCAATATTTTTTCTATAGATGCAAAACGCATCTCAGCGTTTGTGTACAAATGTGATTTGTATGCTATTGGGATAGTTTCACCTTCATTGTATGTTAAGTAGGTGTACCCAGATTGACCCACAACTATACGGATCACTAGATTGCAGACATTTACGCGTGTCTGCAAGTGTTTTGATGTTATCATAACAGCTTGTAGGGACCGAAGAATATCTGTGTGTTCCTGTGTCCCTTGCCTAACTGAGAAATCAGGTCTTATGAGGTCGTAGAAAGGTTTAACCCTTTCTGCGTAATCCAAAATGTATGTTCTGTTGAAATTTCCCAGTATGGACTGTAAATTTTTCAATGATTTTCAGAGGTTGGAGCAAGGCGCATTTTTCTAAAAAGTTGGCTGCCAAGCTTTTCCCTTCACTTGAAAGCTCATATCCCAAAAATAGGACATTGAGGTGGGCTATTTTTGATTTTTTGAAGTTAAATTTGTAGCCCTCAGAGGGGAATCCCAAAATTATGGTGCTCACCCTGGTCAAGTGTTCCTCTAGGTCATCATCTGTTAGATAAATATCATCTACATAGGACAATGCCTCCTCGTCCATATTCTGTTGTAACTCAGTTACCCTTGCTGAAAAGTACCCCGGGCTGTTCTTTTACCCCTGGGGAGTCAACAAAATTGACGCTGGGGCCCTAGTGCTGAGAATGCTGTCAAGTATCTGCTCTCAGGCGCTATATTTTGGCAGAAAAATCCATTCAAGATATCTAGGGGGTGATTAGGATGGCGGGCGGATCGCCATCACCAGCCAGGCGGTGGCGATCCGCCCGCCATATCTACCCGATTTACCCCTCGCCATATTATAATGGTGGGGGGTACCGCGGCGGACGCAAAGTGCGTCCGCCGCTTTTCCGCCAGTCGGCAATCGTTCTGATTGCCGGCCAGGCGGAATTGGGCCTTAATATGATGGCGGTGCCTAGCAGGCACCGCCATCCATATTAGGATGTGTGTCTCAAAAGGCCTTTCCATGGCGGCGATGTGCTTTGGGGGCCCGTTGCGGGCCCCCAGGGGGGTGGGGGGTGCACTTGGGGGGTGCCCATGGTACCCCCCTGCAGTTCCATGTACAAGGTGGCAGGCACCACGCGGTGCCTGCCACGTTGTGCATGGGAATGCACAACATGCTCATTTGGCATTGTAAGCAGCACCCGCCGCAATGTCAAATATGCAGAATGCGACCGCCAGGGTGGCGGTCACATCCTAATCAGGGCTGCAGGACTGCCACATGTCTGGTGGCCGGTCCCGTTTCCACTGGGATGGCAGGCGGACTGAAGTCCGCCCGCCATCCTAATCAGCCCCTTAGTTTTTTTGTTTTTTTCCCGCACAATGTTATTCATTAAGGTAAAGAGTCAGAATATCGAGCAGGAAATGTCGACTTGCACTAATATCAAGTGCAAAATATCGAGATACATAAATATCGACTGCAAGAATATCGTGGTCAAGAACATCGAGTTTCAGGTAAGAAATATCGTTTTCTAAAATATCAAAGTAATTAATATTGCTTGCAAAAATATAGTTGTAAAAAATATCATTTTTTTAGTTAGTGTTATGTATTTTAGTATGTATTTTAAATGTTTGTTTCTTAATATATGTGTTAAATTTTTAGAAGTTATTAATTTTATTTTAATTAAAGTTTGCATTTTAGTTCCGTAGCGGGTTGTGGGTTTATAGGAGAATAGGGTGGGAAGTAATTTAATTATAATAAATTGAATATTAATTTTTATTTATTAGTATTTATTTATTTTTGATTTATAGTGTTAATTTGGGAATTAATTTATAATTAATTAGTTAATAATTGGCTGTTAATTTTTAGTGATTAATTAACTGGTAAATATGCTAATTGTGTCATTTTTTTAGGAGCGGGTTGTGGGTTTATAGGGGAATAGGGTGGGAAGTAATTTAATTATAATTAATGTATTAATATTTTTTATTAATTAATATTTATTTATTTGTCATTTTGTATTGTTAATTGTGGGAAGTAATTTATTATCAATTATTTATTAATTGCTTGTTAATTATTAATAATTAACTGGTAATTATGTTAATTGTGTTATTTTTTTAGCAGCAGGTTGTGGGTTGATAGGGGGGTAGGGTGGGAAGTAATTGAATTTTTAATACATGTATTAATATTTTTAATATCATATTTAATTAATTTTATTTTATAGTGTTAATTGTGTGAATTAATTTATTAATAATTATTTATCCTTTGCTTGTTATTAATTAATTAATTAATTAATTGTTAATTAATTATGTTAATTGTGTCATGTTTTACGAAATTGGTGGTGGCATTTATAGGAGAATATGGTGGGAGGTAATTTATTTATAATTAATTAATTATTTGTTAATTAATGCTAATTAATTAATTCGAATTTAAATATGCCAATTGTGTAATAATTTTGATGTGCGAGTTGTGGGGTTTATAGTGGTAAATGGTGGGAAGTAATTTTTTTTAAATTAATTAATGATTTGTTGTTAATTGATATTAATGTATTAATGTAAAATTAGTTATGGAAATTGTGTAAATATTTGTAGGTGTGTGTTTTGGTGTTTATTGGGGGAGAGGGTGGAAAGTAATTTAGTTTAAATTAATTATTCATTACATCATCATTAATATTAATTTATTAATTGATAAATATTTTTGGTAATTGTTTAGTTTGTATTTTGTTTGGGGATTTAGGTTCAATAGCTGTAACGTTTGGTTTGTACATTAATTTTTACATTTTTAAATGTGTTTTATCATTATTAATATTTGATTAATTGATAATTAATTTTGCTAATTATAAAGGTACACTTTTTTGTTTAATTTAGATGTGTGTTGTAAATTGTGTGGTGTTATAGGGTAGGAAAATAAATATTACATTTATGAAATTTTTCATTTTTTGATTAAAATTAATTCGTATTACAAATTAATTATTTGTTTGTAAATTGTTTGTTAAATTAAAAAAATTAATATTTTTATGTCAATTTTAGATTTTTGCTACATTAAAATATTTTTATATGTTTTGTTAAATTTTATATTTTTATATATGTTTTGTTTTTGTTTTTATTATTATATTTTGTATTGTAGTTGATATTTTATTTGTTTTTAAAATTGAATTTTGTTCTGTGGGAATAGTAATTTTTACCCCTCCGCTATCCAACACTTTCCCTACTGTTGCATTCGCAGGAGTGGGATTAGTAATTTATACCCCTACGCTATCCAACACTTTCCCTACTGTTGCACTCGCTGGAGTGGGAATAGTAAATTATTCCCCTCCGCTATCCAACACTTTCCTTACAGTTCCACTCGCTGGAGTGGGAATAGTAATTTTTTACCCTCCGCTATCCAACACTTTCCCTACTGTTGCACTCATTGGAGTGGGATTAGTAAATTATTCCCCTCCGCTATCTAACAATTTCCCTACTGTTGCACTCGCTGGAGTGGGAATAGTAAAATATTCCCCTCCACTATCCAACACTTTCCCTACTGTTGCACTCGTTGGAGTGGGAAAATTAATTTTTTACCCTCCGCTATCCAACACGTTCCCTACTGTTGCACTCATTAGAGTGGGAATAGTAAATTATTCCCCTCCGCTATCCAACACTTTCCCTACTGTTGCAATCGCTGGAGTGGGAATAGTAAATTATTCCCCTCCGCTATCCAACACTTTCCCTACTGTTGCACTCGCTGGAGTGGGAATAGTAATTTTTTACCCTCCGATATCCAACACTTTCCCTACTGTTGCACTAAATGTAGTTTAAAATGTTAATTTATATTATACATATTTTTTTTTTATGTTACAGGTGTAGGTATTAATATATATTTATCTTTATTTTTTAATATATTTCTAACATTTTATAATTAATTAACATTATTATTTATTAATTATTTTTAAGAAAATATATATATATTACATTTTATATATGTATGTTTAATTTATTTTTTAAATTACATTTATTACTTATAATTGTTAAAATTTACAAATAAATCTAAATATTTTTTTAAAGTAAAATGTATTTTTTATTTATTTTACATTATTTAAAATATATATAAAAAAACGATATTTTGTACTTCGATATTTTTAACAATGATATTTTTTTCGATATTTTTGTACTTACCATTATGTAGATAGGAGTTCGATATTTTATACAACGATATTTATGTCCCGATATTTCTGTAGGTCGATATTAGTGTTGTCGATATTCTGTCAGTGATCCATTCATTAATGCGGCACTATGTGCATTTTGTACTGCAAATGTTTTTGTGAATGAGTTCAGATGTCTGTAATCTAAAACTAGACAATGTGAATTGTCGGTTTTCATTACCGGAAACAAAGGATTATTCATTGAAGAGGTGCAAGTTTCGATCACACCTTGGTATTCAAGTTGATCTAAGATCTCCCTGACCTGTTTTTTCGCTTCCTGTTTTATTAGATACTGTCTCTGTGGAGTTGGAGTAGATTTTAGTGGTATCATGTGGTGAGTTGACTCTTCATCCCATCCAACATGGTTGCGATATAGTGCAGGAGCAAGGGCTACCGCCCACTCCTGCGCATATGAGTGTTTTAAGTATTGGGGAACGAGGTCGGAAAAGGCTGGCATAATTACCGTCTCTCCCTTTGGGCAATCCGTAACAATAGTAGGCGGCCAATCACTTTCAGCTAAAAGAATGTCGCAGCCAAAAGTCAGGTTCTCCCAAAAGAGACCTTTAATTTTTCTGAGCTTATCCCCCTCCATCCGGAGTGTTATCTCATGTAACCTATGTGGGACACTCACCCTAGTATCAGGTGTTTCCACCGTGATATACTCACTCAACTCTGCTGTCACCAGAAATTCCATCAGGTTCTGGCGAGCTATTGTTACTTCTGCTGCGCTGTCTGGCATCGTCAGAGCCCATTCCCCGTTCAGTTGTTGAGTCCTCAGAATTCTGGGCATGACAGGACAACTGTACTTTCCTGATAACTTGCATTGGTGTAAAATGCATTTGGAAAAAAACGAAACTATTAACGAGCCTAACAAAATAAATCAGGCATCTCCCACTTACTTTGGGAGTGTTGGAACGTGGGGATCAAGTAAAATATGGAGGTTATCTCCCTCGGCAGGCCATCAATTAAGCACTACATTTACAGCTTTAGGCATGTCACTTACAAATCATCGACATCACACGTTTAATTCTAATTAGTTTAACTGAAGCCAACAGACTCTTTAATATTAAATGCATTAAAGTGCTTAGTGCTTGGCTCCCCTGGCTGGGTTTGACGGCTCCCCAGGGAGCCACGGCGCACAGTTTAGGAACCACTGGCCATGTGGCTTTCTAAGCACTACTCATGAGTGATTTATCCAATGTCAAATGAAGGTTGTCAAACGTGTTGAAAATGTCTTCCTTTGATATGTGCTTGACACAGCATTACTCTAAGAAATCCAGAGCTGCAATGGCATGCCTGATGTCATGCTTTTAAGTAATTTTTGTGGGGACTCAAATGCTAAATTTAACCTTTATGACACTTGTGCACTTCATGCACCATATTATTATGGCTTTACCTAAATTATAAAATTGTAAATTAGGTTTAGCCAATCTTTCACCATGTTAAGGAGTCAGAGCACATGCAATGGGAACTGTTGAGCAGTTTCCTAGTCCTCAAAGTTAAAATAGGTTGGTATATCCATCCTCATATACGCAAAATTCTGAGGCAACCACAAAGAAGTGTGAATTTCCCTCCATCCATTTGTGTCTTCTGATTTGAAAGCAATTGACCATGCAGAGCAATAACTTTCTCTACTACCCCCACAAAACTGAAATGTTTGATGCCATTTCCAATCTTATATTACTCATGTCTACACCCTGCAGATGTAAGTTTAAAAAGTATTTTCAGTGCACTTCTTATCCTTATTCCTAAGTTTAAGTGTGTAGTCAGGATAGGAAGTGCGCTGAAAAGACTTTTTGGGTATTCATCACACGTGCAATAGGCACACCCTGGGAGACACTGAATTTCCCAAACCCAGATAAGAACTGCACTTTAAATCCAGACACAGAGGCATATGTCATTCTAACCCATAATATTCGCAGATCCTGTTTCTGTGAATCAGGTTTTACAATCATCATTTGTGGGAGCAGATCAGTTTTTGCTCACTTAGATGTCAAATTCTTTGGTAAATGCGGCCCTTATGCAAACTGCTTTCATTCAAATATGCGGTGTGCAAACATGGATGTTCCCAAACAACATATATTTTTTCGGTGATAAAGGCATTTTACGATGATTTCTATAATAATTAGAAATACCACGCCACCAGAATTTTTTTTTTCAAGATATCAGTAATCGAGAAGACACGGCCCATCATTAAACATGCAAAATAAATTAAAATGTGTACGCTAAGTTGCCATCTGCCTCGGTTGTTGTGCTTTGTGTTCGACACGTTGTTGGGAAACAAACAGCCGGAGCAACCAGACGCTCAGTAGTTTACGTGGGAGCTTCAGACATGACATGGCAGTGACATCCTCTATGGCTTGTTGAGATTAAAACACCCACTTGATCTCAGGGTTTGATAAAACCACGCAGCTGAACATTCCTATTCACTTCGATACAGCACAATCTTCCGGGGATGCTGTAAATCGCAATGACGTGTGAATGCTGTTTGTTCAATGTATGTTTCACCAGATGTTTGTTTAGTCGCACTTATGCATATGACAGTTTTACTTTATCATTCAAGCATTTCCGTAAATTCCATCGACAAGAAAGGAAATCGTAAGTGTTGGCATAAATGCTTACAAACCAATTGAGCATGTGGAAATGTACACCTGTGCATTTCCTTTTTTTCATCTGCACTTCTGTGTTTTGCTTCCACCATGTTTACAGAATCCCTTGCCCTACATTATACAGGTGTTCCCTCCACAAATACGCAATCCCCATTTATGAGGGCAACATCCCACTATTCCTAATTCTGTGAAGGAAGAGCAGGATTTTGCCCAACTAAATACCTTTGTGTGCACCTGTTTTAGTTTGGTGCAGAAACAGGTTTGTCTAAGAAGAGTCTAAGAAAAGTGATCTTCAATTTATCTTGATAACAAAGAAAATTGTACAAGACCCAGGTTTTTGAGTCACCAACATTTTAACGTTAAATTCTATTCGGAGATCCTGCGTCCAGTGCTTGCCACAAGGCAAAGCAATAGGATTCATTCTGGAGTGAATGTGAGTGGAACCTAAAGAAAAGGCTAAGGGCTCCACCCAGGAGGGCTGACTGTGTGAGCCCTAGGGGTGGGTGTTACCAGCGAAACCAAAGCGACCTACTATAATGTGTATTCCTGTGGAAAAGAATTGGAATCAGATTTAAGAAGATGAGAAGGGAGTGGTAGAGAAGGAAAATGGGTAAGATACGATGGGTATAAGGGCAGGAGTTATTTGCCCATGGCCCGAACAGACCTCCAAATGGCCCATACATAGAAGACACCACAGGAGGATGTCCATATACTATTTCTGTTTTCCTGGTTACAATGAGAAACAGTTCAGTTTGAACAGGCCAGCAACCTAGGGGATAAGTAACTCGAAGTTTGACAGTGTTCTCTCAGAGAGTTTGCCGTGGTTCAGGCAAACTGCTTGTGCGTGCCATGTGTGCCATCGTCAAAGTACAGAATCAACATTAAATGCATGTGGCGTCAAAGCTCAGTTCCAGTTGCTGTGAAGCATTTGAAAACGGAAGCATTTACAGAGGATCTACCTGTCATTGGTCGAGAACCTGGCGGTCAGGCCATACATAAAAGTACCACGCTACTGCGCAACATAGAACCATATCTTGTTGTGTAGTTCCTATAAACCTATATAGGATCTGTGAGTTTAGACAACATACACTGTGGGATTGGTGTGAGACTGATTCTAGACACCCCCACTGGGTATGTTGGCCTGTATACCAGCTAGCTCACAGTGCCACTATAAACTCCTCTTACCAAGGAGAGAATAGTTCTTGGCAACTATCGAACATGACAACCCTGATCCCTCAGAATCGTGGAAACAGTGCAATACTTTTCGCTCAGTCACTCGTGCTCACTTGGGCTCAGAGAGATACACAGAATAAACAATATGGACGTTTTTCAATAAGTATTTATTGAACACTCGCCATTTTAGTGTAAAATAGGTGTGCTGAAACAACCACTAGACAGAAACAGATATAAACGATTAGAAGCACAAAGAAGGTGAAAGGATGGTAGATCTCTTCCATTCTGCTATAATCATGAACATAGGCAAGTATATAAAATACATGACAATAAAATGCGGACTCCTACAATGCTACCCTAACTAGATGTACCTAAGTGTACCTACCAAGTGTGTAGGTGTTAAGCCAAGAATCCCGCTAGGATAAAAACAACCCTGTTACCTGAAGTGAGAGACTGTGGGACCCCGTCTTGGTCTCGGGTTGGACACCTCGCAAGGGATGTTAGACCACTGCGAGCTGGGGTATCTGCTGGCAGGAACCTCAGTGTTTCGCGTCAGCGTGTCGGCATGGAAGTCATGATTTCCTCTGACTAGCTCAGCAAGATGTGATGTTTATATACCTGCAGGTATCCCCAGGGGGTTCTACTTTGCTGTGCCACTGTCGGACTTAGGATGACGTCAGGAATGAACCTTGTACATAGTTATTATGCAGGAGATGGTAGTCCTGCTGAGTTTCCAAGAATCCAAGGATCCTCATGCATAATGTATGAGGCTATTGTTCAGGGAAAACCCCACGTTCTGTAGGCAGTACTGTAACTAGGTAAAGGGTCAGTCCTTGCAGCCCGTTATGTATGTAGTGTAGGGACGAATATAGGTGAAAGGTTGGGATGTTAACCTGGCCTATATTGGGGTACCTATATGGAATATAACACCCACTCCTCATCCGACTGGACGACATAACTAAGGGGCTCATTACGATGACGGACGGAAGTCCATCCGCACCGGTGGTGGAAAACATTCACTTTCCCGCCCCAGGTGCGGACACTGAGACCACCGAATTACAATGGTCCAACAGAGGCCATATTCCGTCCGCCGCGGTCTCACAGGCTCCCCACATTTCTTGCGTATGCAAGGGTGGTGGATGGAGCCAACAGAGCAAGATCGGCGTGCGGAAACACGTTCCGTCCGCCAACCAGATTACGATGTGGCAAACAGCCCTTCCCACCGCCGGGTAAAAACCACCACGTTGCGGATGTCTGAAACACAACAACGGAGAGGAAGAGCCGATAGAGAGCCCATCTAAACCACCGAAGCCGCCATGGATCCTGCGCAACAGGCCTTCCCGCTGCACTACCTACTGCACCCCCGGCAGACAAGACGCCGCTGCGCTCAACAGCAGAGGTACATACCAAACATCTCCACGCATGCAACCCCAGAACAACTACAACTCCCAGCAAGCGTTGCAGCACCACGATGAATGTGGCAACCTGCCAAATGCAAAGTGAGAGGCCCACCCAATCCCCATGAGTGACCCTCGGTGCCCCTGAAGGCAATTGGGGCCAATGCCGAGCCCCGCAGTTGCAGAGCGTGCACACCGCAATATCAAAATATGTACGCCGAAGGCCCCCATTGGCTGATGGCTCATTCGCATAGTGGTTGCCACACCGCGGTGGCCAGGAAGCTGTGACCGCAACCCTGCATTATCCAATTGGGGCGAATGCGTGTCATCGATGCGGATGCCAGCTACCGAGCATGCAAACACATACTGCATTTGCATTGGCGCCATGCGAATTATATCACACATCACAACTCATTTGCCTGAAGTGATTGGTGCACCCCATGTGTAATGTTGTGGGGCACAAGGCCCCCATGCATATAAAATAACCACACAGACACCGTACATGTATAGGAGAACTGGCCCAGGGCACGTGCGTCCAGCCCCGTCTGTTGGCAGGGTCACATGTCCAGTGACGCCTGTGCTGGGTGGCTGTGGGGTGGGAGGAAAGCCAGCCCTCTGGGAGTGGCTGGTACATCAGAACAACTAGAACAGTGACCAGCTGGTCACTACACTGTGAAGGTATGAGAGAGTGTGACCCTTGAGTCAAGTCTCCATACACATGGCATGTCCAAGAAAAGGAGAGTGAAAGTACATACATAGTCATGCCCCGTGGCCAGAATGGACTGAAATGAGGGAACGAGTTAAAAAGGACAAAGGTCTCTCGCACTGTACCAATGTTGTGTAATGAAACATCCAACCTGTGAACATCGCTTGTATATCCCTTGATATCTGACTGGCATCTCTTGGCCGGGGGCCGACTTGTGAAGGGCCAGTGACGTAGGCAGACAATCAGAGGAGTCCACTGTCTGCAAATCTGACATACTTGTAATCCCTAGCACTCCCAACACACGTACTGGAGTGGCGTGCAGTGTGCATAGCTGCCATTGCCTGTAAATGTTCCCACACACGTCATAGGAGTGCACATGTGGAACAAACAAACATAGCTCTGACCGACATCATCGGTCATTGTCAGCCATGTGGGCATGTATACACAATCTATGTGCATTTGTGCCTCATTCAGGTGAACATTGCAATGTCTGTTACGCAAATTCCACACACACTCACGCAGGACTGACCCCATAATGTCCACATGTGTCTGTCCGCCGTGCTGAACATCCATGTTGCGTTGTCCGGATGACACTCACTGCCCTCATCCCGTAATGTTGTTGTGTATTGTGGGACTAAAGCTTGCGCTCGTGCAGTGACAGCAGCAACATGCAACTTAGCACTGATGCTGGGAAACACCAGTGCTGTGCCATCTAACCACAGGGCAGCTCATTCTTGATGTAGCAGTGTGCGATATGCCATACACATCGACTTCTTTGGATGTCGTAGTGTCAGTATGTCGAGTGAGCGAAGAAAAACAACGTCTGAATGCAGGTCACTTGTGCATTTCACATGACCATGAGTCCTGTCAATGTTGTGGTTGTGCGAGTCTCTGGGTAAGCTGTGCACCACATTTCATCTTTGTGTATCCACATACGTAGGAGGAGACCACCCATCTTTCGACCTGTCCCCGACCTGGCGACAATGGAGGAGATCGAAATCATCCGTAAATTCCGTTTGGATCGCCGCACACTATGAAACATATGTGCCCAGTTGGAGCCCCTTTTGAAGCCCAAAATAATATATCCGGCTGCATTGTCTGCTACAGTGAAGGTTATGGCTGCACTGCATTTCTTCGCTACTGGGTCTTTCCAGTACACTGTGGCCAGCGCCGAGGGGATGTCACAGCCCATGTTCAGCATGGTGTTGCATGATGCCCAGTCAGCATTGATGCTTTACAAGGACAGACATGTCCACTTCCCGAGGAGGGATGAATTGGCAGCTGTGAAGGGGGAGTTCTATGACCTGGGAGGCATTCCAAATGTTGTGGTAGCCATTGATGGTACCCACATTGCCCTCGTTCCACCACAGGCAAGTGAACACATCTATAGGACACGCAAACACTACCACTCCATCAATGTGCAAGTGGTATGCTAGGCGGATCAGACCATCTCACACGTGTGTGCAAAGTATCCTGGGTCGTCACATGACTCCTACATCTTGCGGAACAGCACCATACCCCAATTGATGGCCAATCTGCACTCCGAGCGGGCCTGGCTTGTTGGTGAGTGGGCTGTGTCAATGACTGTGATGTATGTGTGACATGCTGCTCTCCCCACACATTCATATCACACTGTTTGCCTGTTTGTCTCACAACTAGGTGACTCTGGGCATCCCAATCATCTGTGGTTGCTGTCCCCACTGCGGAATCCAACAACGCCGGGGGAAGTCCAATACAATGATGCACATGGGATGACACGTCGAGTGGTGGAACGCACTTTTGGACAGCTGAAGTCAAGATTTAGGTGCATGGACCAGACTGGTGGTGCACCTATGTACTCACCACAGAAGGTATGCCAGATGGTAGTCGCCTGCTGCATGCTACACAACCTGGCCATGCGCAGAAGGATCCCCCTGATTCTGGACGGCGATGAACAGCAGCAGCCCCCCACTCCCAACCCACACATGCCCAGTGACGATGACAGTGGTGAGGAAGAAGGCCTTGACCAGCGACAACAGCTCATCGTCAACTACTTCCGTTGAGTGTAAGTTAACAATGAGCGACTATGACTGTGTCTGCGTGCCTTGCTGTTGTCTAACAAACTTTGAGAATTGTTGCTGGCATTTTGTACACATACAGGACTATGCACGGGATTAGAGAACTTGGGCAGGCAGGGACTGAGCACCCAGAAGCACCCATTATCACAGGACCCAATTGCTATAGTGCCTCACTAGCTCTCCCACTCACTCCGAGGTATGTAAGCGCGTGTACACAAGTCGATAAGTTGCAGACAAGAAACGCTTTGAAATGTGCTTTTTTTACTACAGTGTCAATACAGGCAACATATGTGCCACAAGAAGTTGAGAATGCATGAGTACATATACAGTTTCCATAGTGACACATCCATAACACATGAAGCAAGATGTCAGATCAATAATCCCTCTGGACGAAGACCCACCAGCATATCCCCCCACCCCTTGCTGGGAGGAGTTGAATGAGATGTCCCAGGTCTATGGGCTTTGTCAGCCGACCCATTACTCAGCCAGTACATGGTGAAATGTACATCCCATGTGCTGTGTCGCTCCCATCACTGGATAGATCACTCTCCAAGTGTGGGGCAACTAGCCCACCTCCCCATGACATCTAAAAGGCACCCATGTCCTCTAGCAGCTGTGACACTTTGTTGAGTGGGGGTGCTAGGGCCTGACCAGAACAGATTGACAACGAACAATGTCCTCCGACCACGGACAGAATATTCAGGCAGTACTCCTGGACCGCGCAGGGAACAATCTCTGCGGACACTTCTCATGTGACAGACAAATACTAATGTACTTGCAAAACGACTACGTCATGTAATTTCGTGCGCTACAGCTGCATGATGGAAGCCGGGCTCATGCTAGTCGACAATGTCCATGACGGTCAGATGACAGCCTCCCCTTGCTCAGGTCTGTGGTACCAGGCGAAACAGACCGCAGAGGTCAGCAGAGTCAAAGCAGATGCAGATAGGGCAAAAGTCAGAGAGCTGAATGACAATTCCTGTTAGTAGGCGTGAAAAAGGTAAAAGGACATTGAATTAGTCACCAACAGTTCCTGTTGCTGTTAAGTAGTTACGAATCCAAGAAGGCACAGGCAGCTTCGAAGGCAATCAGTTCCAAAAGACGATCCAAATCATCTCCAGCAAAAAGGACCGCCATCCAATCCAGCAGTATGAAGGAACAGATGTGCTCCTCGCACCACAAGGATGAAAGGAGCATCCCATGGCAACCTGGGAGAGGTTCGATGTAGGCATGACACAGGAGCCTTTGCGCAAACGCACAGGTGCAGCTGTCAGCCTGTCTGACACATTGAAAGGCATCCCACAAACGTGTATCACCGGAGCAGTCCTGATCATGGACCAACAAAGGACTCACCCACCACAGCTCATGATCCAGGGCAGCAAGGGATGTGTTGGAAAGGCAGACATCCATGGACCACTGAAAGGGGCATCTTCGGAAGTAGAACACAGGTTGCACGCAGGTGAAATAGGCATAGCGGAAGGTTAGCCTATAACTGATGAGTAGCACAGCAAATGGGACACATCCAAAGAGGAGCTGCATGCGGTCACGGTACACTTGCAACTGACCGGTGTTCGCCTGGACCACAGGACGGGCAGACATGGCGTGAGAGCACTCCTAGAACCAGCGCTCAGCTGTACAGCCACAAGTAGTGATATCAAACCGCTAAATTCTGTCTGAAAATTGGAGGAATGACACCCGGTAGGACTCCAGAAATAGCATGAAACGAAGGGACAAGGCCAGAGCCCACAAGTTTTAAAAAAGTGTGCAACGGCCTTCAGTATCAGAGGCTTTCGATGATTTTTGTGTCAGTCCCCCGGAAAAAAGTGGGAGTGCCGTGTTCAGCAGTGACTGAATCGCGCGGGACGGTCAAGGCACCTGGAATTCGAAGGTCTCAGGGCTTATGTGGTAGCGACTACTTGTTGAAACAGAAGCCCATTGTGCCTGCACACTTATTGAAGTCCGCTTTCGCTGTGGGAATGTGAGGCCACAAATGACTATCCCAGGGCACAAGTCCTAAAAAAAGAAGTGGGGGAACTAACCTAGTTAATCAGAATGCAAGTGGCATCACGGCGCGTGACATCACGGAGCGTGACATCACGGCGCGTGACATCACGGCACGTAACATCACAGGAAGTGGCATCATAAGAAGTGACATCAGATCTTAAGCCCTCACATATATGTTTAACATGTCTATCATTGGAGAATATTTTGAGTATATACTGGGAAACCCTCCTGATTTAGGCAGAAGATTCACACTTTTGTAAGCTACACATAAAACAATGTTGCCTTTTGTCTGCGTAAACTTCTCTACCCATAGTGCTTTAAAAGAAAAAATAGTGGTACTGAAATTATTTCAACGCCTCCTCAGGGGTAGTAAGCACTATATAAACTACATTTATTTTGTGTAAATACAGGGAAAGATCAACACATCTAACATTCTTACAGTGAATGCATATCTTGTAAACAGGGACTGAACAAAGTGAAAAGCTATCTTTCTTAAGTATGTGTGAAATGCTAACAAGGTGTGAGCCTTTGTTTCCCCTCCGCTTCATTTGCATCAGGAGTGAGGCTCCTGACTCCTGACAAAAAGAGGCCTGATGACCCCTCAGATTCGGACTTTGTTATGGGGCCAGCAGGAGTCTGAACTGAGAAAGCCCCCTCCCCGCCTGCATGTTGTTGTGGATCGAAAGCAGACAACAGTGTGCAGGCACTGCAGAATGTGTCCCGGTGTTTGCAAATTACACCGGGACGAATTCAGCATATTTTTCAGTGGGGCCCAACTTCTTGGCAGGGTGGACGGCGTCCACCATGTGAAAATAGTGGGTGGACGCCGTCCACCCGCGTGTACCCCCGACTCGTGCCCTGGACTACCCACAATCACAAATGGGGGAGTAAGGATAACATTGCTACAGCAAGGAACACGGCGTGCAACAGTTCCTATATACGCAATGCCTGCCCTGTGACCGCAGCACTTGTGCCAATTCAGGAGAAGATAACATCAGTTGTAAAACAGATTTAGCATGGGTATGTTGTCAGGGAATGGTGTACATGTGGGTAAACATGCATAGATCGTACATGTCACATGAAAATCCCTGGGCAACAGTACTTGAGTGTGTGAATGCGACAATGTCACCATCGTCCACATGACAGGATGTGTTGTGATGCTGGCTCTTGTGGGCACACTGCAAAGGATTTCATTGGTCTGCGCTGTGTGATCTGTGACAACTTCCGTCATGTCCATGATGATGTTCTTAGGGGAATGGGAGCACACTGCTTCACCTCCCAGCACAGTTCACCCCTCGGCATTCTGGTACATGCAGTTCAGTCATGATGCTTACTTGTCATGTGACTGAGGTGTTTCACCTGAGTTGGACAGGGAGAGGTACAGAGACCCAAGTAGATTCTGGCAGATTCCTCAGCAGACACCGGTCACAATGTATCTTACCCCTACTGATGTGGGAGGATAACACGACACACGTGTCTAGAGATTCACAGCACTGCCCTGCACCAACCTTGGTGACACACGACAATGGTAACAGAAGTAAGCTTTTCAACTGAACTGCATTCACCAGGATGCTAAGGGCTAAACTGTGTTGGGAGTTGCAGTCGTGTGCTCCAGTCCCTCTGCTGTCCATGTTGATGGTGTTTGCCGGTGTTGTCTGTAATGCATATTGTACAGTGTTGCCTCGTGGTGTGCTTTTGCGGTTATTGCATAATATGGCAACGCACTGTTGTTTCCTTGGGTATTTCCAGGTTCCTCCACTCTCTCAATGTATTTTCGCTTTTACATATTCGGATACATTGCAATGTGAGTCAACATGCTACTTACAGTGATGAGAATGCTCTTGACACAAAGGCATGCTGTTGTGATTTGTGTTTATTTTGCGATGTCTGACAGGTGAAGGGTGAAGTAGAAAGTGATGGTACACGGATAGTTAGGGTAGAACACACAATGGTAGAGTTCCAAAGTCCAACCGAACACTCCCATCCTTGTGGCAATGTGGTTTGGTATTTACAACGAAAGTCAATGCTCGGTGTTACAGTGGTGACATTAGCGGTTGCTCAGAGAACTGGTACGGCACAGTGCAGTGCCACGTGATCCTCCCGGGGTCTTTTTCGGACACCCCCTCTGCCGTTTGGCCGGGGGGGAACCTGCTGCATGCTCAGAGGTGTCTGAGG
This sequence comes from Calotriton arnoldi, assembly GCA_963921515.1. Classification (NCBI taxonomy): domain Eukaryota; kingdom Metazoa; phylum Chordata; class Amphibia; order Caudata; family Salamandridae; genus Calotriton; species Calotriton arnoldi. Next base: position 99,444 of record CAWUFW010017761.1, on the reverse strand, counting down.
ATTCGCCGTGATGTGACTCACCCCTCCCTGTGGCCGCTGCTGTGGTGGTGTGACTATCATCCGGCTGGCCACGGGGGGGGAGGTTGGCAGCGATTTGAGCCGCATGCATGTCACTCAGGACACCCACAAACTAGCCCATGTACTCCACATGTTGTCCCAAGTGAGTGTCCATGGAGCTCTGCAGCCGGCGGAGTTCCCGCAGTTCTTCATGGCCCTGGCCCATCTGTCCCTGGTTCTGCTGGTATGCACCAAGGACAGTTAGCACAGTGTCCAGGGCCGCAGTCTCATTGTCCTCCTGTGGCTGACCCCCAGTTGGCCTCACACCTGCTCTGCTTCCATGGACCGTTGGCGGTGCCAGGCGCTGCAGCAGCACACCATCCCCAGCATCCCTGGTCTGCCTGGTGGTATTCGCAACTGCTGGCAAAGGGACAGTGTTGGAGGCAGTGGTGGTGATGGTGGAGGTGGCTGCCACACAGGTCGTTGCTGCAGGGGTCTGCGTTGGCGGTGCAGCTGTTGTGGGAGTCTTGGTGGTGGTGGTGGTGGGGACAGTGAGAGCCAGAGACTGAGCTGTCCTGGCCACACCGGAGGGGCCAGGTCGGTCCTCCTCATCCGAAAAGACCAGGGAGTCTGCATCCAAGGGTTCACCTTCCTGTGGGGGAGACTGGCTGGGCTCGTCCATGGCACGGGCGCCTGCTGTTGCTGGCGAGTCACCTGTTGAAGAGAGGTTGCATTGTCAGCATGTTCAGTACACAGCACAACTTTGATGTTCATGTTTGGCACATTTCATTTGTGATGGCCTACTTTTTAGCTTGGCATTACTATGCATTCATAACAGTTTGTCATCAGTCGGACGTGAGGTGGAGGTACATACATTGCTCGTTGGCTATGTGTCATGGCTGAAGAAACAAAATCATATGTACAGATATTGTATTTCGAAGGACATGTCCTCTGGTACCAACTTGTTGCTCATCCGATTCAGTTTATGCTTGGACATTTGTGTCTTCTCAATGAGTATCTGACTACTAGGCCGCAACTTCATGATTTGTGTTATGCTTTTTGTACTTGCCTCCTGTGGTTTGTGAGGTTTGACAGGGTTTCCATGCATGTGTTGTGTTGACCCGAGTCTTTCTGCTTTGAGGCAATGGGACTTGCACATTGGCTTTTTGTGATGTCTTTCTTGTATTTTGCTTTGCAGTTACATGTGACTTCATCACCGACACTGTGAATCATGTGGCCTCTCGATGGTATTGGCTGTATTTGCACTGCCTACAACTTATGGGGGGTTCCAGAGTTGGCTACCAGGTGCGGGATGTGGGGGTCATTTGGCTCCATGGTGTCTGTGAAGGAAGACAGAGGGCCTTGTGACGTTGCTGACAGGGCTCAACAACCCCCTCCCCAGTGAGATGGCTACCTACCTGTTAGGAGGCACTGTCGACGGAGTTAGCTGACACATGGCTGTGGGGTGGGGAGGGTGGGCCATGCTGTTTGGGAGGGAGGCCAGGGTGCATGAGCTGACTACCTACCTGTGAGGTGAAGCTGGGTGAGGAAATGCTCGCCTTGTGATCCATTCATATTGAAAGCATGCATTCCACATGAGTTTGATGTGGGCTGGCGATTGAGGCTCACTTGTTGTGCACAACAGTACATTGCAGTGTGATGGGAGACATTTGTTAGTACTTACCAGCCTCCACTCCCCCCTCGATTCCTGTGAGACTCTCTGGATGCATTATGGCAAGCACCGTCTCCTCCCATTCGGTGTAGGTTGGTGGTGGAATGGGAGGGCCGCCACCAGTTCTCTGGGCCGCCGCATGGTTCCTCTGGGCCCGATGCTTGACCCGGCCCTTGAGGTCGCCCCACCGATTCCTGATGTCATGCACAGTGCGTAGGGTGGTCCCTGCGGCATTGACTTTGCTGTGGATCCTTGCCCACATCTGATTCTTGCGCTCAAGTAGGGTGTGTTGGACCAGGTGCCCAAACAAATGTGGTTGTACCCTGATTGTCTCGTCTACCATCACTTTCAACTCTGAGTCGGTGGATTTGGGCATTGTCTTGGGGGCATGGTGCAAATGAATGAGGGGTGAAGGGTGCAAGGTAGTGGTGGAGATATGTGAAGTGTGTGAGGTGTGTGGGTGAAAGTGGTGTTGTGTGGAGATAGGTGTGTGTGATGTTGTGCAGTGTGAGTCAATGGTGTCTTGTCTCTCTGTCTCTGCTTGAGGTGGGCAAAGGATGCTGGTCCAGGAAGGGGTTGGTTTTATACTGTGGTATGTGGGTGTATCCACATGAGTGATGACCTCCAGATGTCTCTTCCATGCTGCGCATGGCTTTCCTTGCCAGGAGCAAGTTGGGGTGTATCATTGTGGCGTGTGTGTTGTGATTGAGGGTGGCAGGGAGTACAGGCACACTTCGGGCATAGTTGTGAAGTTGGTTCCGTCCGCCATTCATTTTGCTTATGTGCGTGCGCGGTGATCGGACGCAGTGCTCGGTCCGCCAGCTCCGCATTCTCATCGTAATTCGCTGTGCGGTCATGCCACGGCAGGTGCGGCCTTTTCAAGCCGTTGAACAGCTTTCCCTGTCCGCTGCAGTCGGATTTTCAGCTTTTCCGACCGTGGTGGACGTTCTTTTGTGACATCTGTCCGCCACGGTATGATTTTGCGTACATTGCATCGTAATTTGGCTGACGGAAATGCCGTGGGTCATGCGGGGGATTTTTACCAATACCATGGCGGTGGGAGGGCTTTTCCGTACGTCATCGTAATTGGGCCCTAAATTCTAACGTACTACCTGTCTAGGCAGTGGTATGCAAACATATGTAGTAAAAACCAAAGTTCTGCTAAAAAAATGCAAAAAAACCTCTAAAAACTCTAAAAAGGTGTAAGAATTGTCACTCAAGGAAATAGCTCTACTGTGTCCGTATATATAGTTCGAACAACTACAAGCATCGGAAAGCCATGCAGGTCATAAAAAGAGTCAATTTGTTTTGGAGTTCCAATTTGGAGTTTTGTTTAAAAAAGGCCGAATTTCTCCCAGCACACGATGAGCCACATGTTTATGTGTCCTGGCTGGTAGATGCAACATTGCTGTTGCCTGCCTTCGCAGACGACGATCCCTGTAACACCTCGCAGATTACGTCAATTGAGCACAGATGATCTTCCGTACTGCCTGCAGTCGATACTGGGGCAGCCTGTGCGCCATTCAAAGCCTGGGTGTTAGTGGAGGAGCCGGCGTCCATTCCAACAGGAGCAGAGAGTTCCTGTGGAGGCTCTAAGAATGCCGCCATCAACATAGGAATAAGCTGGGGACACTGCAGAACATGGGCCGTTATCAGGTTCAGCAATGCATTAACGTCCGGTTGCGCAACTGATGGAAGTGTCAGACAGAGATCCAACACGCATTCTTCTCCGCAGAACAAGCATCAGAGAACAGGTAAGATGCAGTCCATCCAGACTGGTCTAAATGACAAGAACCAAGATGCACTCAGTTCTCGTCGGCGAGGTATGCCCAGATGTTGTACCATGCGATCACGGTATTTGCGCTCCTGGAGTGCTTTTTCCATCTCCTTGGTGACTGGGACGTCCATTGCGTAGCAGAAAAAGGACAATCAGGATTCCTGCTATTAGAAACAGGATCAGCGGAAGTCCTCCAAAAATGCTTCAGAATACGGAGTGTATAAAGTTTGGTATAACTCCGAGGACCGTCTGAAAGGTGCTTAACAGTCCCGAACCTATGGTCATAAATACGTGTACTATACCCGTCGTATCAGACATGTTAAAGATACGATTTACCATTTCTGCGAAATGGAAGGGGCAGTTCGTACGTATGAGTGCCTGTATCTCTGCCGAGGACCTTGCTACTTGGAGATCAAAAATCTCCCGGGCGGAGGTTAAGAGCACGCTTTTCTGTAGAAGCATGGCCTTCATTCTGCTCAGAGTATCAAACCATATAAGAGAAACATTTAGTGAAGGCCATAACGGCGCCTCCCTGACTGCCTGTGTCGGTGGAAACAATACTTGCATACAGCAAGTAACCCTGGAGCTCACGGTGACTAGATATGCAATGCCCAGAAGCATCGCACAACAACCTTGATCGTTCAGCATCAAGTAACTCCCATTTGAAAGTAGCCTGAATACTGGAGTAATCACAGCTGCCGGGGTACCCCTCAAGTGACAGGACAGGTTTGCTACAGAACCATTGCAAGCCCCGTACAGCATAATATCCTGGCATATGAGAGATCCACTGAAAGCGTTTTTACAGTTTGTACTGCTTAGAAACACTTCTAGATCCCCACTCCTGCATCGAAATCTATAGGTAATTCCCAAGATTCCTTGATAAATTCCTTACCCATTTCTTCATATCTGCCTGCCTGTTGTTGTTCTAGGCAATACTGAAACTGGACAGTTGTGACCGGTAAAGTTATATGGCCATGGATTAACCACTCCGTGGACGGTGATTCTGCCGCAGTGAAAGGTAGTCTGGCCAGTTTTTCAATACGCAGCATTGTATATTTTTCTCCCTTCTGTGCCATTTTCATCTGTTTGTCCATTAGATTGTATGCAGAAAACAGTGACGTACTGTTGATAAAATGCCAAGGCACATAACCTGCGCGCAATGATTGCAGCGTCCAGCTCAATACCATAATAGAACGTAATTGTGATTGTCCGTGCTGTAGTATGGACAAATCTTGTTCTAGTACATCAATAGCAGAAGATACAATGTTGCCCAGTGAATAAATCCTGGAAGTTAATGTAGTCATGCCATTGTCAACTACAGCTAATGCCTTTTCTAAGTTAATCCTATCTATTTCTCGAAGTCTCTCCACTGCTTCTTGTTGGGAGATTTTCCAAATTTCATTATAGACAGCATAATAGAAACGTTTCTGACGTGGCTTTCTGGGACCTAATAAAAAATACCGTAGGTCCACATCCTCTGTAAGTAAGGATAAGTGTTGTTTCACCTGTGGTAGTGTTGAGGTCTTTGGCCAATCGAGGCATAACTTCCCAACACTATATGATGTCACCACCCCCGGATGTTCTCTTTGTACACAGTGTGGGTCTGGCCTATGGATACTGAACCCTTCGGTTGTACCCCTTAATCTTTCTTGGCATCTGTTAGTGTCTGTGGGCCAAACCAACCATCCCTTCCAATTGGGGTCCGATCTATTGTATTTTAAGATGTCATCTAATGTAGCCCCTTTTAGTGATGTAATGTTAGCCTGGGCCTGTGATGTTGTTGGAATTCGAGGTGTATTTAAATCCTTGTTCTTGGCTATTCCAAGGCAGGAAGTCTGTTGCACAGTTTCATTTAGAAATATCATCTACTGAGCAATGAGGCATGCTCTAAATAGCGCTTCTGTTCCCTGGATTTGTCAGTCTCTAGAACCCCAGACTGATTTTAAGTCTATAGTGTCTTTCTATAAGTCGAAACCCTGTTCAGACAGTTGGGTAATAAAGGAAGCAGAGTAAATCTGTTTGGTGTTAGTCAACATATTTTTCTGTGCAGGTGTCGGTGCAACCTTATAGTAATATGAGGTTGGATCTGAAACATTAAACCCTGAAAAATATGAAAATGTTTGTGCAAACGTTTTCAAACTACTTTTCGGTGGTGTAGGGCAATGTTTCCATTGGTCTTATGTGAAAACATTCCGAGGGGTACTAGATTTGTGTAGAAAACAATGACTATAATGTTAATAACAATACATTGTGTTAAAGTCTGAAGCGTCTTCTCACATTTCATTGCTAGAAAATTCTGCATTTTATTCTAAATCAGACAGCATGTTATTTACAATTTCAAAATCCCAATCAGAAAATGTACTGGAGGTAATGATATCATTTAAGGAAATTTTAAATAACTGTGGTATTTTTAAAAGTTGGGTCGGTCCGAATATATCATAATCAAACTTGTCCCATACTATACCATCGGGTATAGGAACTGCTGTAATGTTCACTGATGACAAGTCTCTTTGTTCACGATGTGGTGAAACATGAGGTTTCAGGAGCAAGTTCACTTTTGATGCTGCAGAGCTTTGGCGAAGGTATGTTCCATTAACAAGTAAGCAGAAGACAGCTACAAAGCCTAACCAGAAAAGTGTCCCGGTGCTTATCCAAAGTTCTATCCAAGGTGACACCAGGTGAGTATTTTTAACAGAAGTGTAGAAGTCTTTGATTTGCTGTTTACGCGAAATTGGGGCTGCGTTGTTTCAGGTTCACTTGGATCCAATGAAAATGTATCGAAGTCGATGAAATAGCCAGAAGCAGTTCGATCTATTTTTGGTAGCTCAGCAGGTTTTGTTGAACTTGTAGCTGGCTATTGTTGAGGCATGTTGATGTAGACATCAGTGTTAGGTCGAATTGAAATTTGTCTTTCATTTTGATTTTGATTTTCTGTATCAAGTGGAACAAGTTCCATGGCATTATTGCTTAGTCCATCATTCCATATGGGAGACTCTTCAAACGTGATGAGCCTTTCCGTCTGAACCTCCTGAATGATAGCGAGAGGAGGACGTCGGCCACCCAGGAGACCACAAGGCCCACTATTCAGTATCGGCCACATAGTGTGATTTTATCAGATCAATGGAGACAAATCTTTTTTCCGGCAAGAGGCGGCAGTAGTACAGTTCTTGTTCCCTCAACTGCCTGGACAGGTACAGGCTTTCTGTATGATGGTCCAAATTCTTTTTTGTCCATTATCTTTTCCCTGACCAGATCCACAACTTTAGGGACCCAAACAGGTCTTGCCGTGACTGACTTGACTTCCCCAGTGGCGTACCTTTTCACTTGAACATTGCTTTGTAGTGCCCGTGATTCATTCAGATCTGTAAAACAGGCAAACGTTTATGGATGTCAAAAGGTTTTTCATCCGCCACTGTGGCTTCACAATCAAGATCAGGTACCCCCATTCTCGTCCCAAATAGGACCTCATAGGGAGTGACACCCCCTAGAGTGCTTCTTCACATGTTATTTAAGGCCCTCTGAACCCCATATAAGTGATTGACCCAACTACCACCCGTGTCTAATACTCTAGCTGTTAATGATTGCTATAAGTCCTGGTTTTTCCTCTCCACGACCGAATTTCCCTCGGGATGGTACGGAAAGGAGTACCGCAATGCTACACCCAAACCTCCGATTGCCTCCTTGTAAGCCCTAGAGCTAAAAGCGGGGCCATGGTCAGAATGTAATGTGCCAACTGGATATGTCCCTATAAAGACTCACAAATCTTTGATAACAGTTCGAGCATCAGCTGAGCGCTGAGGCCATACCCATAGGAATCTGGAGCAGGAATCCACTGCAACCATTATGTACTTGTAGGCCCCATCTGATTGTAAGGGGCCGCCGTGGTCCAAATAGACACATGTGAGTGGTCTGTCTGATATTAGCAATGGTGTCTGTGCTGGACGTGTTATGGTGGAGCCCTTCATCTGTTGACAGATGTCGCACTTTAAGACATAGGGGCCGATTCCGATTCAGGCCGGAAATCTCTCCGACCGAGCCGGACCCGGAGAGATTTCCGACCGAATCAGACTCTAGCAGCCCGACCTGACGAGTACGACGCGTACGCATGCTATCGGACTCGATTCGGTCGGACTCCCATTGAAGTCAATGGGAGCCGGTCGTACAACGCGTACGCGGGCTCCCATTGACTCAATGGGTGCGAGGCGAACAAGGGCACCCCCTACAGCAGGTACGCATCGAAGCGACTCACACTGTACATGCACAGGTAGGGGGGACCCATGGGTCCCCCCTGTGTGCGACTCGCGCGGCTACGCGTACAGGGGGGTCCGACACGGACCCCCAAAGTGCGGCTCCGACTGCTCCTTGGAGCCGGATGGCGTGAGTCGGTCGGACTGCTCGAGGCGCGCATCGTACTTGCCCGGCCGGGGAACGTCTCCATTGCGCGGTGCGAGTCGTGTCCGTGCTAGTCGGTCGGAGCGGTTGGGTCCCGCGAACGAGTCGGTCGGCGATTTCGCGTGCGCTCGCATCGTACTCGCTCGCCCGGACGCACGTTCGAATCTGTCGGGAAAGAGGGCTCCGAATCGGATCCGGTAAAGCCAAATCCAATTTGGTGCCCTACCGGCCGAGATCGGAATCGGCCCCATAGTCTTTGGTCTGTTTTGTTAACCCTGGCCACCAATATCATTGTTTTAATATAGAAACTGTTGCCGTAACTCCTGCATGCACAGAACCTAGACCCTCGTGTGCAGCTAAAATTAAGCCTAATCTGCGATCTGATCCAGCACGGCTAATATACATTTCTCCTCAGTACACGAATTCCAGGTAAATCATTCATAATCCATTAAACCAATATGACGGTGGGGCCCATAACACTGCATAACATACATACATCCATTCACTGGATTACACACCAAGGAGAAATGTGTTGCTGGAGGAACGGGATACCTTGTTAAATTAGACAGAATAAAGCTTCAGACATCATATACATTTAGCCTTTGATCCTGTCGGTTCCAAACATCAAGGTATTCCGCTCTTTGGTCGATGGACCAACTAGTAGAATCAGTTGATGGTGATTACGACCAGCTCAATCACTGTAAAACCTGTTAAACTTTAAATTTATTAATGAACTAAAGAACCACAGACTCATTGTTAATTAGAATGAAATGTTATCTAAATTTTCATTTGCACGAGTGAGATTCTTAATTTATTAATCACTTTAATACATTAATAACATTTATATGGAATGTTCTAATAAAGAATTTAAAACTTATGCATTACCCATTTAGATGCAGATAGGAATGGTTCACCAAAAAGAAGATAAACCGTAGATCACAGAACAGACTCCCAAACTGACTGACTGTCCCGCTAATGGCCTCCTCGACCGGACCTCCCGTACAGATTTCCCGCAACGGTCTCGTTCCTTCCCCAATCAAGTTCGAAGTCCAAAAATGACAAAGTCCTTTAGTTATATTGTGGTGGAAAAATGGAAAATAGGAAAAAATGGTATGGCAATAAATACCAACGGCGGCAGTATCATCAATAGCAGCGGCCACAGCAGCAGCAAAAAGGCAACCCAAAGAAGTAACCTATAGAAGCAGCCCCTCCCACATAAGAGCAGTCCCTTTTATACCCTACTTCTAGCTTACTACACAAAAAGTTGCAATCCTTAGGGGCAGGAATCACACTAATTGGTCCATTTGAGGGGTGGTGATAATCACCTCATCGCCTTCCTTGTTCAAACTGGTTTCAGGGATAGTTAAGAGTACAACGGTTTCTCATGACTTTGGGTAAAAGCAGTCCAATTTGTCCATTTATTTTGTTGCAATCCTGATGGTCACAATTTGGTTAGTCCTTTGTTGCTCATGTACTTTTCACACTTATTCCCACAAACACGCTGAGTCTTTCTTGGCACCCTCCTTATAGCAGGTCACTGCGACCTTGTCATCTCTCACTCCGTGCACGGGCCATACCCACGTGGTTCAGCTCCTTTATTTCTTCTGCTTAGAGGCCATCTTTTGGCTTATCACGTGACCTCTTCTGTCTCAGCAGCCATTTTCGCAGCATGGCCTAACAGGCCCGAACGAACTATCATAGGAACAAATACAATTAAAATTAAAACAAAGAAAATAAGCCTTTCTGTTTACCACCCGTCATTCTAAAGACCCATGTTAGGTGTTACCTAGCAGAAGCAACATTTAAAGCCATTTTACTTACCAACCGCATTCTTTGCCACAATACAATTCTACTATATAGCATAAATCATGCGATTTTACTCTAATTAGTACGCAAATCACAATATTAGTCGTCAATCAACTTTACAATTGTAAATAAATTAGATTTTGCACAAATTGCAGTTACCCTTTATGTAGTGTTTACTAAAGGTGCATTTGTTGATTAACTCATGCTCCACCACACAATTAGTATCGTTAATTCGTTAAAACTCATTAATTTTCCAAAGAGGGGGTACAAATTATTGATTTTTTTATTTACCCTGCTCCATCAATTCCCCCTTTGGTGATTTTTAATATCACCACAAAAACCCTATTCTACAATTTATCAGATAAATGTTTCTTGTCCACTTGCTTTTGTTAGTTCATACAACGGTGTTTGTCTCATCTTGTCTTTTAGACCTTTTATATATGTTCTCCTTCAATTCTTCCAATTCGATTTCTCCCATTTCCCGTTCTCTTTCTTTATTTTTCTCATTTTCTCTTTTTATTCTATTTTCTCTTTTTCTCCTTTTTATACACACGTATACTAACTTTGCTGACAACATTACTAATATTATCACTGTTACTGATATTAATATTTTCCCAAAAAGAGAACCACCTATCTCTGTGAACCATTTTTGCATTGAGGAAAAACTCTTACCAAGGGGCCGATTCCGATCTCGGCCGGTAGGGCTCCGAATCGGATTCGGCTTTACCGGATCCAATTCGGAGCCCTGTTTCCCGACCGAATCGTACGCGGGTCCGGCCGAGCGAGTACGATGCAAGCGCCCACGAATTCGCCGACCGACTCGTACGCGGCTTCAACACGCTCCGACCGACTCACACGGACCCGACTCGCACCGCGCAATGGAGACGTAAGTACGATGCGCACCACGAGCAGTCCGACTGACTCGCGCCGTCCGGCTCGAAAGAGCTGTCGGAGCCGGACTTTGGGGGTCCGCGTCGGACCCCCCTGTACGCATGGCCACGCGAGTCGCACACAGGGGGGACCCATGGGTCCCCCCTACCTGTGCATGTATGGCACGATGCGCTTCACCGCGTACACGCTGTAGGGGGCGCCCTTGTTCGCCTCGCACCCATTGAGTCAATGGGAGCCCGTGTACGCGTTGTACGACCGGCTCCCATTGACTTCAATGGGAGTCCGACCGAATCGAGTCCGATAGCCTACGAACGCATCGTACTCATCCGGTCGGACTGCCAGAGTCCGATTCGGTCGGAATTCTCTCCGGGTCCGGCTCGGTCGGAGAGATTTCCGGCCCGAATCGGAATCGGCCCCTTAGTCTCTCCCAAACACCTTCAACCTCCAGTGGAGCAATTTCTTTGTGCAAATCAGTAATATTCTTTATATACTTCTGTATATTCTCACTTTTATCTGGAATGTAAGTGCAACAATGTTGGACTATCAGCATTCCACAGACTCCACCCTCTTTTGCCAAAAGAATGTCAAGGGCAAGTCGATTTTGCATTACCATAGCTCTCATGGCAACCATTTCGGTATTTACCATCAAGAACCCTCCAGCAGTATTCGTTGATAAACGATCTACTACTGTGGACAATTTCCGAATCTTGAATGCATTCAAAGATATACCCACTGCTGCTATCAATGCTCCAAAAATGTCACCTACTATTTCTGAAAAACTTTCCCTCCTCCTACGTGATAATATTGTACCTATCTCGTGTATTCCTTTTGTTCCTCTCTCCACATGAAAAATCTTTGGAAAGACCATGCCTTAATAGCACGTTCCGTACCAATGGTCCGGCAACCTATAATAAGCTCTATTTCCGCAAATATAATAGATCCCTGGAAATACTGGATCTTTTCCACCTTTAAATCCTCATCCTCCTAAAATTTTATATGTATCTCGGCATTCACTGGAACCCACGAAATAGTTATCATATATAGTCTTATTTCTACTAATACACAATTTTCCCGTGTTGGGGCCAATCCAAAACCATAGCTGCATTCGTTTCTCCTTTGTCATGATTTTTCTCTTCAAACGCCCAAAGTGGTGTTTTTGTCCTTTCTTCTACTACCTTTCTCTGAAACTTAACTCTTCTATTTTCTACCATATCCAAGAAAATCTTTTCCTCTTTCTTTAATTCACAGGTAAGATTGTGTCTAACTATATATTCTAACGTTAACTCTTTATTTTCTAAGAAATATTCTCCAAACATTTTTGCATTTTTCACCTTCTTTAGTTCAGGGATTACGGGAACTTTCGCAAAAACAGTGTCTATGTCAGTGTAATAATATTCTAATCTACCTGTTTTATAAAATAAACTGGCTAAAACGCTACAAGTTATCCCATACGTCAAAGGAAGGTGATGATAAGTCACACCTTCTGTGACAGACGCAGGTAATTGCATACAAGCATAGCAATCCCTCACATCCATTGTCTCCACATATTCATACAGCAGTTTCGTGAAGACATTCTTGGAGAAATCAGTTATAGACTTATCCTTATGTAAATCAGTACTATCTACTAATGCTGCAGTGTTTTGTGTGATAACTTCTTTATCCTTTTTCGTGTTATTCCCTATTACTGATGTTTCTTCTACAATTAACCTAAGTGGTATTATTATTGCTAAAATAAGCCAAATAAACATCAGCAATCCGGTACAAAAGAAACACATTCTACACCATCTACGTAAAAACTCACATCTAGATCTTCTATTCTCAGTGTCTACTATGTTGTACTATTATCTAGCTATATATATATGTACAGAAAATGTGTCACCACACCTCAGACTGACTTTTCGGCCACTCTACCCTTTACTTTGTCTCGTTTTGGTGCTTTCTTCAGCTCTTTCCAGAACTCCTTCTTGTCTTGTTCGGTTTTTATGTCCAGTCCGGTTTTTGTGCTTTGTCTTTTCAGTTTTGGTGCAATTCACTTTCACCCATTGGTTTACTGCTTTCGTCTGGGCTTTCGTGACTGTTATCTTCTTCTTTAATGTCGGTCAATGCGATGTATAGCCACTCGGGTGACTTATATTTCAGGTTAGGTCTCTTCACTCTTTTTGTTTTCTGTAATTGTTTTCCACTTTGTTTTCCTTGTCCCTTTTGACTGGTTATTTCATTTACTTGTTCCGCATCATCTCTATTCAAATTTATTATCTTATATCTCAGTCTTTTAACTTCGTGGGGCCAATTGTCTCCTTTTCTTGGCCTTTTTAGTTCGCTTTCTTCTTCCTCTCGTTCAGCTCTCCAAGTTCTCTTTCTTGGTCCTAGTCTTTGCTTTCTTTCTTCTTCACTTTCTTCTGATTCCGTTTCAGACCTTACTTCACTTCCTCTAACCTTGAACCTTATGATCTCTGTTTCATTTTCTGTTTCATTTTCTAAATCTGAACCTTCTTGTGTCTCTTCTATTGGGACATTTGATTCTATCCCTCCTCGATAGTCTTCCGCATTTATATTAAGCTTTCTATCTGAATCTAAATTTCCCTGTGTTTCTTCTACTTGTTGGTCTGTCCCTACTACTCCTCGGGTTTCTTCCGCTTCCTCCTCTATCTCTCTGTCTGAATCTAAGTCTCCCTCAGTTAGCTCAACTATCTCTGGAGGAATTCTTCCATAACTTGTACTTGGTTGTTCGCTATCACTGTCTCTTGGTTCAGTTTCTTCTTTTATAATGTCAGTTCTTGTTTTTCTCTTTTGTCTCTCATCACATTCAGGTTGGTCTGTTTCAGATGCTGAACTGGTGTCCGATATTTCCAGATGTCGACTTACAGGTCGAGCTTCAAGATCTGGAACTTTGATCGTTTCAGGTTCTTCTTTAGTTGTCAAACTTGTACCTGGTTCTTCCAGATGTCGACTTTCAGGTAGGATCTGGAACTCTGCTTGTCTCAGGTTCTGCTTCGGATGCTGAACTGGTATCAGATATCTCCAGATGTCGACTTACAGGTCGAGCTTCAGGATCTGGAACTCTGATGGTATGACTGGCATGAATCCAATTCTTCACTCCTGCACATTTTACAGCAGTCGTTGTCACCAGGATCACTTGACATGGCTTATCCCAGCGAGGAACCAAACAGTTTCTTCTTCTGTGGACTTTTATGCGGACCCAGTCTCCTGGACTCAAATCATGAGCTGGTTTTCTTTCAAGAGTGGTCGCATCCGGTCCAACCTGATGAAACACAGAATGTACCACATCAGCCAATCCTTTGCAATAGTCCAATACGAGATCATCAGTTATAGTCAGCAGTTTGTTGACAGGTACATGTGCTTGTCTCATTGCTCGTCCCATGATTATTTCATGAGGACTTAGACCTGTTTTTCCATCAGGTATGCTTCTGATAGTCATCAGCACCAATGGCAGGGCATCGGGCCATTTGAGTCCTGTGGCTTGACACATTTTCCCTAACCTATTCTTTATTGTTCCATTTACTTGTTCTACTACTCCAGAAGCTTCTGGTCTGTAGGCACAGTGCAATTTCTGTTGAATGTCAAGAGCTTCACATATCAATTGGATCAGTTCATTTTGGAAATGTGTTCCTCTATCTGTTTCGATCGTTACTGGGAAACCATATCTCGGAATGAATTCTCTCAGTAGGAGCTTAGCCACAGTAACTCCATCATTCCTTCTTATCCACCTGCTCCTCCATCTGTCCACATCTCCCCATTTTCTCAATAACACAATCAGTTCCTTAATCTGAGTTAATTGTCCTGATGTGTTCAGATTTTCTATATCCTTTTCACTGAAATCTACCCTATACGGTTTCTGTAGTCCTCTGATTTTTCCAAACTCTACTACCAGTTCATTCGCTGTTTCTTCCAATTTTTCATGCAAATTCCTAGCTCTCCAAGTAACACTCTTACACATGGATATAAATTCATCATCCTGATAGGATTTCAATCTATCTGTACCAATAGTCCCTAAAATCAACTCTTCCATGTCTATTTTTAATCTGATTACATCCAACGGTTGCGGTTCTGCATCTTTCTTCTGTAAATTCTTCATCCACTCATTTAATTCTTCTGGAGTCGGACCTACAGGGGTACTATTTATTTCTATCCAATTTGTACTTCTCTCTGGGGTCTCAGTTGCTGATTCTGTTTCCATAGGAATCCTATTTATCTGACTCTCATTAACCGTCAAATTTGTAGGTGGACTCGATCTATATGAGCCAACCAGATCTCTTGTCTCTCTAGTTTCTGGAATTATCCCTTCTCTCATTCTTTGCATATTCGAGTTCATTGGAATTGTCAAGGAATGCTCATCTATTCTTTGGTTTTCAAATACCGGTATTACTGGTCCTATTGTCACTGGTACAGTCACGGCTTCCATGTTCATAGTTAATTCTCTTATTTTCTCAGTTAATTCTCTTGTGGTTCTTGCTAACTCAGCTGTATTACCACTATCAGGCTTCGCACTTTGTGGAGTTTCTGATTTTTCATAAGACCTATTTATTTCATAATTTCGTTCAGGGCTTTTATTCCTCACAGTTTCCATTGGTGGTGCATTTGGTGTCACAACCGCAGAATTCTGTTGATATGGAGGTGGTTTTCTGTTTAAAATGTCTTCCAGCAACTCATCCTCTGTGTCGCTACCTCCGTACCCATACCTCTCTGTTACTACATGTTTCTTTTTCTCTGTACACTTTCTCCCTGTTACTTCTTCAACTGTTCTGACAGGAAACAAACCATCCGTCATATTAGCATACCTCCATCGTCTCATTCTGTCTTCATGATTCACTCCCCATACTCTTCCATGGACTAAACTATAATTCTTTGCACCTCTGTGTCTTTCTCTTTCATACATCTCATCTTCCCATTCACCTAACGCTTCAAACTGTGTTGGTCTAGGTCTCGGTTCAAGTTTCATCATTTTCTCTCTCAAATTTTGAAGTACTGCTGTGCTAAACGAACCGTTTTCTGGAAACGCCAATACTCCATCGTTCTGAGTATATTTTGTCCAATTTTCCAACCATATGCAAGTATGATAACCATATTTCAACATCATATGAGAAGCTGGCGTTTTCGGCGGAGGAAGTACTTCTCCTTCCCTAGTCACTACCTTCTTGTCCTTTTTGAAAAAGTTTTTAATCTTCGCCATCCATGACGTTTTTTTTCTACAATACTCATAGTAAGCCATATTGCATGATTCTTTCTCTCCAACAAACTCACAACTCTGTTCTTTCTACTGTTTGGCTATTCGGACCTATCCCAGCGCGTCTCACACCAATGCACCAATCCGAAAACTCTACGTCACTCTCAACTCTCCTATCCCAGCGTGTCTCTACACTAATACGCCAATCAGGAAGCTCTTCGATTTCTCACAACTGGCCAATACCAGCTCGGTCTTTGTTGACGTCAGTACTACTCCTGTCTTTTCCTGACCCCTCCTTTACAATAATTATCGGCAGTTTTCTTACCTTCTTTTCTCGACTGAATTTTATTAGTTACAACGTAAAATACATTACCATTGTCTGTTTTCGCTAAACAAAAGAAATAGTTTGCTCTATCTTGCAAGAATACTGTTTTGTTCGATAAGCGTAGCACTTCTCTCTACCTTACCCTTCTCTCAAGCAAGGGGTAAACCCGTTTCTCTGGGGATAAAACACATGCGGAGACTACACTGCTCCTGAGAATTAAGGCCAGAGTTTCACAAGAAAACCTGTTGCTATTTCACTCATACGCGTTTTATACATGAAATGTCCCTAACATAACACAATCCTGTGTTATCACCAATTTTGAATAATCAGACAATGCACAATTCCATGTGACTTCTCTTGCCACACGTGTCCACTTCCTACTTCCCGGAAGCTTCAAAATTTCGACTTACATATAACATAATACAATTCGACACGGGTGTTAGACATCAATAATCAATAATCACCAAACTAATCTAAAGTAACCATAACTCTGCTACCAAGAAATCTGATCCAGCGCGGCTAATATAAATTTCTCCTCAGTACACCAATTCCAGGTAAATCATTCATAATCCATTAAACCAATATGACGGTGGGGCCCATAACACCGCATAACATACATACATCCATTCACTGGATTACACACCAAGGAGAAATGTGTTGCTGGAGGAACGGGATACCTTGTTAAATTAGACAGAATAAAGCTTCAGACATTGTATACATTTAGCCTTTGATCCTGTCGGTTCCAAACATCAAGGTATCCCGCTCTTTGGTCGATGGACCAACTAGTAGAATCAGTTGATGGTGATTAAGACCAGCTCAATCACTGTAAAACCTGCTAAACTTTAAATTTATTAATGAACTAAAAAACCACAGACTCATTGTTAATTAGAATGAAATTTTATCTAAATTTTCATTTGCACAAGTGAGATTTAATTTATTAATCACTTTAATAAAAAAAAAAAAATACATTAATAACATGTATATGGAATGTTCTAATAAAGAATTTAAAACTTATGCATTACCCATTTAGGTGCAGATAGGAATGGTTCACCAAAAAGAAGATAAACCGTAGATCACAGAACAGACTCCCAAACTGACTGACTGTCCCGCTAATGGCCTCCTCGACCAGACCTCCCGTACAGATTTCCCGCAACGGTCTTGTGCCTTCCCCAATCAAGTTCGAAGTCCAAAAATGACAAAGTCCTTTAGTTATATTGTGGTGGAAAAATGGAAAATAGGAAAAAATGGTATGGCAATAAATACCAACGGCGGCAGTAGCATCAATAGCAGCGGCCACAGCAGCAGCAAAAAGGCAACCCAAAGAAGTAACCTATAGAAGCAGCCCCTCCCACATAAGAGCAGTCCCTTTTATACCCTACTTCTAGCTTACTACACAAAAAGTTGCAATCCTTAGGGGCAGGAATCACGCTAATTGGTGCATTTGAGGGGTGGTGATAATCACCTCATCGCCTTCCTTGTTCAAACTGGTTTCAGGGATAGTTAAGAGTACAACGGTTTCTCATGACCTTTGGGTAAAAGCAGTCCAATTTGTCCATTTATTTTGTTGCATATCCGATGGTCACAATTTGGTTAGTCCTTTGTTGCTCATGTACTTTTCTCACTTATTCCCACGAATACACGCTGAGTCTTTCTTGGCACCCTCCTTATGGCAGGTCACTGTGACCTTGACATCTCTCACTCCGTGCACGGGCCGTACCCACATGGTTCAGCTCCTTTATTTCTTCCGCTTAGAGGCCATCTTTTGGCTTATCACGTGACCTCTTCTGTCTCAGCAGCCATTTTCGCAGCATGGCCTAACAGGCCCGAACGAACTATCATAAGAACAAACACAATCAAAATTAAAACAAAGAAAATAAGCCTTTCTGTTTACCACCCGTCATTCTAAAGACCCATGTTAGGTGTTACCTAGCAGAAGTGACATTTAAAGCCATTTTACTTACCAACCGCATTCTTTGCCACAATACAATTCTACTATATAGCATAAATCATGCGATTTTACTCTAATTAGTACGCAAATCACAATATTAGTTGTCAATCAACTTTACAATTGTAAATAAATTAGATTTTGCACAAATTGCAGTTACCCTTTATGTAGTGTTTACTAAAGGTGCATTTGTTGATTAACTCATGCTCCACCACACAATTAGTATCGTTAATTCGTTAAAACTCATTAATTTTCCAAAGAGGGGGATACAAATTTTTTATTTTTTTATTTACCCTGCTCCATCAGATCCATGTTTGGTATTACTTATCCCCCACTCCTGGAATCTGAGGAAATGGAACGTTGTTTGCATCTAACTTGTAGGAGTACTTGAGTGGAAAACCTTTTGGAAGTGCTTTGTTGTCTTTGCGTGAAGCAATGACAGCTACCATTATCTGTCCGTCTATTCTCGTTTTAGAATGAGTGATTGCAGCTACGGACGCAGTTCGCACTTCCCCCTTCGCGGCTTCATCAGCCTATGAATTCCCTTCAACGTGAACGCCATCACGTTGATGACTCAGCGTGTGTATCACGTGAGCTCTTGGTAGCTCGTTTTTCAATTCCGCTACCTGTTCCCATAGCATTTTGTGCTTTATTGTGCCACCTTTTGAGTCTCTAAACCCATTTTGTCCCCAATAGTGTAGGTATTCATTATATGACTGGACACAGTGTGGGGAGTTATTGATCCATATTAATCAGTGCCAGTAACAGAGCTTTTAGTTCTGCTAACTGAGCCGTGCAGTCTCCTAGAGACTGAGTTTTTGTACAGCTTGGATGGAACTTGCCATCCTGCATACGACCTTTAACAATCGCACACGCTGCGCTGTACTGGTGTTTACTTCCTATGGCCGGATGAGCAGATCCGTCTGTGTAAATTATGAATTCATACTGATCTAGAGGCATAATTTCATTCGGGAGAGGATATTCTTGTTCGTATTGCAGGAATGCCTGTGTTTTTAGACTTGGGTCGCATCTGTATTCTACATCTGATGCAGTGAGAGAATTAGCCCATTGTATCCATTGTGTATGTAAAGCCATTAGCATTCGGAACGCTTGCCTTTGTAGCAGCCTCTAAGGCCGGTACTGGAGTCACAACAATTATTCGTTTCCCCTGAGCCAGTACTCTTTCTCTCACCACAGCATTCTGTACTGCTGTCAGTATTTTTTCTGTAGATGCAAAACGCATCTCAGCGTTTGTGTACAAATGTGATTTGTATGCTATTGGGATAGTTTCACCTTCATTGTATGTTAAGTAGGTGTACCCAGATTGACCCGCAACTATACGGATCACTAGATTGCAGACATTTACGCGTGTCTGTAAGTGTTTTGATGCTATCATATCAGCTTGTAGGAACCGAAGGATATCTGTGTGTTCCTGTGTCCCTTGCCTAACTGAGAAATCAGGTCTTATGAGGTCGTAGAAAGGTTTTACCCTTTCTGCGTAATCCAAAATGTATGTTCTGCCGAAATTTAGGAATCCCAGTATGGACTGTACATTTTTCAATGATTTCAAAGGTTGGAGCAGCGCGCATTTTTCTAAAAAGTTGGCTGCCAAGCTTTTCTCTTCACTTGAAAGCTCATATCCCAAAAATAGGACATTGAGGTGGGCTATTTTTGTTTTTTTAAAGTTAAATTTGTAGCCCTCAGAGGCGAATACCAAAATTATGGTGCTCACCCTCGTCAAGTGTTCCTCTAGGTCATCATCTGTTAGATAAATATCATCTACATAGGACAATGCCACCTCGTCCATAGTCTATAGTAACTCAGTTACCCTTGCTGAAAACAACCCCGGGCTGTTGACACTGGGACCCTAGTGCTGAGAATGCTGTCAAGTATCTGCTCTCAGGCGCTATATTTTGGCAGAAAAATCCATTTAAATTATCTAGTGTTGTTTTGTATTTTTTCCGCACAATGTTATTCATTAATGCGGCACTATGTGCATTTTGTACTGCAAATGTTTTTGTGCATGAGTTTAGATGTCTGTAATCTAAAACTAGACGATGTGAATTGTCGGGTTTCATTACTGGAAACAAAGGATTATTCATTGAAGAGGTGCAAGTTTCAATCACACCTTGGTATTCAAGTTAATCTAAGGTCTCTGTGACCTGTTTTTTCGCTTCCTGTTTTATTGGATACTGTCTCTGTGGAGTTGGAGTAAATTTTAGTGGTATCATGTAGTGAGTTGACTCTTCATCCCACCCAACATGGTTGCGCTATAATGCAGGACCAAGGGCTACCGCCCACTCCCGCGTATATGTGTGTTTTAAGTATTGGGGAACGAGGTCGGAAAAGGCTGGCATAATTACCGTCTCTCCCTTTGGGCACTCCGTAACAATAGTAGGCGGCCAATCTCTTTCAGCTAAAATACTGTCGTAGCCAAAAGTCAGGCTCTCCCAAAAGAGACCGTTAATTTTTCTGGGCTTGTCCCCCTCCATCCGGAGTGTTATCTCATGTAACCTATGTGGACACTCATCCTAGTATCAGGTGTTTCAACTGTGATACACTCACTCAACTCTACTGTCACCAGAAATTCCATCAGGTTCTGGCGAGCTATTGTTACTTCTGCTGCGCTGTCTAGCATCGTCAGAGCCCATTCCCCGTTCAGTAGTTGAGTCCTCAGAATTCTGGGCATGTCTGATCTTGAGACCTGCTACTTTCTTCTTGTTGAATTGAAGTTTAGGTTTTTGTTTTTCTTCTTTTTCAGGTGCGTAGTCCGCAGCGCGTTGCGTCTCTCTGGACTTTGTACGCTCCTCCTGTCTGTGTTCAGACCGTCCTTCTCTCTCTGAGTTTTTCGAAGAGCCCAGAAAGGAACGAGAGGAACGTGTATCAGTGTCCTGATACCTGTCAGGTTTTCTAATGTTCTCCCTATTCCTAAGGTTATACCTCCTTTCGGAGGACTCCTGTTGAGGAGATCTACCTCTGGATTGAGATCTATTTTCTTTATTCTTTTGTTGTTTGTTATCGTGCCATTTCTTCTTTGAAGAAACTGGTGTTTGCTTTGCCTGTTCTTTATCTGGACCTCCCATTAGTTGAGGTTTTACTGGTCTAGCTCCCAAACTATCCCTACCTTATTCTGCATAAGCAGTTTCAATAATTTTAGGTAATTCTGTCTCCTGTTGTAAAGGAGTGAAATCTCTCAGGCATTGGCGTATTGCCACTGATGCTGCTTCCCCTTTAATGTTTGCTAATATTATAGCTGATACCTGGGCGAAGTTATTTAATAACTTCATCCCTAAGTTCAGAGCAGGTTCTGCTCCATACTCGTTCTGTATTTGTCTCAATACGTCTGGTGTCACTGCTAATGAAGGGATACCATGAGGTCTGGTATATAGTGCAGCGAAGACCATACCCCAAGTACAATCCTCTATCGGGGGAGCTATTCCCATTGGCAAGCAAATTGTTAGCATTCTATGCTTTTCATGTGGACTGGTGTTTGGAAATACCGCCTCTAGCTGTGTTATTTTTTGAGCCACCCAAAATGGCATTTGTTCACGTTTAGTGGGTAATTTACCCAACACTGTGTGTAATGTTTGTGGTGTAATTTTAGTTGTAGAAGTTTGGACTGGTCCTGGTTGTGTAGCTGGTGTTGGCTGAAGTGTGAGTGTTCTCATCACAAACTGTGTCATGTTTCTGTAAAGTTTTATTAATTCTTTATACTGTGTAAGTAAGTCTCCTCCTGGCATTGTGTCAATGTCAGGGTGTGGTGTGAAGGCCGCTAGTACTGGCCATGTTGCTCTGTCTCTTCTGAGCGGACCGAGTCTTACTCTACTTCTTGTATGGGGTAGGGCGCCTTTAAACCAGTATATATGTTCGTGGTAAGTGAGTGGAATTTCAATGTCCTCATATGGACAATATTCATTTGGTATTTCATCCTCTGTGTAGTAATGAAATGTCTTTGTTAATGCATTCGCATGTGGGAATGTAACCCACGAATAGAATACCTCTGTTCTAAATGATTTGTGTACCTCAATCACAAATGTTCCCTGCCCACCCCTAAATGTTAAACCGTATGCGGCTAATTTTAAGGTGATGGCAGTTCTAACATTTTCTGAAATGTGTATTGCATCTGCATCTTCTTCTTCCTGGACTGATATATTCAGTTCGCGCAGTGTCTCCCTGTTCAGACATTGTTTTCAGTAAGAAGAGCTTTTCAAGGGAACTGAGATAAGGTGTTATGCACAATAGGAACAATGTATCCTTCAAGCTTGATTAAACCAACAGCCAATACATAGAATTTTGCCTACTCAGCCGTGGAGGATTTTTGTTCCCTCCCACTCAAGACGTCTCTGGGAAAAATGTAAGTAGGGGTCTCTGAGAATCGCACGACTGAACTACTCAGATTTGACCATTAAATAAGTACCCAACCAACGTTGGCGGTGCCATGTTGTGTAGTTCCTATAAACCTATATAGGATCTGCGCATTTAGACAACATACACTGTAGGATTGGTGTGAGACTGATTCTAGACACCCCTCCTTACACCCCTCCTTACTGCCAGGTAGTCGACATGTTTCGGCCGTGTGTCTGTGCCCTTCGATTAGGGTCACGTCGGCCTTCTCTGCTGGTCCCAGTATATCTGTGTAGTGCTCTAACCTCCGTTCGAGGTTTGCGGGTGTCAGAAACCCTAATCCTTACGTCAAGGTAGTTCCTCTAGAAAATTCGTGGATTTACGAGTTTACCCCAAAGTCATGTTAGAACTGGTGGTCGGCAAGGAGAGACCCCCTGTAGTCACACTTACTCCAAGGGTGGTGCTCCTCCTGTTAGCTGCTCGCCTGCTCCCGCCGTGTAGGTATACCTTAGGGGTGCCTTACATGTAGGCCTGAGACAAATTTACAGGGCTCCTCAAGTGGGTGGCACAACCAGTGCTGCAGGCCCACTAGTAGCATTTGATTTACAGGCCCCAGTCCCACATAGTGCAATTTGCTAGGGGCTTACCAGTAAATCAAATATGCCAATCATGGAGAACCAATCAGAATTAGAGTTTACACAGGGAGCGCTTGCACTTTAGCACTGGTCAGCAGTGGAAAAGTGCCCGGAGTACATTATCCAGCAAAAACTAAGTCGAGCATAACATCAAAAATACAGGAGGTAGAGGCAAAAAGACAGGGAAACCACGCCAAGGTTGCCAGGTCTAACAATCACATTTCCAGTTATTATTAAAGTTGATCCAGAGGCCAGTACGTCACAAGGTCTCAAAGGCAATGAGGTAGAAACAGTGGCTGAAAGACCACCATGTCCCACCTCTGTAAGTTGTACACTGGTCTTCAACGCTGCCACTTTCCTGAAACTACCATCATCATTCAATTCCAACAAAATGCTAAATATTGGCGCTCGATGGACTATGTGGATAGAGACAATTGAAGATTTCATTGATGCACTTGAAGAGACTGATAACAAAAAGATGACCAAATTCCTCAAAAATCTTGCTGGCGATGGTGTAAAGGAATTCATAAAGAAAAGGCCACAAACTGGCAAAGAAATCACATACCACCAGATTAAAGAAACCTTGAATCTCAAGTTCAACCCAATCCCCAATGTTAACTATGAAAAATATATTTTCAGTCAAGAATGACAGAAAGTTGACAAAACCATAGATGAATTTGTAGAAAGACTTGTCACACTCATCAAACACGGTAAGGTCAATGAATTTAATGATGAAGAAGCTATACGTCTCAGGGTCATTGATGGATGCTTGTCTGATTCATTCAGATGGTGAATGTTGAGAGAAACTCTGAGTCTGGAATGAGTGTTAGTGGCTCTTAGAACTTAGGAGCGTCCTGATCAACAGGCTAAAGACATGGAGGCTGGAGGTGCACAGTCATGAGTGTGAAAAGTAAGTAAAGGTAAAAGAATGAAGGACACAAGGTGATCTCTACACGTAAAAAAAAGTTATGTTTTAGATGTGGATTTTCGTTTCCACACGAAGACAAATGTCCCGCCATTGGACAGATATGTAAGGGCTGTGGGAAGGACAGCCATTTCGTGACGGTGTACAAAGAAAAGGGAAAAACAAGTGCGTCATGGCGCAAAGACAAAATGGCCGCCGTAACGTTGCAGAAGCAATGTTTGACGCACACTCACAAGGCCCAGCAGGGATGTCAGGTACAACAAATCGACAGAAGTGAAGAAGATGGCTGTGCCATGTCGATGTTTACCTCAGAAAAGCGTGCGCTTGTTGTACTGGCTGCATGTGAAGAAAAATGTCAGTCAAAAGAAAGTCGACATACCAAAGCATCACAGTCATTCAAACATTGTCCAAAAATTATACTGAAAGTAAATGGTTGTTCGATACCTTTCATCCTCGACAATGGTGCGTCAATAAGCATTATGTATGAGGAGAAATATAATGAATTGCATCCCTTACCACGACTTATGCTGTCGAAAACCAAAGTGTATACATGGGCTGCATCGACACCCTTTAAAAGTCAAGCTTCATTTGTAGCAACAATGAAACACAAGAAAACGAAGGTGCGAGTACCCATCCGTGTGCTTCAAGTGACAGCGTCAAGTGCCTATCTACTCAGGTTCAGCACTGCTGCTTACATAGGACTGAGATCTGTGAACTACAACATGAAATAGTAAGTCAGTTTCCTTTGTTGTTTCATGGTTTTGGAAAGTTTAAGACTATGAATGTAAAGTTGCATATTAATGAGGATGTATATACTGTTGCTAAACGACATAGAAAATTGCTTTCATTTACAAGATGCTGTTGAAAAAGAACTTGAATCATTACTTAAGCACGATATAATTGAGCATACTACTGGTCCAAAGCCATGGATTTCTCCCATCGTGGTAGTGCCCAAAAAGGACATTGAAGGAGTGGTGCACATATGCGTTGACATGCATCAGGCAAACAAGGCAATTGAACGAGAACGACGTCCAGGTCCACACATTGCTGATATGATAACGCAATTAAATGGTGCAAAGGTTTTCTCTCAACTTGATTTGAATAAAGGTCATCATCAGTTGGGTCTCGAAGAAAACTGTAGCCACATTACAACCTTTTCTACACATGTTGGTCTGTTTCAATACAAAAGAGTAAGCATTGGTGTGTCATAAGCTGCATAACTTCATTCGACGTATCATATAGCCTGTCATGAACATGCTTACTCACAACCTGAAAAAGAAAGTTAGTCATGGTATGGGCATATGAACACTTCCATGTATTCCTGTGTGGAACACCTTTTACACTGGAAACTGATCATCAAGCTTTACTAACAATATTTAGCAATCCTAAAGCCAAGATGCCTACTCACATTGAACGTTGGGGACTACAATTACAAGAGTACAAGTATAACATTGTGCATCGTACAGGAAAGGATCAGAACCCTGCTGACTACTTTTCCAGAGTGTCTATTCAATGTCATGGCACTCTATCCAAGTCAGCTGAAGCTTACATCAACTTCATCATAAAATCAAACACACCAGCTGCCATTTCATTGGCCCAGATTTTCACAGCCACAATAGTGACAAGCTGAAATTGAAACATATAATTACACATCAGTCATGGAACCAACACACTTGAACTCTCACTAGTAAGGGTGAATATTAAAAATACAGAAATGTCAAGGATGAATTGTCCATGACTCAAGAGAAAATTACATTGTGAGGGTCGAGAATCTTGATTCTGAAGAGTCTGTGGCAGAAAATGATTGAAATGGCCCACGAAGGACATAGAGGAATAGTTGCCACAAAATGAGCTCTCAGAGACCGAGTCTGGTTTCCATATCTCAACGAGAGAGTGGAGAATGAATTAAAGGCCAGTGATCTATGCAACCGCCTGCCTACAAAAACACACCCTAAACATGTCATAACTCCTGCAGCATGTCTGGGAGAGAATAGCAATTGACTTTTTTGGTCCACTCGATAATGAACATCACCTGATGGTGATTGTGGACGAATACTTGCAATTTCCATTAATTGGGAATCTCTCATCCACCACTCAAGACCGAGTTATTGGGAGACTGGATGGCATCTTTGCGACATGGGTTGTTCCAGCCATACTAAAATCTGACAATGGCCTGCCTTTTAATAGTCAGGAGTTCAAAGACTTCTTGGAGCATCTGAATATAAAGCATCAAAAGAGCACTCCTCGGGGGCGTGGCTTGCAGCTGCGAAAGATGGCTGCACGCTAGGACAGCTGCGCTAGCAGTCGGCCTTTAATACCTGAGATCCGACAAAATCCGAAGCAACGGTGGCACCCAACGGCGTCTGAAGACGTCGGGAGGCAGTGGGGTGCAGCGGAAACCTGAGGCGGCCCCCCCGGGGCATCCTAACATTCGTAAGCGGAGATACGGCCCGCTCGAGCCGCCGTAACAAAATGGCGCCCGCCTATGAAGAGCGCGGAGGTAGCGGGACTCTCGGACCGTGGGCGACGTATAAGGTACCTGGGGGTGATATCATCCGGCCACTGCGGCGTCCGCGGGCGATAGTGAGAGCGGGACGCTGTGGCTCGCTCCTGCTTCTCTCCCATAGTATCGGAGCATACCGAGCCCGTCGTGGACGGAGAGCCGATCGGAGCGCTGTGCTCCGCACCAGAAGCCCAGCTTGCAGGGGGAGGAGGCGGCGAGCCCAGCGAAGGAGCACCAACTGCAGGGTGTGCGGGCGGCGAAGAAAGGGAGCGGTTTCCTCGTGAGGTGGCCTGTGGAACCGAAGGGGCCTAGCTCCAGTGTGACTTGGGCCCTGACAGGAGCTGGCACTGTCCGCACATACACACGGTGCTGATCGGGGTGTGGGCCCCAACTGACCCTGAGGGTGGCACGGCGCAACACAAAGGCCACGACTCACATCTGCGGCACCCATGCTGACACAGAACCAGCAAGTATAGCCAAGAGCGGAGGCCCGATAGCAGTGGTGTGCTGCATACCAGGTGCCCGGTGAGTGAGTAACGGGGGCGCTGCGGCTAGTGGCAATGAACTGCAGGAAAGGTGTGTGGAGAGCTGGTGGGGAGTGTGGTCTCTGCGCACAGTGGCCGGTAGAACCGGAGAGGCCTGATCCCTGTGCGGCGCGAGCTAGGGATTCCACTGTTATTGACCACTAGTGAACACGGTGCCAGGAGTGGTACGGACCCTGAAGGATTCTTGGTGGAGCCCAGTCCAACTGAGAGAGGAGGGCCAGTGCCTAAGAACGGATCGACCTGAGCTGACCTGAGGCGGAGGGAGGGCTGTTACAGTGGGAACCCCACCTAACTGCGTGGGTAACGGGCACTGCCTCCTGGAGAACACTTGAGGGCCCCACGGGAGTACAGCGGTAGTGCCAGAGGAGCTCCCCACAACACGCGTGACGGAGCTGCGCCTCCGAACATGGGCCGCAACAGACCACTTGGACAAGGTCAGTCCAATCAAATCGATAAATACACGGTGGCCATGGGTAGGGAGGGCGCAAACCCGAGTGGAAGCCAGCAGGGTGACCCCGTGGATAATGGTCCCAACCCCTCACTGAGAGACATCATGGCAGCCATCAGGGAGCTTCGCGCCACCCTGGAACCCAAGCTGGACTCGGTGACGGAGGAGGTCAACTTGCTGCGCGCGGACTTCAGAAAGATGTCCGAAAAGGTGACAGTGGCAGAGACTGGCATTGGTAGTCTCCAATCAAAGACGAAAAGGCTCGAAGATCAAGTGGCCGCCCTAACGAAAAATCAGACCGACATTTATGCCCGGCTGGAGGACCAGGAAGGACGGGCAAGGCGCAACAACATCTGCATAGTGGGGTTTCCGGAAGGCATGGAGGGGCCGTCCACGGACTGGTTTGTAGAGGACTTGATACTCAACCACTTGAAGCCAAAGCGCCTGTCCAACTTTTTCTCGGTGGAGAGAGCCCATCGCGCACTAGGGGGGAAGCCTAAACCTGGGGCCCCTCCACGTACTATTATAGCCCGAATCCTGAATTTTAGGGATCATGATGCCATCTTGCAGGCGTCACGGACATCTGGTGATCTTCAGCTCGAAAATGCCACAATTCGCTTCTTCCCGGACTTTACACTCCATGTCCAGCGCCAGCAGAGGTCCTTCGAAGGGGTTAAAAGAGCCCTCAGGGAACAAGGGGTGAAATATATGATGCTCTTCCCAGCTCGCCTCAAGATCTTGGATGGAAGCAAGGCGTATTTTTTTGAGTCACCTGAAGAGGCCAGAGACTGGCTGGAAGGATGGAGGACAGTGGGCAGAAACGGAGGCCCGCGCAGATCCGAACAGCGCCCACCCGGACGAGACACGAGGGGCGTAGATGGACAGACATCGAATAGCCAGGAACGTGACTTAAGTACATCCAAGTAACTGCAGCCGGCGTTGTTGCAGGAGGTGATTCCTGCCCTTGGTGATGAGGGGATGGAATGGGTCTCGGGGCCCCGGAATGGTGTAGGGGCCTAGATGGACAATCCACGATCTCGAACTCAATTTTCTTTGTAACATTATGCATTGTTAATCTGATGCATAATTCATAAGGTTGGTTCACCACAACCATGTGTGCTGGGGGGGCGGGACCGGGGATCTAGCCGGACGTTGCTTTAATATACCTGTCAAATTAGGTGAGATCTCCGTTAATTATGTATAACTCTTTTTGCTGACTGCAGGCTTATGTTCCCTCTTCAAGTTGATCAGGGGTTGATGGGTCGACAGGCACTCTGCAAGTTTGGAAGGTGGGAGGTTGGGGACCCACCGAGCAGGGAGGCAGGGAGGGGGAGTTGGTTGGGGGATGGGGGTAGATTTTTGGGGGTGGGTATGTTCAGCTCAGTACCAGCCTAGTTCTTTTGCATGTGAGAATTGGTTTAATGTGGCGCAGGGGGACAGGGACTATACGGGGAGGAGGAGGCTTCACGCCACAGATGGGTGATCAGACACAGGTTAAAATATGGACGTGGAACGTGAATGGGTTGGGCAACAAGATCAAACGCACATTGGTACTCCAGCACTTGAAATGGCACTCCCCAGATGTGGTTCTCCTTCAGGAGACGCACCTGCGAGGCAATAGATGTAAGGCCCTTGACCGCTTTGGCTATAAAATGGTGGCCCACTCGGGGTTCACGTCTGGTTCTAGGGGGGTTGGTATTCTAATTCGCAACACCCTACCTATTGTAATCTCGGGCACATGGACTGAGGATACGGGCTGTCTGGCAAAAAAAAAAAGAGCACTCCTCTGTGGCCACAGGCCAACAGACTGGTTGAAAGATTTATGAGCATGCTAAAGAAAGCTGTGCAGTGTGCTACCCTTGAGAAGCTCAATTTACAGACTGTGTTAAACTCTAAATTGAGAGATTATTGTTCAACACCTCACTCGACCACCGGTGAAAGTCCGGTGACATTGATGTTCCTGAGAGCAATGACAACCAAGATGCCCCAGAGGGCCAATCTAAGAGACAGAGATGAGAATGAAACTCATACGAGGGACTTGGTTCAGAAACACAAAATGAAGACCTACGCTGATCGAAGACGACATGCAAAAACACATTGTCTTCCAGAGAGGAGACATAGTGCTCGCACGTCAGATGTGGAAAAGAAAATCAGATGCTCCCTTTGATGCAGCAGCTTTTCAAGTGGTGTCCACCAAAGGACACATGGTGACTGCCCAGCACCCTGGGAGTTCAATTTCCAGAGACTTTTGTCACTTTCACTCGTGTTTGATTAATTGTTGACCAGATCTCCATTGTGAAGGTTGGACTGATTTCGAAGGACCAGTGACTGCTGCTTCACCATCACCACAGATCTTGGATGATGATGGTGGCAGGTCTCATCTTCCCACAACACGTTCAGGTCGAACAATTATACTGCCAAAGAGATTAATTGAACAGATTTAAATGTATATATGTGTATATCTTTTGTAAAATGAATACGTTTTCATTTAACAGAGGGGGAGATGTAGTGTCTTGCGAGTTAACAATGATAGAACCCTTTTGGTTCCTAATGAACTCCGTGGAGCTTTGGCATAATGACTCGGTTACATTGCAGTGAAGGTTGCTTTAGAATGTTGAGTTCTCAGTTACACGCAGAAGAATAGAGACATGTATTACTAAGCTCCATGTGTGGTGTAGTCATTGGCGGGTACCCCGGCTGGGAAGATGCTACAGAAACCTTAACTAATATCAAAATAACTACATTTTCTGAATACTAGTCTGAGTAGTAGGAACAATCATATTCAGTATAAATTATATTGTCCAGACATGGGCCAAATATGGATATGCAACCAACCTGAAGTTTCAGCCTTGATACAGTCAGATGAAGATTACTACCTGCACGAGGCATAGAAGAAGTAAATGTGCAGACTGCCTGACCTCAGCCCTCCAGTTTCCGTTTGTATCATGGGTGGAGATAGGATGATGTGGGTAACTTTGCATTGTGTTCTACTCCTGAACGGGTTTTGGGCTCCTTACACTGCATCCAGTCACCTCCTGTGGGATCTGTTGATGTTGTAAATAATCACAATACAATATTTCACCAATTTGGGGGAAGAAGTTTGGGGGACAATTAATTGGAAGGGGGCATTAGGGAAAAGGTTGAAAGAGAAATATGGACGAAATATGGACGGCAGTCATCCAGATTCACATGGGCTCAGGGTAACTGTTATGGAAGGAAGAAGACAGTTAAGATAACTGAAAGAATTATTATTCTTTAACAGTGGTTTACATCAGGAAAAATGGAAAACACTGAAGAGGTACCCAGCTCAAAATTTTAATATGGAAAAATTTAAACATGTTCAAAAAGGAGCATTTTTTCATCGGGAATCTAAAGTGGGAGCAGGGCTGAGCTGCAGAGCAGAAGCACAATGAAATTATTTTCTCTGCAAAAAGACCAGTTGAATGAAAAGGAAGGCCTCAGAACAGACAATGAGATGAAAGCTTGAGCATGCAAAATTGAGCATTTTATGGTATTCATTTCACTTCAGGCCAGTCAAGGGCAGCACATGCCTGGATAACTCAAATTTACATTTAGCAAAGTTCCTCATACTACAATAATCATTTTGCATTGTCACTTGAGCCACTAGTCATTAATTATTGCAGATCATCTAATTTCAGATCCAGAGTAGAGTGCCTCTCCTTTTCCATTGTAGCCAGCAGAATGCAGGAGAATAGCTCCTCCTGGCTGGAGTGGACTGTAAGATATGTCAATTTATCTCCTAAAATACCTTTTTGAATGATAAGAATTAAATTTGAGAAGCAAGGTTAACAAAGAGGTCTCAAAAGACTCAAATAGGTAACCGACTGAGGAGATAAAATGGGACATGCATTGATATACAGAAAATGTCATGTCAATCAAGTACCTCTCCTGTACATCTAACAGCATGTATTGTGATCACCCAAATGTTGAGAAAGGAAGCTTTGCTAAGCACAGCACATTCATCCTTTTTATTGCACACTCCAGAGTGGTGTGCATCTTTTTTTCATGGCAGCCACACATGCAGTGGAGTCCTCTCCATCTTTGAAGATAACAGCTGAACTTGGGAATTCAAATTAGGGGTATCTAGAGCTCAGAGGAAATGGCAGGGTTCATTTTGGAGCTCAGTGTTCATGCAAGTCTTAGGTTGATCTGAAAGTTAAAATAGATGTCTTTATTGCTAGTCCTCGTGTCAAAATGACTGTAAATTGAATTACCAGTTTGTGTTGTACTTATTGAGCACACTTGCCGATTGTTTCTCTTTATATGGGGAACATATTTTCACACTATACAATACAATGGGTTCAGTTTTGTGGAAGTACTCTTTTTCCATTATTAAAATGTTTACAGTAGCCATTGAGTCAGTAAACTGTGTTGGTTTCATCTTTCTGAGCCTTCTTCTGAAGGATCTGTCAGATAAGGCTTGAAGAATCCCACTTTTCTTCTGATGTTTCTAGTAGAGACCTATAATTGTAAGAGATGAATTTGTTGTGCAATTTCAATTTCAATTTCAAAGAACTTTATTCGGTTTCTATGAGAAAGATAACCATAAAAGCACAATTGATGAATCACACAAAAATTCCACAATCATAATGAGAAACTATACACAAAAGCTAAAAACATTTAAAAATCATATCAAAATTGATGTGCGAAATTTAAAAACATTTTTTAAAAAGGCAATAACAGAAGCAATGGTAAATACATTATCCAGAGATTGCAACGCTAGGAATGCTGGGCGACATTGTCTCAATCCCAATCTTTTTAGCACAGGGATAATCCATATTTTCCTAGGTATAGAGTAGAATGTGCAAAAGAACAATATATGTATAGATGACTGGGCGGACATGTCATCACATGGGCAATTACAAAGTGTTCTCGACCAATCATTAACTTCGGGAAAACTTAACGATCTGTGCAATGTATTCAGCCTAAAACGTGTTAACAGGAATCTGTCATAGTCTCTAGTAATTAACAGAATATACGGTTGTATAGTTACCGATGTCAAAGTAAGGTGATGTGCTATCACCGTAGTTTTACCCATTTCAATCATAGTTCTGGTTTCACTAAGGAATAACATACAACTACCTTTAAAATCCTTCCTAGGCACGCTACACATAGTATAGGGGTCATTATAGTATTCTGGATGGCCTATTTGAAATAAAAATGTTTTAACATATTCTAGCCATCTTATATATTTGACCCCGTCAATTCCCAGTGCATCCTTCAGAATATGGCGATTAAAATCGGACTCATCAGTAGTCCAAATCCTGTGCCAAAGGAGAACAGGCTGGAGCTTAATCACATCTTCTAGGTATGGCATGCCAAGTTCTGTATGACAGATGAATGTTGACGTACTGTCCGGCACTGCCAAAAGAAACCTGAAAAAATATTTTCTGCTATCTGCAGTGAATTGACATTAGCATAACCCCAGATACCTGCTCCATAAGTGGCAATAGCGACACATTTTGCCCTGTAGATACGCAACAATTCCCCAGGAGAACGTCTGCCTAGTTTCCTACTAAAATTTGTTAATGCCATCAGCGATTTGATAAATAACAGCCTTCTGGCTTTAATTGCCCGACTCCAGGAACCTGATTGTTCAAATAAAATCCCTAGATAAGAAAAAGTACTAGTATTCTCTAATGCCTTGGTATTAATAAAAATGGTTTTTTTCTTTTTATTTGACCCGATCCCACAGTTCATTGAGAACGTTTTTGTACAATTAATTGTGAGACCCAGATTAGCCATAAAATTTGTAAAGGAAGTTACTACCCTTTGGAGACCGAGGGGCGTACGGGCCATCAGGACCGCATCATCTGCATAAAGGAGTGCAGGGATAGGATGAGTTGCTACTAGTGGTAAGTCCCTGCTCTCCTTGACCAGGGTGGATTCCAGGCCATTTATATATAGCGTGAATAGGAATGGGGCAAGGACACAGCCTTGCCTCACTCCTCTCAATACTCTAAAATTCCTGGTACAATCTCCACCCTGTCCAAAACGAACCCTCGCCCTTGCCCCTGAGTAAAGCTGCCTTAAAAAGGAAATAATAGAGTTATCTACCCCCAGCCCCTCTAAAATTATCCAAAGCTTCTCATGAAAAACACAATCAAATGCTGACGTTAAGTCAACAAAAGTTAAAAACATCCTTTCCTTTTTCGCTTTAGTATATTTCTCTACTAAGATGTGTAAATTTAGACCCTGATCAATTGTGCCCAGGCCCTTGCGAAAACCGTATTGGAGGTCACTTAAAATTGAATGCTCCCCGCCCATATCTGTAATCTATCTAAAATCACTCGCCCAATAATCTTGACTGTAGAATCCAGTAAAGAAATCGGGCGATAGCATACTGGATTCGCCCTGTCACCCTTTTTAAAAATAGGGACGATTGTAGATTCATACCAAGACGATAAAAACCCCTGGAACAGCATGCATTAAAAGTTGCGTTAAAAGTGGTCCCCACAATGCCATATTAGTTTTAAATAGGTCAACCGGGATGCCATCAGGCCCCGGGGCCTTACCACCCAAACTGGCAGTTATGGCCACATTAACCTCACTCAGAGTAATATCCAATACAAATTTTTGGAAGGTGGGGGAGGACTCGGAGACAACTTCAGTCTCCGATGTTCCCTGATCAACTAACAGTTGATTAGAGTAAAGCTTTGAGTAATGTGATACCCACTCTAATTCTGATATCGCGATCTCTATAGTAGCTTTATCTTTCTCAGCCAAAAATGGCGCATTGACCGCCTTCCAGAATGCAGCAGAATCTCGGTCAATTGAAGCCTCATGTAGGGCATTCCAGGCTTCCTCTTTTAGTTTTTCCTTCCTTGCATGTAATGTCCTTTTATAATTTCTTCTGGCTTCCCTAATTAAGTCCTGATCCTTCTCTCTGGCCTTTAGTGCATATTTTAGTTTAGTATAGGCCTTAGTACATTGAGAGTCAAACCACCCTTCGCTATGGTTATTATTCCTTTTTATATTTACCCACAGCGTTTCTTTGATTTGATTTGAAATAACTAAAAAGCTCTCTATGATTTCTGAATGAGAGGAATTTTCATCAAGGCAGGCAAGAAACATATTTTTACACTTTGTCACTAGTTTAGTGACAAATTCCTCCTGATCCAGTTTCACCCATTTTAGTGCATACCCATTTTGCCTACTCAAGGTAACATTCTTCAGATACTGCGTAGAGTTACCTTTTGTATTAAAATCCTGTTTATACACCATGACATCAATACTTAATGGAAAATGATCGCTTAAAGCGATATCATGGGTAATGAAATCCTTAAGACGAGGGGAATATCTACTCGATATCAAAATAAAATCTATAGTTGAAAAGGTACCTCGTCCATTAAAAGTCGGGCTAAAAGGGACCACAGGTGAACATAAGTTATTAGCAAACCCCATATCGCATGAAAACATAATATCATTCAGAAGATCTCCATACAATGTGTGCGAAAAATGAGGAAAACTGGTACCTTTTTCATAAGTTATTCCACAAACCCCTTGTCACTATTGTGACACAAAAAACAATTAAAATCCCCGCCCCATATAACAATGACATCTTTAGTTGAATGAGTCTGCAAGTTATTCACGTCTCTATTTAAATTTCTCAATGTTCCCTCCAGCATTTCTGGAGAGGCATTGTTATAAAAATTCAATATTATCAAGCAGGATACCTGATCTATATGTATACTAATAATTTGATAATATTGATTGCTAACAACTAATTCGACTTTCCTCAATTTTAGGTGGTTAGAAATATAAGTACAAAGACCCCTTTTGCTCTGCCATGGATCGATCTTACTGCTGGGGTGTGAAATGTTTTATACCCACACATGTGGATTGGCTCCTCTACCCATGTTTCCTGCAGACTAAATATCTCATAATTACACACATAGTCAATCCACACTTTGTTGGTCACTTTAGATTTTAAACCAGCCACATTCCAGAACATAATCTGACAATTAGCTTTCCTACTTATACTGTTTTTACAACCAGTCCCTCCCCCGCCTTCTTCCACCGACGGAGGTATGAGTCCAGTTTGGGACATGGGGGTTTGAGCCGAAACAACCTCCATATCTAGAGTTGTAGTGTTAAGTACCTCTGTGACTTCCGCTATTACTTGAACTGGTGGTTTAACTATTACAATACTAGATCTAGTTATTAGTAATCCCATATTATGGGGAACATCCATGCCACTGGATTTCACAACTAAAGTTGGATCCTCTGATCTCAGTCAATCAACTGCTTCGAGAGTGTTAAGTCTATCGAAGCGATTTTGAGTGGGAATATTAAACTGTCTCCTATAGAGCGGGGTATAGAATTCCCGGTTGGTCCTGACATCATTGCTATTTATAGGTTGGTAGAAGTAGCCTAAAGGGACAACACTGACTCCAGGTCCAAACATTGGATCTTCACCCATTCTACTCAATATCGATCTTACTAAAAAGGGGTTTTAAATGATAACACTACACAGTCCCCTGAGAGTTTTTTTGGCCCTCTGCCTAACCATCCCACTCTCCTTACCATCTTAAATTCGTCAAATAATTTCTCGGTTAAACCCGTCCTGGTACCAAGCCACTGTAAGGACTTGTTCCTTAAAACCTCCCAAGGTTCTACTGTCCCATCTGCTAATGTGGGAACGTTAACTAACACCACTACATAAGGCGTAACAGCTGGTGGTAAATCCAGATATGTGATGTGTCGTACCCTCTGATTCGTATGCACACAATTAGAATTTATTGATGGTGAAATAGATGTGGGCATGATCACAGCTGGTGGGATAGTAAGTGGATGAACCTCAATGTTTACGGGAGAAGTTTGTTGGGTTATGTTAGATGGCACATGTCTTACTGCGTTATGGATACCTAGGGCAGAGCTAGTAGTATTTGGTCTTGTGCTATTAATATGATGGTCGTAATTAATCGTTTGGGCAGGCATACACATACCCTCAGGCACTGGGGGCTGAAATTTATCCAAACATTTAGCTAAAATTGCCTCCATAGTGTCTATTCTAGATGTCAAACTGCTTAGGCTCTCTCTAATTAGCAAATTCAGATCATCCAGTTTTATTTTTAGTTTTCCAACCTCACTCTGTGTGCGCATATTGGAGCTAATTAATGATTTTTCCCAATTTTCAGTTTTATTAGCTGATGTGGACTTTACCTTTTTAGGAGCCCTTTTACGAACTTTAGGGGAAGACCTCTCAATCAGAGGACATAGTTCCTCAGAAGTACAAGGGCAATTATCAGGGTTCCTGGCGCGCTTATTCGGTTGTTGTTGTTGCACATCGTACTCCTGCTCGCTACCTGACAAATGGTCCGAAATATTCACCACACAACCATTTGTGCCCAATATACTTTTCTGAGACTCAAGTTGATTAGAACTAACTTCCACTAAGGCACCCTCATCCACTCCAGGTTTTAAAGCCTCTTCAACCGTTGTGATCTGCCGTTCTATGGCGCCCACGGCTCCAGTTAAATAACTAAGTAAGGATTGACGGGAATGCTCCCCTGGTTTAACTATCTTGTTATTCTTAATGCTCGCCATTTTTCTCTTCCCCATACTATCTATATCACAGTAAAGACACAAGGGAGAAAGAATAAATATGTACCAAAAATAGGATACAGCACCCAAGGTTTAGCAAACACAGAAAGTAAAGATATCTATTAACAATACTACTCAGAGCGCCTTATGCCCCACATGATTGTTTCCTGCCAGATACGTAATGGAAAAGTCAAAGTCAAAGACAAGTATCTACAGTATCCCTATTCAAATATCTTCTTCGTCACAGTTAGCATCGAATCACAGTACCTTGATACATAAATGAAAGAGCTGTGGCCCAGCCCGGCCTCTGACAGTCTATGACGGGCTAAGACGGGCCCGTCTTGGCCCGGTCTTCGCCCGGGCACGCCCCCGCGCGCGTCCCGCGCTGCGGGACCGCCGCTGACTTTTCAAAGCCCCTCCAGGGACCGGGACTAAAGTGCTGCGTGCGTTTGTTGGGCCAGGGACAACGTGAGGTATGCCTTTCCTCTTTTGCGGTCTCCCGCGCTGCGGGACCGCCGCCGACTTTTCAAAGCCCCTCCAGGGACCGGGACTAAAGTGCTGCGTGCGTTTGTTGGGCCAGGGACAACGTGAGGTATTCCTTTCCTCTTTTGCGGTCTCCCGCGCTGCGGGACCGCCGCCGACTTTTCAAAGCCCCTCCAGGGACCGGGACTAAAGTGCTGCGTGCGTTTGTTGGGCCAGGGACAACGTGAGGTATTCCTTTCCTCTTTTGCGGTCTCCCGCGCTGCGGGACCACCGCCGACTTTTCAAAGCCCCTCCAGGGACCGGGACTAAAGTGCTGCGTGCTTTTGTTGGGCCAGGGACAACGTGAGGTATTCCTTTCCTCTTTTGCGGTCTTGTTCATTATATGCAGGATCAGTCCCTCTCTATTTTATGGAGACAAACTAGTCCTTCTGATAAATACAATTACCTCATTTGCGCTGAAAATATGCTCAGAAGATGCACTAGTTAATTGCCAGCCTGCTTAGCTCTGGCCACTGTTTCATTTACAAAGGCTAATACATCACAGCCTCATTATCTAGATGGAATCTTGTTTGGTCATCTAAGTTTGTCATAGTTGACGATCTCGCCACTTGTACTTCTTGAACTGTGATTTTGATGCACGTCCAGGAACTTGTAAATACAACAC
The DNA here is from genome assembly GCA_963921515.1 of Calotriton arnoldi. Taxonomy (NCBI): domain Eukaryota; kingdom Metazoa; phylum Chordata; class Amphibia; order Caudata; family Salamandridae; genus Calotriton; species Calotriton arnoldi. Next base: position 61,340 of record CAWUFW010017761.1, on the reverse strand, counting down.
AAAAGGGAAAAAGAGAGGGAATTTGTTCTTTTGCTGGTGGGTTTTGTACACAACAGTCGAATTCTGAAGGGCGATTTGCTATTAGCTGTCTTCAGCAGTGGTGGATACTACTATGACATCACTTTGAATGCTGCTGGAGCCACCACCATGCTCTTTAAAGATTTCTGAAGAGACCATTTCAGTTCGCCTTTTTCATAAATGATGCCGTCTTTTATCTTCATATTCAGACACTGTCATAATGGTGCAAATACTACACTTAAACACATCTTACTGTGAAAAGGGAATAACACTGTGCATTCCCTCCTTGCACTGTGGATCCAGCACAGTGGCACTGGAGGACTTGTGGAAAGATATCTCTTGTTGCAGCTTGTATTTATCTCCATAAGAAGGGGTGAGTGGCTTGCAAAAGCAGCAGCTTCATTATCCTGTTTAGCTTCCAGTGCTCATTCAACCTTACATAACTCAGCCAAATTCAGCGATGAACCTGACTTATGGTACAAGTTTCCCTGCTGATTCCTGTGTTAAAAGTTCAAGGGATGCAAGGATTTTGATGAAGCACTCTATTAACCCCCATTATTCAACAGTTACTGGCATGGATTTTTCATATGTATCGCTTTTCTTTTAAATCATAAATCAGATAGTCATTGAGGGGTTTGTTCTGCTCAAACAATGTATGGCAGCATGTAGAATGGATTGGAATCTCCAGTATGCAGGCATGAAGGAGGACTTTATTAGCTTGCTGAAAGATCCTCAACTACTTCTGGGCTTTAAATGAATGGCTAGGATGCATGCAAATCATGTGATATATGACCAGCATGTCAGGGATTGTTTTTCCTTTTTGAGGAAGTTATACACAATCAGATTGATGCTGTGGAAAAGCAGAGCAATTATGAATATCCACCATCTGACATGGTGCAGACAAGTGGGTCTTATGCATAACATTTAAAAACTAAAATTGTCAAGCTCTGTGTTCTCCTGGACATAATTTGTGGCATTCGCAAGCATTCACAAAAGTACACCTGGAAAGCTGTGAGATATGTAGACTTTCTGACTTACTTCTGAGAACATCATGGGACAGTCCTATTGAGATTCTGTTTCTGACGTACAGACTCCTCCATAGCGAGGGATTCTGCACAAGGTGAAATGGATCCTCTATGCAAATGCACACATCTTTTCCACAGAAAAACATATTTCTCCCTTGGCGAAAGCTCTCCCCCTACCCTCAGGATCCAACAAATCTGTGGGTGATCCATTTCTCTTCCAGCGATGGAAAGGTATTTAGGTATTACAGCCCTTAGCTGTTGTAAAAATCTTCCCATTTCCATGGTGGAAAAGGAAATGAGAGGAGTTTGTGAATGCCCCTATGCTTCATGCTTGTGTATGTTCACAGACTTCCAAGGCTCCCTTGGAACCCTCATTTTCCCACTCGTTGAAGTGAGAGTTATGGGGGTACATTTCCGGTGGAGATATCCACCTATATAAATGAGTTCCACCTGCCAGCAATATCTATGTGAATTACAAGCAGGCATAAAACAGATTTGAACTCTCATATATATCTATGACTTGGGCCCCATGTTAGTGCAATTATTAGCAACAACAAATCTAGTTCTGATACTCCTGTATTCAGACCACTGATATACTTTGGCATTTAATTTTTCCAGGATATTGGAGGCAGCTTTCTGTTCTTTCTCCATGGTGAATTTTGCAATCTTTGCATACTGACGAATTCCTTAAAAAGCAATACTTGTGGTGAACGCCGTCTTGAAGGTGATGTAGTGTGCAGTGATGCATATACCCGGCCTGAATCACAAATTGCATTTTGTAATACATAAAGTAGTACTGCTGTAGTACTACTTATGGGTGTGGGTCCAGAATATAGCAGAAGGAATATCTAGTGGCCACAATATCATGACCAAAATACCGAAAACCAAAATATTGACAGGTAAGTATATAAAAATTGTCTACATCTAACTCCATATATATGTACCTTGTAGATATAAATATCTTATAATACCTTAAATATCTTCAAGGTATGTAGATGTGGAGTTAAGAATAGTTAATCTATAACTCCCTCTATACACTCACGCTTGGTATTTTGTTATCAATATTTCGGACACAATATTACGGCCAATCTATATTCCTTTCATGATATTCCACACTACAGCCCGACTCACATACAGCAACATGCACTTCACAAATTCACAAGCCTACGGCTGTGGCCAAAGACCACTTCCTCTGCCTTTCCTCTCTTTTCTGTGCAGAGATCTCCATCCCTGTGGTAGAGATTTCATACCATAAGTATATTACCCTTCCCCCACATATCCTTATATTTTTACAACTTCAGGACAGAGGACAAAGTCCTTGAGCCCTGTAATGGCTATCAGCAGCATTTTTCTCATGTTGATGGCAACCAATCAAAGTGTTCTTTCTTGCGGCAGTCTGACTCCTGCGGAGCAGGATGGCTCAAGTGAAATAAAGCTCATTGGACAACCAGAATGCTGTGTTTTTAAATTGGAGCTCGGACTCTCCCGAGCCCAACTGTCTGAATAACTATATTTATTTTAGCCTTAATTTCTCAAAAACGAATGAACGGATTTACATCAAATCACAAAAAGAACAATCTGCGGACCAAAATCTAGCTTTCTGCCGAATTTGGTGTAATTCCATTCAGTAGTTTTTGCTGTAGTTTGTCTTGAAGAAGTATATGAAAAATTTATGGGGATTTTGCATTTTGTGACCCCCCTTTTCTCTCGGACCCCCAAAAAACCCTCTTTCTATGGAAATTACCTAGTGGCAATCACTCAGTGTGGATGGCACTGTGCTAATCCTGTGCTTAAAGACTTTGCTTTAGAAATGGAAAAAGACTTTGCCCCTTTCTAGCTCGGCATGAATGGGACTGTGCTAATCCTATGCTTACAAACTTTGCTAGAAAAATAGTAGTTTGAGGTGAGCAGATACAGTGTCACTGGTGCTGTAGGGTGCTCTATCCTAAGCCCGGGCAGAGTTTGCGTAGCCTTGCTACACGAAACTCCACGAAAAAAACTCTGCAACGCTACGCGGAGTTCCGCGAGCATGCGGAGTTGCTTGATCCTTGTGAAATCTCAAATTCAAAAGGCCTCAAATAAAATGATATATGATGCAGCAGACACAAAGAGTGATCCTTCCAGCTCCAAATCCAAATGAAAAGTGAACAGGAGATGGGCAAAGCACTGGGAGGAGCCTGCTGGACAGGAACAGGAAGTTGGAGACTCTAGAACACTTCCTTTCTCTTAAAAAAAAACTAAAAAAAGAAAATGGACTCCTTGCACAAAAGTACAGCCAAATGTCAATCTGAGGAGTTTTTTTAATCCACATTGTCATTTTGAGAAGGTTTTGATGCTGCTCGGAGAGAACCTTCGCCAGGTTGCAGATTCTGCCTGTTCGTGATCGCGTTCTTCACAAAACTTCCGCCGGAAGTCCGATGGCGCGCCCGAATTACTGTTCGCGATTGCACACTCTTGTGGGACCGTGCGGCTGGCTACCAAATCTCGTGGCACTCGCGAACGGGTGGGAAATCTCGTCGGCGATCGGAGGCACCCGGTAAGTCGCTCCCGAAAAAACGCATTTTGGGCACGTGAACTTAAAAATAACTCCGCTCCATTGCAGAGTGCGGAGTTTTATGACAACGCCGCGTTCTACGCAAAATGCAAAGTTGCCAAAAATCCGCCATCTCCGCAAGCGGAGCTTTACACCCAGGGTTACTCTATACAAGAGCTGCTCTCCACCTATACTTGGAAATTACCCATAATTCTCTGCTTCTTTTTTGCATAATTTAAGCAGCACTCTAAGCCTGAAAGGGTATTGCTTTGACTTATACTGAGTGCTCTCTTGTGTCTGGACAAAGATAAACCTCTCTGAAGAGCTATAATGATAGCAAAACGCATGTCAGGGGTTGCATTTGTTCATTACAGGTTGGCTTGGATGGTATTTTGCAAATCCAAAGCTGTAATACTGTGCTTATAGTGATAAAAGTATTTTGTCATTTTACACCTTGGCGTGGATGGCCTGTGCTAATCCTATGCTTAGAGACTTTGCTGTTGAAATGGCGAAAGACTTTGGGGCAGGTTTAGATCTTGCCGGGACTACTTTTGTCACTCTGCAGTGGAGTATCCAAGTACTCCGTAAAGCTGATAGTATCCTGCCTGCCCTATTTAGATGTATGAATGCTAAATCTCTGTCCGCATCGATGGAGTGTTTACCCTTGCGTACACGGCTCATCGCTGCTGACGCAGATGACTCCACTGCTGGCAAATAGTACTCCGTCGCCGTCAGGGTGGCGGGGTTGCCCTGAGCCTATTTAGATTTCACAGTTGTGCTGGTGGTATTCTACTGGTGGTTTGCTGATGGATATGGTAAACAATGGACTATTCCTGTAGCTGTAGGATGGATGCTAGCATCACACACCTGATGTGATTTGGCTAATTGTTTTCACCTGCATTCTGTCATGCCGAAGTATTAGGCCCAGTTAAGAAATCACCATTTTACATGCACACATTCTTAAGTTGCCTTCTCTTCCTAAACACGATGACATTTGACACACATTAATTTGCGTGCACATAAGGGTTAACATTCTTCAAACTCAGTTTGCTTACAACATCATTTCGTAGGCACTCTATCAAGACACCTTGAACATTCTGTACAATGGCTAGCTTCAGCATGCAAGATGCTGTTATTTGTTTTTGTCCGGCGACAGAACTATCATAATAAAATAAACAATAGTGGTTTTACTGCGGCTTCTGCCTGGCAACATGGAGAATGTTATCATATATATGACATCAAGCCTTTGTTTATTCAGAGGAGCATTTTGCTGGCACTGAGAGGTCGGTCCATAACGGTATTCCAGCTCAGCTATTTCCTGTCTCCTCTTGCGAGGGATGCTGTCCAACTCTACACCAAGATGGCCAGCTTGCTGACACTTACCCACAACCCACAGATAATGGGGAGTTAGACCACCCGGATTCGAATTTGGCAGATCCACCCACCTTTGACATGATAGGGTACAATGCACTAGGTAGGAGTACACTATATTACAGTATTTGCATGCAAGCATATAGTTGTCTGAAATCTGCAAAATGGTTGAATTATTCATCTTTTTCACCATTTGCATAATGCTAATAACATTATTCTGTTTCCTTCTGTTAATCATTGCAGTGCACGTTTTTCACTCAAGAATCACAATGCTTCAATGAATTTTGAACCGCTTATTGTGTATTTCCTGTGTATCTCTTTGGGTATGCATAAGTAACTGTGCAAAAGGGTTCTAGATTTGTTACCATGATTTCCTTGGGGAGTCAGGGTGGTCATGTTCTGAGGTTGCACACCCATTCGTTACCCTGTAGGGTAGGGATGCAGATGGTGCACTGCGAGCTAGCAGGACTAAAGCCCAACATATCCAGAGGGGTGCTCAGAATCAGTCTCGCACCAGTCCAACGTTTATGTTGTCCAGCAAACGCACAGTTTTACTTGAGAAAGTGCAAGTCATATGACATGGCACTGTTAATGTTCTAGCCTGGGCTCTTATATTATGGATCACCCAAGTTGTTTTCTTTTGTGTACCCAAAGACCCCTACTCACCTCTTAACCAGAGACGTCCGTGGTGTTCAGGAAAATATCCTCCTCAGGTGAGTAGGTAACTTCTTGTAGATCCAACAACTCGTTGGTCTATTTCCAAGAAAGATTTGAAAAATCATTTATTATCCAGATTACAGGCAAGGAGGCAGGATTCTAACCTCAGGCTGTCGACAGTTAGAGCATTTCTCGTGGTCCCGAGTATAACGTCAATGGATGTGAACACAACTTATTTATCGTTTGTCACTAACTTACAACATAGATATAGCTTGGTGAGATTCCAATTAAATTATATCCCCTTGATGTTGGGCCTCCCTCCTAATATCTATGCAATTTCTGAACTGCCATTTTGCACATGTGATGATCGATCTATTCAGAATGACTTACATTTCTTGTTTTTTTGTAAATTTTACTGTGAAGAAAGGAAAAGGTTTATTGTCCCTCTCATTCGCAAATTGAATTTTAGACAGTGTCGTGTGGCTCTTTTTTACCTGCAGTTATTACCAGACCCTTTTACATGTTCTTCATTGGCGTCATTTTTGTTATCTGCTCTAAAAAAGAGAAGATTAATTTGCCAATCTGATATTTAATCAGGGGAACTAAGTCATTGAATTGTGTTAATAACTGTGTGTATATCTGAACAATTTTTTTACTTGTATAATATGTATAATGTTTTTAACGTGCTCCTACTTTTTTTGGGAACTGCATCGTAACCTTTGTAATTTTAGCCTATTGCAATATTGAAAATTGTTTATTTGTAGAATACTTTTATGCCATCATTGTGTTGGCGAAATAAAGTTATTTCTGACTGACTGAGTAGGTAACCCCTATTGATTGGCTGTAGGTTGTTTAAGCCTGAACCTTTCAAAGGATCTCCCCATAGAGGCACCCTCTCTGAATTCCACATATTCTGAAGGCTGAAGGAGTGGCGCTAAACATGCCTGAAAACTGTTGGCTTGCAGTTACTCAGTAGCTGCTACAGCATAATCACTGACACAGTTCATTACGCGAACCATAATAATAAATCCTGCAAGGACTGTTCAAGCTGCACAACCACATTTGGCTTCACAAAACATACCCCTGCAAAGAATCAATGCAGTCATGGGTAAGATTCCCATCAGACGGGAGGAAATACCGTTCTGGATTGCAGAAAAAAACAAGTCAGCTTGAAGCAGTGTTTCCTCATACGGGACCGCAGGAAAAACACAGAAATCTTACAATTTGCTGGCCAATGGGGATGCCCCCCCCACCCCGGTGGAAGACTGTGCCACTTGGAGTACAGTCTTTGCTGCAGTATATACCAGAACTCATGGTACACTCTCATTAGCTGTTTTGCCAGAAGTGCTTAAACAGATTCAAAATGAGTACGGGCAGCCCCTGCCCTGGATTTTGGGATGAAACTGATGGGCAATTTTGCCATTGTCTGCGCCATAATGATGAGTAACATTAAAGGGGAAGGAGCAGCATTGGCGGTACCCCCAATGACTCACTAACTTCACTTCGAAAGCACAGGAGCGCGAGTTACCTACAATTATTGAGGAAACCTATTTAACAATAGGACGAAATCATTTGGGAGCCAGACCTAGCAAAGCAGAGATTAAGAGCAATTCTGAAAAGGATAACTCAAAGCAAATACCTGAATCTTCTAAGAAGAAGTGGGATAATAAGAAATATAAAGAAAAGATTGTCATGGGGCGGATGCCCTCAACAGGAGGCCACCGAGAAGTGCTATAACTTGTATAACTCTGACAATATTAAGACGCCTGACAGGTATCAGGATACTGATACACATTCATCTCTTTCCTTTTAGGATTCATCCAAAAAGTACTCGGAGAGAGGAGGACGGTCAGAGCGCAGATCAGAGGAGTACATGAAACCAAAGAAGGACTCACTATGCTATTTTGACTACATAGTAAAAAGGAAGATAAACCTAAGCAGCCCAAACCTCAATTCAAAAAGAAGAAGGTGGCAGGCATAAAAGTTAAGCATGCAGCGGATATTGAGGATACTGCTTCTGAGCAGGGAATGGGCTCTGACCATGCTGGACAGCACAGCAGAAGTCATGATAGTTCGCCGTAACCTGATGGATTGTCTGTTGGCAGTAACATAGAGTGACTATGTCCAGGTGGAAACACCGTACATGAGGGAAATTTTCCACATCGATTATATGAGTTGCAACTCCAATTAGATGGGGACATACCGAGATATATTAATGTTAATTTTACCTGCTTTTTCCAATCTTGTCCCAGGGACAGTGACAAATGTATATGCCAAGGAGTGGGCTTTAGCGTTAGCTCCTGCATTATACCGTAACCATGTGGGGTGGGATGACGGTTCTCCTTATCACTTTATACCATTGAGGTCAACCCCACAACCTCAAAGATAATACCTCATTAAAAATTAGGCTAAAAAACAAGTATAGAAAGATACTCACACAACTTGAATACCAAGGTGCAATAGAAAGTTGCACCTCCCCTATGAATAATCCTTTGTTTCCAGTAATGAAACCAGACCCTTCATATCGTCTAGTATTAGATTATAGACACCTGAACAAAGCTACATGTACATTCACTGTACAAAACACACATAAGGAGTACTAATGTACAACATAGTGCGAAAAAATATAAAACCACAATAGACATCTTGAATGGATTTTTCTGGCAAAACATAGCGCCTAAAAGCAGGTATTTGACCTCATTTAGCACGCTCGGGTCTCAAAAGCAGTTCTGTCATTTGCCTCAGGGCATAAGAACAGCCCAGAGTTGTTTTCAGCCCAGGTTACAGAACTTTTGCACGAATATGATGACCAGACAAAAATCAGAAATAGCCCACCTCAATGTCCTATTTTTAAGATATGAGCTGTCAAGTGAAGACAAAAGCCTGACAACACATTTCCTAGAGAAGTGTGTGCTTCTATATCCACCGAACACCTTAAAGAAACTCCAATCCATATTGAGTTTTGTGAATTTTGGCAGAATTTACATTCCAGATTACACACCATTCTACAACTTGATACGTCTAGACTTTTCATGCACACATTGGACAACTGAACTCACACAACTCTTACATTTAGTACAAAATGACATGCTTGCTTCAATACACTTACACACACATCTAAACAGAACAAACCTGGTGATCCGTATCATTGCTGGAGCATCAGGATATGCCTACATTACATTCAACAAGAGTGAAGTGTACCAATTGCATATAAATCGCATTCCTATACCAATGCTGAGATGTGTTTTGCATCGACAGAAAAAATTCTGATGGTGGTACAGACTGCTGTAGTGAGAGAAAGATCTTTGGCTCAGAGGAAACGCATCATTGTTGTGACTCCAGTTCCAGCTCTTGAGGCTGTCACAAAGGCTAGCATTCCTAACGCTAAGGCTTCACATCCACGATGGATACAGTGGGCCAATTCTCTCACCACAACAGATGTAGACTACAGATTTGACTACACTACAAACACAAATACCCTCTGCCTAATGAAGTCATGCCTTTTGATCAGTATAATTACATCATCTATGCTGATAGTTCTGCACAGCCTGCCGTAGGGGCGAAACACCAATACTCCACAGCGAGTTCTACTCTAAAGAGTAAAACTGAGGATTGTGAGTTCAGCCCTCATCAAACCTACATGCAGTCACTAGGTGATTGCACAGCGCAGCTTGCAGAACTCATGGCTCTAATTCTGGCACTAGAGAATGCAGATCCCATATTCCCCACACTGATTGTGTGTGATTCATATTATTGTGTCCAGTCTCACAATGAGTACTTACACTACTGGAGCCAGAATGGATACAGAGATTCCAAAGGGTACACAATAAAGCACAAAACGCTTTGGGGACAGGTGGCAAAACTCAAAGAGACTGGGACTTAAAGCACTCTTTAACAGCGAGGATATTAGGTTCAGGTCACAGTAGGGCTCATCACCGAAACGGGGTTCAGAGAGCCCTAAACAATCTGCCTAGAAAATTCCTGGGTGGTCAGACTCCCTAGGATGTCCTGTTTGGGATTAAGATGTGGGTACCAGACCTCAACAGTCCAATTACAGTGGTGGCTGAACACCATTTGACATCATTGAACTTTTGAATGTTTTACAGGATCTGAACAACTTTCGAGAAGCTCAGAGCAATGTCCAGCAGAAACGTTACACCACTGGAAAAGTAAAGGATGCACCAGAAACTCCTGGAACTGGTCTGGGAGAAAATAGTGAGCAAGAAAGAATTGGGGCCATCTTACAGAGCGCCTGTACCTGTCCTGGCCATTGAAGACACGAGAACTGTACTTCTACCGCCCCTTGCTGGTTGCAAAAACAAGAGATTTGTGTCAATAGATCTCATCAGACCACATTATTGGCCGGTCCTACACAGAAGGCCAAGTGGGTTCGTAGGCAGTTACCTGCCTCCTCTGCATGCAGTGCACACACTCAGGCACCACACACATTTTGGTTCTCCACTCCCTTTGGACTGTGCTAGAGTGTGTCAAGGTGAACACAGACTACCAGCACACACTTTCACCATGTGCACACAGTTCCACATTTGAACTTATGTGTTGTGTATGTCTTGCACAGGCACATGCATTCTGCACATAGTTTTATCATGCACACATAGTTTGATCAACATGATGTTGGGCAGGGGTGAGTGTAACAAACAGCAACAGACCATTTGAAGAGGTGAGTGCGGCAATAGGCCTCACTGATGTGATCCATGGTCACCTGGTCATGTTCGCTACTACTGTTCACTACACATCATGCTGCCAACCCCACTTTAGCTCTGTCTTACTCCTTGCAAAGGCAGTAGCAGTACATCTACTATGCGGGCATGTTGTTGTGTGGCTATCGGTGTCAAAAAAGTCTGCAATCCATTACACTGGCCTATGTAATGGCACACACTCAAATGCCATTTCCCCTTTGTGATGATACAAGATTTGTGATTCCCTCAACTCTGCTCTTGTACACTCAGGGCAGGGATTAACTACTCTTACCATGCTGAGGTAAGTAAATATCCCCAAAACTCAATCACACCATGTTCAATGATGTAGTATATGTATACAAACATTTGTGTGACTTTTGACATAGAGACTTCACACTTTTGCCATCTCTGTATTCTTCAGATGATGTGATGGTTGCTAGAGCATCCCTATTGTCTTACTTCTCTGGGTAATGCCACACATTGCATAACCATATATTCATAGTGTTGTGTTACAGGCCTTTGAGCCTCATCACATTGCTGAGCAATGCATGGAAAATGTGTGAGCTATCAATTGTGGCATGACATGGTATATATGACAATCTCTCCAGAAATTGAGTCACATGTGTAGTGTTTTGAGGATCACCGCAAATGAATGTATGCCTTGTTTACAAATGACATTTTTATATGTTCACATGATACTTGGCCTTTGTCCATGACAACTGTCACTTATGATCTGTGATGGAATCTGCAATAAATTTTGTTCCTGCAAAGAGCTGCCATTCTGCATGCTACACCATTGGTGAGACACAATGAGGGGTTTGTCTCAGGTATGGACATATTGGGTGGTTAGTTCCAGCACTCACTGAATACCATCTGAAGCACACTTTGCTGCTGCAGAACACAGCAAGACTGCTAGCTGTGCAGCACTGCACTGCTCAAAGTCAAAGTCAAAAGGGTTTTATTGAGCGCACATATCACCCGGGGGGTCTCAGAGCGCTAGGGAACTCCAGTGAAGGCAAGAGGCCGGTTGACAAAAGGAGAAAGGCGATTAAAAGAGCCAGGTTTTTGGCCTCCTACAGAATTGTTTATGATCTGTGGTCATGTGGAGCTGTGATGGGAGTTCGTTCCAAAAGGTGGGAGCCGAATGAGAAAAGGATCTACCGCCATTCCTGGTGGTACGAATCCTGAGGGGAGTAAGAAAAAGTTTCGTTCCTGACCTGAGCGTCCTGTTAGGTAGGTACCAATTAAGTTTTTTGGCAAGGTAACTTGGCCCGTTTCCTTACATGGTTTTGTGTACCAGACTGATAACCTTAAAATGGATTTGTTTCCTAATGGGAAGCCAGTGAAGAGTTTTCAGACTAGATGCAGACGGGAACCGCGATGGAAGATTTAACACCAGTGTTCTGCAAAACTTGAAGTCTAGAATAAAGCTCTTCATTAACGGAAGCCAACAGGGCATTTCCATAGTCGAGAAGACTTGTGATTAGACCCTGGACAAGCGGTTTCCTTGATTCTATTGGAATTCATTGAAAGATCTTGTGTAAGCTACGCATTAGTCCGTAGCAGGTACTCATTTGTTTATATGATCTTTCATAGACAGCCGATTATCAATATTTACTCCAAGATTCCGCACCATAGGTTTAGGAGATGGACAGGGGCCAAGACTCTGGGGCCACCAGTCATTTGACCAAATTCATGTGCCTTCCCAAAGAGGATGACCTCGGTCTTACTGGCATTAAGTTGGAGATAGTTGGTTTGCATCCAGTTATTAATGTGGATCATGCAATTTTAAAATCTAATACAACACCACATCAAACCCATAGGACCAGATCCCTTTGGCAAAGGGTGCCACATAAAGATTGAAGAGCATGGGGCTTAAAATGGATCCCTGAGGGACTCCCATCTCTACTGGTCAACTACGGGAAACCAAGGTGCCCAATTGTACGCTGGAGGTTCGATATGTTAGATAGTTTCTGTGCCAATCTAGGGCTGTTCCCCTGACTCCCATCTCCCACAGCCATTGTTCTAAAATACTGTGAGAGATGGTATCGAAGGCAGCCGTCATGTCTAACAGGATCAGCATGGCTGACTGCCCGTGGTCCTGGGCAAGTCTTATGTTGTCGACAACCTCCACCAGCGAGGTTTCAGTGCTGTGGGTAGCTCTGAACCCACATTGGAGGAATCCAACAATTCATTATTTTCTAGATAAGTTGTGAGCTGTTTATTAACTAGGGACTCAAGTACCTTTCCAAAATAGGGGAGGAGAGAAATAGGGCGATAATTACTGGGCTCCTTAGGATCTATAGAAGGTTTTTTCAAGATGGGTTTCACTTTGTCTGCTTTCCTTTTAGTAGGAACTATTGCTTGGTTTAAGGACATATTAAATAGGTCTGTAAGATTCTTGAGGAGCAAGGGGGCAATGGTAGGCAGAATGTGGGGTGGGACCTGGTCATCTGGAGAACCCGACTATATCTTGAATAGGGCAGTTCTAATTTTGTCTTGGGTGATTTCGGTAAACTCTACTAAAAGAGGAGTAGTAGATTCAGGATTGATATCAGATTCGCTATGAAAATTTCTAATGGTATGGTGGAGAAAGGTGCTATGGACCGTATTGATCTTATCCTCGAGGAAGGTGGACAATGTGCCTACCCATGCTTGTGAAGAAGGGTTTCTGGGCTGACAGAGAGAAGGATTGGTAAATTCCTTTAATATTTAATAGAGCTCCTTATTAGAGTTAGCAGCTTTGTCAATTCTGCTAATATAATACAATTTTTTGGGTAACTTAATTTGTGTAGGTAACCTCGGTAGATAAGTTTGTACGTTTGTCTATCATCAATACTTTTGGTTTTCCTCCATTTGCGTTCAGCTTTCCTACTGGATAATTTTTCAGCTTTTAGTGGTTCAGTGAACCAGGGTGATACCTTAGGCTTAAACTTGACCTTTGACAGAGGTGCAATGACGTTGATGGCCTGTGTAATTGCCTTCTCAAAGGCCTCTACCACATGATCAATATTCTCTGTACTTATTAAGGGCAAGGGACTAAAATGGACCGAGAAGGTGGCAGTAGTAACTCTCTGCCAAGGCCTCCTCCACAACTGCTCACTACTAGGATAATTTTTAGTGATGACTGTTTGTGAGGAGAATTTCAATAAACTATGATCCGACCAGAGCAGAGGGATAGGGGACTCCACTTTAACACTAGCTGTGTTAGTGAACAGGAGGTCAAGGGTATGACCTGCCAGATCGGTGGGTCCCATCACCATTTGTACTAGTCCCAGTGTGTTTAAATTAGAGATCATTTGACTCATGTCCGTATCTAGAAGAAGTTCTACGTGAAAATTAAAGTCACTGATGAAGAGGAAATTATCGGCTGCTAATACGTGTGGAGCAATAGTCTCAATAAGGCGGTTGGTAAAGTTGGTCTTCGGGCAAGGAGGTCTGTAGACTAGGGCGCCTCTCCAGGTTCCCTTGGATTGTCTTTCAATTCTAAAAAGACACAAATCAGACCATTCCATTCCATGGTGATGGTCTCCAAGATATTGATCTCCAGTCCGGCCTTGGTGTCTATTGCTATCCCACCTCCTCTCTTAATATTTCTATCAAGTCTAATCAGTTGATAATCGGGAGGGAAAGCCGTCACCACGTCTGGGAGAGCAAACTCATGGAGCCAGGTTTCGGTAATAAAGCATATATCTGGCTTTTCTGAGTCCAGCAAACTCCAGATCTCAAATGCATGTTTGGGGATTAAACGCGCATGAAGTAAAGCCCTCTTAGTTGTTTAAATTGCTCAGCAGTATCGCTGTCTGCTATGTTCTTGGACTGGGGTTTGGGGTTATGAGTAAACTCATCTTGCATGAATCCTGTGTCTACTTTAAGAATGGATGCTGGTGCGGGGGTTACCACGGGCCCTCTAGTAAAATGGCCTTGTGGGATTTATTTAATAAGCTGAGATCTTTGCTTGAGTAACGATGAACTGCCATTGGTTGGGCTAAATAAATCACTGATAATAACCTAAAGAATGAAAGAGAAAGAAACTCACAGGGGTCCTGGCAGCTGGGAGCGGTCAGGCACGGACGGGTGCAGACGGGCTTGCCTTTGGGGCGCCGCTGCTCGCACCCTTTCCTGCCTTAAGTAGGCAGGGCAGGAGAGGGAGAGCAGAAGCGGCAGCAGCTAGAGTGCTGACCTGTGAAACAGCATCAGCCCTCACTTCCGGTGCAGGGGCTAGGATCCAGAGAGCAGGTCCCTCCGCTCAAACGGCACAAGCCGTGGCGGAACGGGGATGACTCAGGAGGAGGTGAGGTAAGATAAATGAGGCACAAGTAAGGAACTGCAAGTTAAAATAGTAACAGAAGCTGCAGCAGCTCTTAGAAAGTTAAAACAGAAGCTGCTGATAATAAAATAAAGTAAAAACGACCGATTTACAATTAAGAACAAATGCGTGCATGTGGCCACTTTGAGCCTTATGTCAAGATAACGAAGGCCGGGGAATCTGACCTTCTGCTAGGGGTCTGCTGCGCATCTGCGCCCTTTCCTACCTTAAGTAGGCAGGGCAGGAGAGGGAGAGCACAAGCGGCAGTAGCTAGAGTGCTGACCTGCGAAACAGCAGCAGCCCTCACTTCTGGTGTAGGGGCAAGGATCCAGACAGCAAGTCCCTCCGCTCAAACAGCACAAGCCGTGGCGGAACGGGGACGACTCAGGAGGAGGTGAGGTAAGATAAATGAGGCACAAGTAAGGAACAGCAAGTTAGAATAATAACAGAAGCTGCACCAGCTCCTACAAAGTTAAGGCAGAAGCCGCTGATAATAAAATAAAGTAAAAACGACCGATTTACAATTAAAAACAAATGCGTGCATGTGGCAACTTTGAGCCTTATGTCAAGATAACGAAGGCTGAGGAATCTGACCTTCAGCTAGGGTTCTTCTGAAATGTGTGAGGTCAGGAATGGTCAATTTGGATGTGGATATGTGGCAAGTCTGGCCTGTCCCTTAAATGCAGTACACTGCATCACATTGCATTGCATTGCTGCTTTGGTTAATTAATTATTTTGAACCATGGCCCCATGTTGCTCAATGGCTCTGAGAACATGATTGTTACATGTTGAGGCCTACTACTAGAAGAGAAGCTGTGAGTGACTTGATGTTTCAATTGACTGTGACATAAAAAGCAACACAATGAATGAGTTCAAACATTTATTCTCATGTTGATCATTTCAGACAACGGCAGACAATTTGTCCATCAGGTCAGATAATTTGCGAAAAGAAAGTTGCTACAGTGTGGTTGCATCGCTGCTGACCAGCCATTGTGTGGTGGATCTCTCCTCTATCGTCGTCGTCCTCCTCCTCCATTGGCTTAGTCTCTTCAGGCTCCAAGTCCCACAGAACACTAGTTCTCACACATATGCTGTGGAGGATGGCACATACGAGTATAATTTTGCACACCATAGGGGGCAGGTATAGCAATCTTCCCCTTGACATGTCCAGGCTTCAGAACCTGGACTTTAGTACACCCTCTCTGAGGATGTCCAAATTCGGTTGCTAAGATTCACAACAAGGTCATTTTTCTGCTCGTGCTCGGCTGCGGATTCGTTTTCGTCATGCTCCACATGTGGCGTGGTGATGGAGGAGGACTCCAATGCACATGGAGATGCTGGTGTCTTCTGCTTCTTGACCTCCCTCAAGGACCTGGAGGACAATAAGGGAGCAATCAAAGATCAATTGTACAACCTGTCAAACAAGGAACGGTTAGTCCTCAACACCCTCAGCACAGATGTTTCCATTGCCATCAAACTGGCTGATAAGGGTGGGGCGATGGTCATTTTGGACACAGTTGCGTACAGGGCTGAGAGCCTGAAACAACTAGGAGTGAGGAGTATATACCGCCCCCTCAAATGCAACCCTGCCAAGAGGTTGCTGACTGCCATTGACGAAACGGTTGAAGAATCTAAGGACAATGGTGGGGTAACCGCAAAGGAAGCTGATTTCCTTGTAGCCAATGAGCCTGTCACCCCGTATTTCTACATTCTTCTAAAGATCCACAAGCCCCAACGGCCAACTCCGGGTAAACCAATCATCTCTGGGAATGGATCTCTTTTGCAACCACTGTCCCAATTTGTGAACTTTTTTCTGAGGCCTTTGGTTCACAAAATGCCTACCTATCTCCATGACACTAAAGATGTCCTACGTCTACTGGATGGGGTAGACTTTAACATAGAGACTGACTATCTTGTTTCTTTTGACGTTGAGTCACCCTACACATACATTCCACAAGACCAGACTCTTACCACAGTGGAGTCCCTACTTCAAGAAAAGAATTTGGACGTCCTCACCCCATTATCCTTCATTATGAAATGCGCCCATATGGCCGTGAAAGAGAACTTCTTTCAATTTAAGGATTGCCTGTATCTGCAAACGTCCGGAAC
Source organism: Calotriton arnoldi (assembly GCA_963921515.1). NCBI lineage: Eukaryota > Metazoa > Chordata > Amphibia > Caudata > Salamandridae > Calotriton > Calotriton arnoldi. The sequence goes on along the minus strand of CAWUFW010017761.1, from coordinate 44,621 downwards.
TTCTATGGGCAGGACATTCACCCCCAGTCTGGCAAATTTGTATATGCACTCCTTTGCGACAGAACATGTCCTTGTGCTTGACAATCTGTCCCTCTCTCACATAGGTATGTGGAAGTGCTGTGTTGATGACATTTTTGTCATCTGGCATGGTGATCACACTAAATCCCTTTTGAAGTTCACTTGCGAGTACAGCAAAGAGCAACTCCCCATTTTGGCCCTACTCATGTATCCATCTGCTGGCTCTCTTGAAACTGAACTATATAAGAAACCAATGGCACATAATGCCCTATTGTCCTACATGAGATACCATCCAAAGTCATTGAGAGACAATCTCCCCTTTGGACAGTTTTTGTGGCTTAGGTGCAATTGCTCCCATGTTCAGAAATACAGAGAACATGCCAAGACCCTGTCCACTCATCTGGAAGACAGACAATAACCACCCTTGCTCATATGTAAATTAGCTAAGAGAGCGCAGAATAACAACCAGGACGCTCTCCTTGACATCAGACCACCCAAACCTCCCACCGGGAGTCTGGTGAGTGTGAACACGTTTTGTAGCTTTTCAAGGTTGAATAAAAAATCAATCTATAAAAATTGGCACATCCTGCACAAAGGGGACAAATCCATTCCACGTCCACTGTTTGATTTTAAATGCAGCAGTAATCTGAAGGACAAATTAGTACATTTGAGATCTCTGGCAACTGATATCACCAGACAGAACAAACTTTGGGTACTACCACCTATACAAGGACATTTTTCCTGTGGTTCCTGTGGTGTATGTGCACAAACGTGTGTTTAAACAACGAAAGAGTGTGACTCTTTAAATCAGTTGAGCATCTATGTGAAATTACTTAGATTTCCTATGAAAGCCCTCACTCACCAACCTGGTTGGTGACATGCTTCATCATTGGCCCACCAGAGAGGCCAGTGCCACCCTGGTGTGCTTCGACGCCAGAATTACTGCGGAGTAATTCTGGCGTCGAAGCACACCAGGGTGGCACTCGGCCTCTCTGGTGGGCCCAATGATGAAGCATGTCACCAACCAGGTTGGTGAGTGAGGGCTTTCATAGGAAATCTAAGTAATTTCACATAGATGCTCAACTGATTTAAAGAGTCACACTCTTTCGTTGTTTAAACATATCTGATCGGGGGATTGAGAGTGTTCCTCATCTTAATTAACTTCCCTCTCTCTCTCATTGGTAATTTGTATGTGCACAAACAACACATTCTACCCAGATTGACATTGGGCCAGACAAACCCTGGGAACAGAAACAACACACAAATTGCAACAGCGAGAGACTACTTTACCTCATCTCGTGCCCCTGTGGGTTGTGATATGTCAGTATGACGACATGCAAAGCAAAAACCCGTAATACTGAGCATAAAAGTATGATCAGATGCAGGAGGAAGGCCACTAAATTAACAAATCACTTTCTGGAGAAGGGACACCAAGCAGATGATCGACACTGGACAGTCCTATACAAGCCTAACATACCACCATCAGTCACAAATGTCTCACAATTCCTTTTTATTAGCGAACAGTAATGGATTTACCGACTACACAGTGACAGCAATGGATTGAACAATGAGATCCCTTGGTCATTCATTCCTTGAGGACGGAGATGTGCCTTAATTGACCAGTGTTCCAGCACTGTCAAACATGAATGGCAGTAGTCACTCTTCCCTGGGGCTTTATTCCCCTCTGCACTACAGACAGATTAATATAGTGCCAGCCTTGGAGAATACACATATGTGTTCCTTTCACCAATAGCAGTAGTCACTCTACCCTGGGGCCTTATTCCCCCCTCCACTATATACACATTAGTGGCAGCATTGTAGAATTCACGTTTGTGTTTCTGTCACTAATAGACAGCATCGTAGACTGCATTGGACATATGGCTCTTTACAAATCTCTTCTTCATGATTGGTGCCAGAAGGTGTATTCTGTGATCACTGTGGTCTCAATCATATGATGGAATCCTAACGGACGCAGTGCATAACCTTTTACCAGTGCTATCATAAGACTTGGCCTTTGCCTCAAGAGTTCCTTTTTTGACATGTCCTGGTTGCATTTAATTCTATGTTAATTACTGATGTATGACATGTTTGATAGCATTGTGTTTGACTTTGTGAGTTTAACATTGATGGATTCATATGCAGAAAATGTGGCCATCTTACACGACAAAACTGGTGATCTATCACATTGGTTACATATGTCAATGTGGCTTGATACCTATGTGCATGTCTGTACCTAGACTGTCAGTATGGCTGAGACATATGTGTGTTTTGTACTGTTGATATCACATTGTTACTCAATATTGACATTTACACTAGGCCTGAGTGGTGTACTCTGCTCCTTTTGCGGGGCTTGTGGAGTTTTTCGCACTCCGCGGAGCACGCGGAGTTCTGAAAAACTCACAGAGCGGAGTTTTTTCCAAGCCCAAGATCAAGTTGGCCGGCGCGAGCAAGGAAAAGCCATCTCCCAGCAAGAATTCTCAACGCGGGCAGTCAGATTTCTCAACGCGGGCGGTCGTGGATGGTCGCAACCGCTTGCTTTCGCAAACCTTTTGTTTGCATTGAGAAATCTGCTGTTTGGGTAGAAAATCTACTCGAGCGGCAAGAAACAAAGCGGCGCTCTCTTAGTTGCTCATGGTGCAGTTCCCGCTGATTTTTACAGCGCAGAACAAACACCCGGTGCATAAAATCAACACAAGCGGCATGACTAAATGCACTCTGCCACTCGTGAAACTCCGTGTAGAGCGGCAGAGTTTTTGGCCCACTTCGCTGAGTTCCACATAGCGGAACTCAGCAAACTCCGCCCAGGCCTGATTTACACGAGTGGGGACTACTCTTACATTGGATGCAACAAATAGACTTTGTAACTATTTCTTCCAGTGTTGCTCTAGAAACTTTTGTCAACATAAAAGTATACTGCCATGTGTGCCACACTTACTTATGAACACAGGATTTGTTCACACAACATTGATTTTGTGGAACTTTATCTGATACTGAGACTAGGTATGCCACTGAGGAGACACTCATCTCACACTTATCTATTATGTACCCTTTGTACTCATATTGACTTGTCTTGTGCACCACATGATTTTTGTATTGATTTGCTAACCAGTGCAGATGATGTGGTTCTGTCCATTCACACAGTGTGAGATAACACAATCTTACACACAGCTATTCTGTTGCTACTGCCATTGCAGGATTGGTGAGGGAATCACAGATTGGAAAATCAGTCTACATGTTGCAATACATTGTTCCCACTATGTGCACTAGGATCCAGATATTTTTCAAAGTGCGTCCCTAGGAAAAGGCAGAAATGCACAATATTTAGACCATACAGGACATTCCTGACATTTCACCCTGCACTGGCACAACATAGGCTGCCTAGCACAGACACAGGCACCCTTGGTGCAAGTGTGCCTGCGTTGCTTGCAGGATTGTTTCTAGTGCAGAAAGGGGCACATAAACAATCCTTAGAGGCATATTCCTCTATCCATGTATGCCACAGAATGCAGAACACATAGGAAACAGAAGTGACCTGGAGGACTTAAGTTATTTATCTTCGTTACACATCACCAGGAGAGGCATATTTATTTGACGCATTCCCAGGTTTACCAGGTGCAGTATAGCTGGCATGCATCATAAACCACGGGAGTTGCATGGAAACACCCACACAATGACCACTGAACACCTCCCTTGCACACAGTAATGCAACACAGTGTTTTTTGCTGTGTTGCATTTCTCGAGATTTTTTAAACCATTGATAGCCATGCAAAGTAGTTTTGTGTGTCTTCAAATACGTGGCTTAGGGGTTTGCATCACACATGTACCACAATGCATGGTGCAAGTATGAGGCACACCTCTCATACATATGCCCCTAGCTCCATCAACGTACACTGAGATGGCTATTATGTCATACATTCCTAGATTTTAGCTGGTATGTTGTATACTTCAGATTTTCTTAACCAACAAGTAGGCCATTGCCATATCCTCAGATGGTCCACGATGGTCTGGACGTTGATGTAGTAGGTGTGCTTCTGGTTCTTGTACAGGTGGGATGTTTTGGTAGGTGGAACCAAGTGCACATGTGTGCCATCTAGGCACCTAACACATGAGGAAATCCCGCAATGGCATAAAAGCCTTTCTTTGTGTCTAGCTGTTTTGTTGTGTGCTGGGGAAGAGGCGTACTGGGGTGTGAGCCTGATGATGGCATCCAGGACAGAGGGTAGGAAGGCAGAAAATGATGGCTGTGATATTCCTGCCACTCTGTTGTGATCTGGAAGGAACCATATGCCAGCATGTGGAGCGCTGCCATCAGTTTGACCTGTGGAGGGAGGTTATTGGGCTTGGCAGTTGGTGGCTGGAGACTTGGCCCAATCATGTGGAGCAACTAAATGATAGACTCTCTCTTGAGTCTGTAAAATTTGATTACCTCATCCTCCCTGAGGTAAATGAGGGATGTGCGCTGCTGGAACACACGCTGTCTATGCGGCAGTGATGGTCTCCACGCGACTCCCAGCTACAAAATGTCCATCTCCATGCCGCAGTTGAGCTTGCAAAATAGTTTGTGTGGTTTGTCTTGTTATACCACAGCTACTGTGTCATTTCCTACTCCTGGATTGCCGATGCGCAGACGTTTTGACGCATTTCAGGCTTTGCGACGATTCGTCACAAGTTGACAAAACCATAAATGTAACTGCATTAGATTTATGTTTGATTTTGCAGGGGGTGCCTATCTTGCATATTTTAATATTAGTGTGGCACAGCTGGTTTAGGAGCAGCTTTTTCCAATGTAGGAGATAAAAAACCGACACATTTGGGCAAATGCGTCATCTTGTAAATATGGAGTACAGCTTGCGCAGCAGTGGCATCAAAATTAGTTCATGAATATGCCCCTTAGGCTGTACACATAATGAGTAGAACTCTCTCACAACATGTACATCTTAATGCTGTAACAAGCTATTTGCTTTGCTTGGTATGTACTGCCTGAACAGTAGCCTCCCTCTGTACAAGGTCACGGACTCGTCGACTGCTATATTCTTTCCAGTAGGGTAAATCTCTGGAAACTATGCAGACAAATGTTCCATGATAGGCCAAATTATGAACAGCCTGTCATGGTCTGAGTGGTCCTAGGTCAATGCAGCAGAATTATCATTGAAATGCAGCCTATGCTGCAAATTAGAAAAACTGTCTATGCTCATGACAGGTGCAAAGTTGGGAGTTGCCCAAATAATATGCATAGGACTGTAAGGTTGGGCACCATTCCTTTGTTCAGCATTAGGTCCACAGGTGTGTCCTAGAGAGAGAGGGAATAGAGGGCCTCCATGCTCTCTCAGAAACTGTTTGTCGCCCAAATGTGTTTTGTGCACAGTTTCCTCAAGAAAGTCTTCATCCAGAAAAAAGATGGAAGTTGTCAACAGGTAGAAAAAATGCAGTATTGACCTTGCATCCTCACAAGAATAAAAAAAATTAGCTCAACGTGCAACACATGCAATAAGGCAAAAACACATTATGTCAAATTTGTCACCAATTCCAGTAGAAACTTCTTTGTGAGATGTGATTCTTGTGAAACAGCAGAATGCAGGTGATTCACAATTAAGTTAGGCATGTGCACCATGTTTCCAACTGTTTCCACTCACTATAGCATAGGGCAGTGTGACAAACCACTTCAGCCATTGATTAGTTATTTTGTCATTCACAATATACTTTCACAAACATCAACATACATCATGGGGAAATGGGTGAGCCCACTTCATCCAGTTATTGCGTCATTTACATTTTACTTACAACCAACACATCATATATCTTTGAGGAAACAGGTCAGCACACTTCAGCTACTGATCAGTTATTGTGCCATTCATATGTTACTTCTACCTAGCATGATATACATCATGAGGCAATTTCTGAACCCACTTCAGGCATTGATCATTTATTCAGCCTTTCACAATTTGATCACACCTACCACAGCCTCCTAAATACTGTGGGCATAGAAAAGCATGAATGGACGAGTAACTGATCAGTAGCTGAAGTGGGCTTGCCCATTTCCCTGTGTTGTAGGCCGTTCTGGATGGCAATAAAATGCTAATGGCACAATAACTAATCAGTGGCTGAAGTGCGCTGACACTTTTCCCTGGGGTGGGGGTGCCTGAGAAGCCCAGGGCAGTAGCAGGTACAAAACAAATGGTACCTAATTTCCAATGTATTTTATGCCTCCCTGAAGGGGCTGACCAATGCTAAGGGGGGGGGGCACTCCCTGATTACAGTGCCTGGGCAAATTCGCTATAAAAGAAATGGCCACAACATTTTCCCTCCCCCGACGGGGTGATTATGTCACACCTCGGGGCCCGAATGTGACCCCCCCCCAGGGAAGAGAAAATATCAAAATTATATATATGGGCCCTTGGCCGGTTGACCCATACCTGGGGGCTGACCCCCAAAAATGTGGTTCCTGTGGAGCACCAAAAATCCTGGGGCACATTATCAAATGATAAAATGCATGCCATACTTTTCTTTCCCTGGTGGGGCCAATCGAACCCCCCCTCAGGGCACAATCGCTACCCCTAGGGAAGGGAAAACATAATATATATGGCAGGAATCCCACTGAACGCAAATAGAGCACCACTCAACTGCTCCTCATGTTACAGTCTGGTGGGATCTTTGACGTCAGCGTTCTGTTTAGAGTGATGATGTCGCTGTTGGGCAGGGAGGAGCGGGGGCTGACTTTTATTCCTAATCAGCCCCCACAGGTGCCCACATGGGAGGAAGCCTCTAGTGCGAGCACTGGATCTACCCCTGCAGATCCCTACTAGGACAATCTGTCGACTTCCACTGCAGAGATAGTGCAGAAGATGTCAACAGGTCATCCTCCACATTGTAGGGGTTAAAGGAATTGGGGAATAATTTTTCAAAACATATTGTATAATAAAAAATATTTCTAACAATAAATATTGTTTAACATGCAATTCCATGATTGGTTGGGTTTTTAAACGATAACTCCATAACATATTTCTCCCCACTGCTGGTACAAGTAAACAAGTTCACACCCTCAACTAGACCATTCCCTTGCGGGTGATACAGGCTAGTCTTACAATGCTCATTCTCTGCTTTTATCAAAAACTCTTTAATTTGGATGAAGTAAATTGTGCACTATTATCTATCATCACAGTACAAGGCAGATTTTCATGACCAAAGACTCCTTTTAAACAGTCTGTCACAACACTTGTGAACCTCTCTTTAATAAAATTAATTTCCATCCACTTGGAACTAAAACCAACCAACACTATTGCAAAATGCTTTACATGTGGCATCCCTGAAACAGTCCAAGAAATTCTATCAAGTCTCCTAAATCATTTACTTCAAATCTACTGGCACCAGTGGCAGATTTCTGGTAATAAGTCCTTACATAGTTTACATTCTTGAACTTTATACTTTACATCTATAGCCATCTTTGGCCACTTGTTTGGTTCCCTCAATCTCTTTTTGTTCAACCTCATAGCCAGGGTGAGTGGAATTATGCAGATTTCCAGCTGGGTGTTTTCTGCATAGTTACAGATTTGCCACATTTGCCACATAATCTTTCACATTAACTGTCACCTGCTGAATAAGATATTGTTTGTAGCTCAAACAGATCAAACGTTACTGAAATGCTGCCACATGTGAAGCTGTGTAGTGAAAGGCCCTTTGCAAGGGTTAACTGGTCAATGTTCACTTGCTGGTTGAGGTATTTAGGTGTAAAATTGCTACTGATGAGGTGAAACCTTTTTCAAGATAGCGGTGACATGTAAAAATGACAAAATCATGGTGTAAGACTGCCACAAAATATGCAATATTAGGCACAATAGTTTGCCTTCTCTTGCTACATAATTAGATCAACCCTGCCAGGTACTTTGGTCCTCTCATGCTGCATCATACCAGTGACCCAGTCATACTCAGATGACCTATGTGTACTTGATCTACTAATCTGTTTCTTAGTTTCATGGGTGGTCCCATCTTTTTCCCTTTAACAAGGATCCCGCCTTTAGACAACAATTCAGAAGCCATCTTAGCAAATTACTGCAGATCCCCATTCAAACACCCCAAGGCCTAATGAGGCTCGGGAGGGGGGCACACTGCCCCTCCCCCTTTTTATTGGTATGGCCCCAAGGGATGGGATCCCAGGGCCTAATAAGCCTTGGGAAGGGGGGGCTACATGCCCCCTTTCCCTCAGATTTAGGCCCCGGGATTATGGTCCCAGGAGCCCAAGAACGCCTAGGAAGGGGGGCTGAGCTGGCCCTTCTACTTTTCATTGGAACCAGCCCCAGGGATGGGGTCCCTGGGGCCAATGATCGGTCGGGAGGGGCTGCATGCCCCTCCACTTAATATATATGTTTTGCCCCAGGGGATTGGTTCCCTGGGGCCCAAAGGCCAATCCTACACTGTGCCAAAGGCTGTAAGTGGTCTGGGGTTAGTAGCCTGCTGAGGGAGTGGCCACAGGGCCTGGCGGCAGGCCAAACCCTGTGGCCAACACACTGCTGCGTACATTCACAGGCTGTGTGCTGCTTGTGGGGAGTTGTAAGCAGGGCCTGGGTGCACCACAGGCCCTGCGGCTAACCCTACGCACAACCAAAGGCCATGTGTGGCGTGGGGTTGACTGCCTACAAATGGCTGCCTGTGTGGAGTTGGACGCAGGGCCCGTGTTGCAGCCAGGCCCTGCTTCCAACTCCCCACAGGCAGCACTCAATATCTATTGATGTGCTCAAAGCATGGGCTGTCATGGGGCCAATTATTTCATTTCCTTCCTGATCTATTACAGTTTGAGATTCATGAGTCAAAAATCTTTGTAAAATGGGATAACCAGGTACCAGCTGAAATAAGACACTCAACATTTGGGGCAAAATAGTTGGCCGTGCATGGTGGGGGGTTGGCCCTGCGTCCAACTCCCCACAAGCAGCCTCCCGGAGGCAGTCACCCCACAATTACTTGGCTCTCTTATGTGAAACAGTCTTTCTCAATGTTAGGAGTGCCAGAATTTTTACTTAATCCAGGGTCCATTGATGCCATCTCTAAGGAGCAAGTGAAAACATTGTTCTATGATCAATCTTTTAAATTATGCAATGCCAATGTGCAGTCCATGTGGACTATTATTATGTTTTCTGATTTGATTACACCACAGGTATGGAGCCATAGCTCGTTGCAATATGTAATCCGCAACATAGACAAAAACTTACATGTCTATACCTAAGCACTTTACACTTTCTTTTAGCCTTCCCCCAACAAGGTACCTTGTTCTCAAATCTTCCAAATTGCCCTTGTGACAATATATCTCACCAAAACACTACTCACCATGCTTTTCTGCACTTTAAACAGATTGTTGCATGCTTGCTTTTTTATAGCAATTTTGCGAGCTGCCAACATCAGGCACTGCTAGATAGGGATGCTTTGATTTGTGGACCCCCGAAATTTAGTATGCAGTAATTATTTAAACTCGTTGTGCATCATCTGTTGGTAATAGATATGGAGTCTTAAATCAGTGACACATTAGTGTAATATAATGATCATATTTTAATTCTTTTTAACTGAAGTGATTTAGGGTACTTGCAATTTTAATATGTTGCTTTTAATATGTGCATGTTTATTGTGATGAATTTAGATACAATCTGTCTACATATGTGCTTTAATATAGACAGCTGGTAATTGTCATCTAGTTGAAGAATAAGTGGTCACTCTCGTAGTGACTGAGACATTTTGTTATTTTTTGGTATGTTTCAAGCTTTCTGTATGGGTTATACATTCACAACTTCTATTATACTTATCTATGGATATTGTTTTAAATACTTTTATGCTTTTGAGCCGAATAAAGAATGACTAACTGACTGGAAAACATAATTCTTGTAATAAGTTTTTTGAAGTTCATAAATGTTTTATTTTGAAGTGCATTTTTTAAAAGTTTGTGATAAAAAATGAATGTTAGCATGCATATTCTGTAAGGTTTTATAGACATTTACATGCATATTGTTAAGAACATTTTAATGGAAATCTTTTGCATTTTTCCCCTAATATTTTCAGCCCCTTTATTTTTATATATTAAAAATACTGTAAATAAATTATTTTCCTTTTTTTTTACAGTTTCGTATCAGATACATTTTTACACATATATATTTAAATTTTTCTCATATTTTGTACATTTTCTATAAAAGAAATACATAATCTGCATTTATTTATTCCATTGGTTTGCATAGTAATACATTATTTTTTTCATTTCCATTATAGCATCATTTTGTTACTATTTGCTTTATTTTGTACTCTGTTTTTGTCATTTGTGGATGCAGGCGACTTTGCAGGTTAGCAGTACCTTACTGCTGTTCTCCGACAAATGTAAGTTTAATTATAATCTATTCTCAAGACTTGGTATGTCATGGGGGGAGTGGTATATTGTTAGTTAGGTTATTAATTGTATAGTTATGTGTTTTTAGGCTGTAGTTAGCATGGGCTTCTCTTGTATTGTTTGAGGAGGGTGCATATAAGAATAAATGGTATTTACTGTATATTTATTTTTAATGTTAGCTAATATGTTATATTTTTTAATAACTTATAGGTAATTTAATTGGTCAGTTAGTGTTTACGCATGGTATGTTTATTTTGAGGGTGAGTTTTTGTGTGTTTTCTTTTACAGGTTATAAAGTTAATAGTAAAGATTCTATTTTTCGATGGTGAATGTGTTTTTGTTTTTTTAAAAGGAAAAATATTTGCGATATTTTTGGCTCTGTGTTTATTTTAATTATTTATGATTTTGTGGTTTTTCCAGGTTTTTTTTTGTCTTTTTATTGTTGTTCGGATTTTTGGTGATTTTTCTGGATTTAATTTGGTTGTATTGGATCGATGATATGTTTATTTCTATATTTGCATTTTTGGGCTAAACTTTTGATGGATTATAAATATATATATATATAAATTCACTGAAAAAACCATAGGTTTTAGGGACAGTTATAGTTAGTTGGACATTTCACTCGTACAAAACCATAGAAATTCCCCCGTTATAGTTAGTTCAGCTAACTATAACTCGCGCCCCGCAATGCACTGCTGATGACGTCACATATTACATCACTCATGACATGGTCAGTGACATCACTGATGACATCACTGATGACATCACTGATGACATCATCCAGTGACTGTGTGTTTCTGTAAAGTTTAAATATGTTTAATATATTTAGGGAAAGGCGTATTGAAGAATGAGTGGGTGTATAAGTGTCTGAATGGATGCTTTAGTACGTGAGTGACTGACTCTACAAGTGAGTGATTAAATGTATCTTACTGAATGCATGGGTTAGTGACTAAACTGTGTGAATGTCTGTATCCGTCTGTCTGTTGGTTTGTAAGCGGCTGAATGGCTTTCTGAATAGCTACATGAGTGTCTACATGGGTTATTGATTGATTGTCTGAGTATCTGTATGGGTGCCTGAGTGTTTGTGTGGGTGGGGTGTGTGTGACTCTGTGCATAGATGTGTGAGTTGGTGATTCACTGGGTGCATGGTTTCAAGAGTGCATCTGTGATGGACTGTATGGGTGGGTGAGTGTGTGTATGGGTGTGTTAGTGATTGAATGTATACCTCAGTGGTACATGTGTGAGTAACTACATATGTGAAAGGCAGTATATATGTGTGTTGGAGTATATAAATGGCTATAAGTGAGAGTGTGTGAGTGTGAGAGTGGCTGTATGGATGAGTGTGTACTTGTATCAGTGATTGTATAAGAGCGTAAGAATGTGCTAGTATTTGTATGAGTAAGTGAGCTGGTGTGTGTATAACTGTATAGGTGAGTAAATGGGTGTGTGATTAAGTTTTTTGCATGACTGACTAGGTGTGTGAGTACCTCTATGGATGAGTGGCGGTGTGTGAGTGTTTATATAGGTGTATGAGTGCATATGATAGTCCTGTACTGAGTGACTAAGTATGAGTGACTGTACGGGTGAGTGAGTGGATGTGTGTGTAGACCTAAGAATCAGTGAGTGGGTATGTAGTTTTTGGTGTTGGAGTGTCTATGGTTTTGAGAATGGCAGTCTGTAATTTAGAGTGGGTGTATCAAAAGTTATATTAGGGTGTGAGAAGATGCATGAAATTATCACATGGATGATGTCATCAGTGATGTCATTTGAGATGTCATCAGTGATGTCATCAGTGATGTCACTGACCATGTCATGAGTGATGTAATATGTGACGTCATCAGCAGTGCATTGCGGGCGCGAGTTATAGTTAGCTGAACTAACTATAACGGGGAATTTCTATGGTTTTGTACGAGTGAAATGTCCAACTAACTATAACTGTCCCTAAAACCTATGGTTTTTTCAGTGAATTTCAAAGGTTTTTTAAATGCTAATTTCTAACTATAACGTGCCTGAAACCTATGATTTTTTAAGTGAATTTCAAAGGTTTTTTTAAATGCTAGTTTCTAACTATGCCCACAGAGGTAGGACATGTGAAGAAAGAAGAAAAAACGCACAGAAAGAAGCAAAAGATGTGCAGAAAGAACCAACAGAGGAGCAGAAAGAGGCCTTGTTGCAAAATCATCCTGTGCCCACAACTTTTTCAGACGGGTACTGGTGGTAACTGACTCTGACTAACCAGAGCCAGTGCTATGCTAAAAGACACTTAGAATACAGTGAAAACACCTACATACACTAGGGAACACTATGCGTTGGGGTACCCCTGTGATTAGCATGACCTCCTCTGCAAGTCCCTAGTACATAATAGGGCAGGGGATTAAAACTACCTTTTAAAACGCGCTACAGGGCGCGTTTGCACAGTGGTGAAGGGAGGGGGCCTGAGGTGACATGTGTGCAAACGCACCCCGTGGCGCGTTTTAAGTTGCAGGATTAAGTCCCCTTGAATTCTGAGGGTCCCTGAGGCCCAACTAGCCCCCAGGTACCTACAGTTAGGACCACAGAGCTGAGTTGCAGAGAGGCGTTCCGAGGCCACGCACCTTTTTTCACCTCTCTGCAACACAACTCTGTTGTGCTTACTGAAGGTACCTGGTGGGCTAGTTGGCCTCCAGGGTCCCTCAGGATTCAAAGGGAATTAATTCCCCAACTTAAAACGCACCACAGGGTGTGTTTGCGCACATGTCACCTGAGGCCCCGCCCTCCCTTCACCACTGTGCAAACGCGCCCCGTGGTGCGTTTTAAGTTGGGGGATTAGGTCACCTTGAATCCTGAGGGTCCCTGGGGCCCAACTAGCCCACTAGGTACTTCCAGTAAGCACCACAGGCCTGCGTTGCAACGCCTGTAACAAATTGTGCAGTTGTGTTTAGGTAGTGAAGAGGGTCGTGCTGGGGGTAGTGTTTTAGGGTTTAGGGTAGTGCAGTGGTGTTTGTGTAGTGTAGGGGGTCATGCTGGGGGTAGATTTAGGGTTTAGGATAGTGCAGTGGTGTTTGGGTAGTGTAGGGGGTCGTGCTGGGGGTAGTGTTTTAGGGTTTAGGGTAGTGCAGTGGTGTTTGGGTAGTGTAGGGGGTCGTGCTGGGGGTAGTGATTTAGGGTAGTGCAGTGGTGTTTGGTTAGTGTAGGGGGTACTGCTGGGGGTAGTGTTTTAGGGTTTAGGGTAGTGCAGTGGTGTTTGGGTAGTGTAGGGATACTGCTGGGGGTAGTTTTTTAGGGTTTAGGGTAGTGCAGTGGTGTTTGGGTAGTGTAGTGGTTTGTGCTGGGGTAGTTTTTTAGGGTTTAGGGTAGTGCAGTGGTGTTTGTGTAGTGTAGGGGGTAGTGTTTTAGAGTTTAGGGTAGTGCAGTGGTGTTTGTGTAGTGTAGGAGGTTGTGTTTTAGGGTTTAGGGTAGTGCAGTGGTCTTTGGGTAGTGTAGGGAGTCGTGCGGGGTAGTGTTTTAGGGTTTAGGGTAGTGTAGGGCATCATGCGGGGGGTAGTATTTTAGGGATTAGGGTAGTGCATTGGTGTTTGGGTAGTGTAGGGGGTCATGCGGGGGTAGTGTTTTAGGGTTTAGGGCAGTGCAGTGCAGTGGTGTTTGGGTAGTGTAGGGGTCGTGCTGGGGGAGTGTTTTAGGGTTTAGGGCAGTGCAGTGGTGTTCGGGTAGTGTAGGGGGTCATGCTGGGGGAGTGTTTTAGGGTTAAGGGCAGTGCAGTGGTGTTCGGGTAGTGCAGGGGGTCGTGCTGGGGGGAGTGTTTGAGGGTTTAGGGCAGTGCAGTCGTGTTCGGGTAGTGTAGGGGGTTGTGCTGGGGGTAGTATTTTAGGGTTTAGGGTAGTGCAGTGGTGTTCGGGTAGTGTAGGGGGTCGTGCTGGGGGTACTGTTCTCGGGTTTAGGGCAGTGCAGTGGTGTTTGGGCAGTGTAGGGGGTAATGCTGGGGGTGGTGTTTTAGGGTTTAGGGCAGTGCAGTGGTGTTCGGGCAGTGTAGGGGGTCGTGCTGGGGGTGGTGTTTCAGGGTTTAGGGCAGTGCAGTGCTGTTCGGGCAGTGTAGGGGGTGGTGTTTCAGGGTTTAGGGCAGTGCAGTGGTGTTCGGGCAGTGTAGGGGGTCGTGCAGGGGGTGGTGTTTCAGGGTTTAGGGCAGTGGTGTTCGGGCAGTGTAGGGGGTCGTGGTGGGGGTGGTGTTTCAGGGTTTGGGGCAGTGCAGTGGTGTTTGAGCAGTAAAGGGGGCCGTGCTGGGGGTAGTGTTTCAGGGTTTAGGGCAGTGCAGTGGTGTTCGGGCAGTGTAGGGGCGGTGCAGGGGGTGGTGTTTCAGGGTTTAGGGCAGTGCAGTGGTGTTCGGGCAGTGTAGGGGGTGCTGCAGGGGGTGGTGTTTCAGGGTTTAGGGCAGTGCAGTGGTGTTCGGGCAGTGTAGGGGGTCATGCAGGGGGTGGTGTTTCAGGGTTTAGGGCAGTGCAGTGATGTTCGGGCAGTGTAGGGGGTCGTGCTGGGGCTGGTGTTTCAGGGTTTAGGGCAGTACAGTGGTGTTCGGGCAGTGTAGGGGGTCGTGCTGGGGCTGGTGTTTCAGGGTTTAGGGCAGTGCAGTGGTGTTCGGGCAGTGTAGGGGGTTGTGCAGGGGCTGGTGTTTCAGGGTTTAGGTCAGTGCAGTGGTTTTCGGGCAGTGTAGGTGGTTGTGCTGGGGCTGGTGTTTCAGGGTTTAGGGCAGTGCAGTGGTGTTCGGGCAGTGTAGGGGGTCATGCTGGGGCTGGTGTTTCAGGGTTTAGGGCAGTGCAGTGGTGTTCGGGCAGTGTAGGGGGTCTTGCTGGGGATGGTGTTTCAGAGTCTAGGGCAGTGCAGTGGTGTTCGGGCAGTGTAGGGGGTCTTGCTGGGGCTGGTGTTTCAGGGTTTAGGGCAGTGCAGTGGCGTTCGGGCAGTGTAGGGGGTCGTGCTGGGGGTGGTGTTTCAGGGTTTAGGGCAGTGCAGTGGTGTTTGGGCAGTGTAGGGGGTCGTGCTGGGGCTAGTGTTTCAGGATTTAGGGCAGAGCAATGGTGTTCAGGCAGTGTAGGGGTTTTGCTGGAGGTGGTGTTTCAGGGTTTAGGGCAGTGCAGTGGTGTTTGTGCAGTGTAGGGGGTGGTGTTTCAGGGTTTAGGGCAGTGGTGTTCAGGCAGTGTAGGGGGACTTGCTGGGGTTGATGTTTCAGGGTTTAGGGCAGTGCAGTGGTGTTCGGAGCAGTGTAGGGGGTCGTGCTGGGGGTGGTGTTTCAGGGTTTAGGGCAGTGCAGTGGTGTTCGGGCAGTGTACGGGGTCATGCTGGGGGTGGTGTTTCAGGGTTTAGGGCAGTGCAGTGGTGTTCGGGCAGTGTTGGGTGTCGTGCTGAGGGGTGGTGTTTCAGGGTTTAGGGCAGTGCAGTGGTGTTCGGGCAGTGTAGGGGGTCGTGCAGGGGCTGGTGTTTCAGGGTTTAGGGCAGTGCAGTGGTGTTTGGGCAGTGTAGGGGGTCGTGCAGGGGGTGGTGTTTCAGGGTTTAGGGCAGTGCAGTGGTGTTCGGGCGAGTGTAGGTGGTCTTGCTGGGGGTGGTGTTTCATGCTTTAGTGCAGTGGTGTTCGGGCAGTGTAGGGGTCTTGCTGGGGGTGGTGTTTCAGGGTTTAGGGCAGTGCAGTGGTGTTCGGGCAGTGTAGGGGTCTTGCTGGGGCTGGTGTTTCAGGGTTTAGGGCAGTGCAGTGGTGTTCGGGCAGTGTAGGGGGTCGTGCTGGGGCTGGTGTTTGAGGGTTTAGGGTAGTGCAGTGGTGTTCGGGCAGTGTAGGGGGTCGTGCTGGGGCTAGTGTTTCAGGGTTTAGGGCAGTGCAGTGGTTTTCGGGCAGTGTGGGCGGTCGTGCTGGGGCTGGTGTTTCAGGGTTTAGGGCAGTGCAGTGGTGTTCGGGCAGTGTACGGGGTTGTGCTGGGGCTGGTGTTTCAGGGTTTAGGGCAGTGCAGTGGTGTTCGGGCAGTGTAGGGGGTCGTGCTGGAGGTGGTGTTTCAGGGTTTAGGGCAGTGCAGTGGTGTTCGGGCAGTGTAGGGGGTCGTGCTGGGGCTGGTGTTTCATGGTTTAGGGCAGTGCAGTGGTGTTCGTGCAGTGTAGGGGGTCGTGCTGAGGGTGGTGTTTCAGGGTTTAGGGCAGTGTAGTGGTGTTCGGGCAGTGTAGGGGTCATGCTGGGGGTGGTGTTTCAGGGTTTAGGGCAGTGCAGTGGTGTACGGGCAGTGTAGGGGGTCTTGCTGGGGGTGGTGTTTCAGGGTTTAGGGCAGTGGTGTTCGGGCAGTGTAGGGGGTCTTGCTGGGGGTAGTGTTTAGGGTAGTGCTGTGGTGTTCGGGCAGTGTAGGGGGTCGTGCTGGGGCTGGTGTTTCAGGGTTTAGGGCAGTGCAGTGGTGTTCGTGGCAGTGTAGGGGGTCGTGCTGGGGGTGGTGTTTCAGGGTTTACGGCGGTGCAGTGGTGTTCGGGCAGTGTAGGGGATCGTGCAGGGGGTGGTGTTTCAGGGTTTAGGGCAGTGCAGTGGTGTTCGGGCAGTGTAGGGGGTCGTGCTGGGGGTGGTGTTTCAGGGTTTAGGGCAGTGCAGTGGTGTTTGGGCAGTGTAGGGGGTCGAGCAGGGGGTGGTGTTTCAGGGTTTAGGGCAGTGCAGTGGTGTTCGGGCAGTGTAGGGGGTCATGCTGGGGCTGGTGTTTCAGGGTTTAGGGCAGTGCAGTGGTGTTCGGGCAGTGTAGGGGTCTTGCTGGGGGTGGTGTTTCAAGGTTTAGGGCAGTGGTGTTCGGGCAGTGTAGGGGGTCTTGCTGGGGGTGATGTTTCAGGGTTTAGGGCAGTGCAGTGGTGTTTGGGCAGTGTAGGGGGTCTTGCTGGGGGTAGTGTTTCAGGGTTTAGGGCAGTGCAGTGGTGTTCGTGCAGTGTAGGGGGTCGTGCTGGGGATGGTGTTCCAGGGTTTAGGGCAGTGCAGTAGTGTTCGGGCAGTGTAGGGGGTCGTGCAGGGGGTGGTGTTTCAGGGTTTAGGGCAGTGCAGTGGTGTTCGGGCAGTGTAGGGGGTCGTGCTGGGGGTGGTGTTTCAGGGTTTAGGGCAGTGCAGTGGTGTTCGGGCAGTGTAGGGGTCGTGCTGGGGTTGGTGTTTCAGGGTTTAGGGCAGTGGTGTTCGGGCAGTGTAGGGGTCTTGCTGGGGGTGATGTTTCAGGGTTTAGGGCAGTGCAGTGGTGTTCGGGCAGTGTAGGAGGTCTTGCTGGGGGTAGTGTTTCAGCGTTTAGGGCAGTGCAGTGGTGTTCGGGCAGTGTAGGGGTCATGCTGGGGGTGGTGTTTCAGGGTTTAGGGCAGTGCAGTGGTGTTCGGGCAGTGTAGGGGGTCATGAAGGGGTGGTGTTTCAGGGTTTAGGGCAGTGCAGTGGTGTTCGGGCAGTGTAGGGGTCGTGCTAGGGTATGTGTTTCAGGGTTTAGGGCAGTGCAGTGGTGTTCGGGCAGTGTATGGGGTCGTGCAGGGGCTGGTGTTTCAGGGTTTAGGGCAGTGCAGTGGTGTTCGGGCAGTGTTGGGGGTCGTGCTGGGGGTAGTGTTTTAGGGTTTAGGGTAGTGCAGTGGTGCTTGTGTAGTGTAGGGGGTCGTGCTGGGGGTAGTGTTTTAGGGTTTAGGGTAGTGCAGTGGTGTTTGTAGTGTAGGGGGTCATGTTTTAGGGTAGTGCAGTGGTATTTGGGTAGTGTAGTGGGTCGTGCTGGGGGTAGTGTTTTAGGATTTAGGTTAGTGCAGTGGTGTTTGGGTAGTGTAGGGGTCATGCTGGGGGTAGTGTTTTAGGGTTTAAGGTAGTGCAGTGGTGTTTGTGTAGTGTAGGGGGTCGTGCTGGGGTAGTGTTTTAGGGTATTGCAGTGGTGCTTGTGTAGTGTAGGGGGTCGTGCTGGGGGTAGTGTTTTAGGGTTTAGGGTAGTGTAGTGGTGTTTGTGTAGTGTAGGGGGTCATGTTTTAGGGTAGTGCAGTGGTGTTTGGGTACTGTAGGGGGTCGTGCTGGGGTAGTGTTTTAGGATTTAGGTTAGTGCTTTGGTGTTAGGGTAGTGTTTTAGGGTTTAGGGTAGTGCAGTGGTGTTTGTGTAGTGTAGGGGGTCATGCTGGGGGTAGTGTTTTAGGGTTTAGGATAGTGCAGTGGTGCTTGTGTAGTGTAGGGGTCGTGCTGGGGTAGTGTTTTAGGGTTTAGGGTAGTGCAGTGGTGTTTTTGTAGTGTAGGGGGTCATGTTTTAAGATGCAACGCTCCACTACCTGACCAGTCTGCACTACATAAAACTGCAAAAACTAAAAATAAAAAGTGTTTTGCACACTTTTGTCATTGGGCTATATGTGGGCTACATCTGGGTAATATTTGTGCTACATTTGGGCTCTTTTTTCACTGGTGGCCATCTTGGAAGACTTCTTTGTTATGAAGTTTCCTAATTTCCTCATTTACTGCAGTCTCCTCAGTAGGAAATGCTTTCAGTTTTTACTTTGATTCCATCAAGAAGGCATTCAGATGTGTCACACATTTGCCATAAATTCAGAATGTTATTACTCTAGTTGTTCATTAGATCACTGTAGTAAAGCTACTGCTCACCAAGGAGTTAACTGGAAGTCTACTGCTGGTATTGAAAGTGATTGTTTCAGTCTGCATGTCAGAATTTTCTAATGAAATAGAAGAGGATTTGAGATCTCACTTAAAACATGCACTACATTTTCTTTTTGCAGCACTAACCATAATTTCTATGGCAAAATGAACCCCCTTCATTTTGTTCCTTTTTAAATTAAATGTTTTAAGTGTTACCAGTTTATTCCAATCAAGATGGCTTCAGGTGTGCCATACTTTTGTCATAAGTAAGGCTGTTAGCACTCTAGTTGTTCTTTAGAACACTCTGGGAAGCTGCAGTAGAACACAAAGGCATCAACTGACAGGCTGCTCCTGTTGAAATATAACAGGAAGATATTTGAGAGCTCACTTAAAACATGTCCTAATTTTTCTTTCTACAGCACTAACCATAATTTCTATGGCAAAATGAACCCCTCATTTTGTTCCTTTTTAAATTAAATGTTTTAAGTGTTACCAGTTTATTCCAATCAAGATGGCTTCAGGTGTGCCATACTTTTGTCATAAGTAAGACTGTTAGCGCTCTAGTTGTTCTTTAGAACACTCTGGGAAGCTGCAGTAGAACACAAAGGCATCAACTGACAGGCTGCTCCTGTTGAAATATAACAGGAAGATATTTGAGATCACACTTGAAACATGTCCTAATTTTTCTTTCTACAGCACTAACCATAATTTCTATGACAAAATGAACCCCATCATTTTGTTCCTTTTTAAATTAAATGTTTTAAGTGTTACCAGTTTATTCCAATCAAGATGGCTTCAGGTGTGCCATACTTTTGTCATAAGTAAGACTGTTAGCGCTCTAGTTGTTCTTTAGAACACTCTGGGAAGCTGCAGTAGAACACAAAGGCATCAACTGACAGGCTGCTCCTGTTGAAATATAACAGGAAGATATTTGAGATCACACTTGAAACATGTCCTAATTTTTCTTTCCAGAGCACTAACCATAATTTCTATGACAAGATGAACCCCATCATTTTGTTCCTTTTTAAATTAAATGTTTTAAGTGTTACCAGTTTATTCCAATCAAGATGGCTTCAGGTGTGCCATACTTTTGTCATAAGTAAGGCTGTTAGCACTCTAGTTGTTCTTTAGAACACTCTGGGAAGCTGCAGTAGAACACAAAGGAATCAACTGCCAGTCTCTGCCCTTGTTGGATGTACATGTTTTACTGAGAATGTCAGACTTCATTCTCACATGACTGAGAAAGATAATGTGAATTTACAGAAAATATGCTCTCATTTTAGCTTCTGGAGCACCTTCCAAAACTGTATGGGACAAGCATGTGAAAATAGTTTTCTCTCAAACATGATTCATGATATCCCAGCAGAAGGTTTTTCACAGGGTAAAATCACCTTAGAACACACCACAATTCCTGAAATTAGTATGGTACCATCAACAAATGAATTCTAATGTAACTAAAGTCTGTTATCACCCTTTATAGTTCTCCTTTTGGTAACCCTCAAAATCTTCGATTCACTACAATGCATTTATATTGGTCCCAAGATGGCTGCCAGCAATTCCAGGATGAAGTGCTGACAACCAATCAGATCTCACGATGACATGTGTGGTTAGGCTCCGCCCAGATATATATGTGTTTTTACTTTTGATTTTCTCAGCAACTACTGAACGGATTTACATCATTTAACAAAAAGGGTTCTTTTTGAACCAAGAACTACCTCTTTGCCAAATTTGGTGTAATTCCGTTCAGCAGTTCGGGCTGTAGCCTTGCATAAAGTTTCCTATGGGAAATTGATTTTTGACTCTTATTTTTTAATTTCTCCGCAACTACTGAACGGATTTACACCATTTAACAAAAGGGTTCTTTCTGAACCAAGAATTACCTCTTTGAAAAATTTGGTGTAATTCCGTTCAGCAGTTCGAGCTGTAGCCGTGTCTAAAGTTTCCTATGGGAAAATGAATGGGGAAAACACGTTTTGGGACCCCCTTTTTTCTCGTCCCCGCTTGACGAATCACCCCGAGACTTTCAGGGTAGGATCGGACCGGAGCGGGCCATAAAGTTTGAAAATTTCGCGAAGATTCGTCAACCGACGCAAGAGTTATTTCAAATAGAATGTAGCGGATTTCCTATGGAAAATAGGTCCTAACTATAACTATCTACTGGCGACCGCCAGTAGATAATATATATATATATATTATCTACTGGCAGTCGCCAGTAGATAGTTATAGTTAGGACCTATTTTCCATAGGAAATCCGCAACATTCTATTTGAAATAACTCTAGCGTCGGTTGACGAATCTTCGCGAAATTTTCAAACTTTGTGGCCCGTCCGGTCCGCTCCTATTCTGAAAGTCTTGGGGTGATTCATCAAGCGGGGCTGAGAAAAAGGGGGTCCCAAAACGTGTTTTCCCCATTCATTTTCCCATAGGAAACTTTAGCCACGGCTACAGCTCGAACTGCTGAACGGAATTACACCAAATTTGGCAAAGAGGTAGTTCTTGGTTCAGAAAGAACCCTTTGTTAAATGGTGTATATCCGTTCAGTAGTTGCTGAGAAAATCAAAAGTAAAATCACATATATATCTATGGCCGCGTAGGGTCCGCGTACCCTCCCGATCACGAGCTGCATGCTAATTGGCTGTCAACACTCCAAGTCAGGAAGTGTTGGCAGCCATTTTGTCCCTCGGTAGAACCGAGGCACAGAAAAAAGTGCGCAAAACGCACAAAGGGGGCAGGGTCCCACAAGGACCCCCTGGGCAGAAAAAAGTATTTTTTATTTTTTTTAAATCGGCGGGATGCGCTTAGGGTGCGCGGATCCCGCCGATAAAAAAAAAAATCGCAAGTGCGCAAATGCAAAAAGGGGGCAGGGGAGAAACGCCCTGACCCCCTAGGTCTGCTCAGGGGGTCCCACAAGGACCCCCTGGGCAGAAAAAAGCATTTAAAAAAAAATAAAAAAATTGGCGGGATGCGCTTAGGGTGCGCGGATCCCGCCGATAAAAAAAAAAAATCGAAGCGCGGGAGACGCTATTTTGTCCCCAGGTGGCCCAAGTCCCGGGGGCAAGTGGGGTTTATTGAAATAATGCTGGGGGGGCCTCTAGGGGCACCACAAGCCCCGGGGACCACCACCCCCCGGGGCTTTCAATTTAAAATGGTGCGGGAGGGCACTCGGCCCTCCCGCAGCCCCGGAGACCGCCACCCCCCGGGGCTTCTTTTTTAAAAAAAAACCATTTCCTGTGTGGGGGGGCTCGAGCCCCCCCAAACGCCCCGGGGACTGCCACCTCCCCGGTGCACTAAGAATTACAATGTGGGGGTCCGTTTCGGACCCCCGGGGAACACCACCTCCCCGGGGTTTTGCCAATGGAGGGAGGGGGGCCGCGCAGCCCCCCTCCTGGAGCCCTTGATGGCCCTGGGGACCGCCACCCCCCAGGGCCGGCTCCTGCACTGTAGTTTGCTATGACAGGACGGGAGCCTCGCGGCTCCCGTCCTGTCATAGCAAACTGCTTTGAATTTTGGAAGAGAGAGCAGGAAACCTGCTCTCTCTTCCAAAAACCAAAGCCGATTGCTTTTCCACACGGGGAGCTGCATCTTAGCAGCTCCCCATGTGGAAAAGCAATGCCGGCTCCCGAGGGACGCGGAGAGCCGTCGGGACCGTGGGAGGATTGGCGACCCCCCCACGGTCCCCAACGGAGAGGGCCAGCCCCGGGGAATGGGGTCCCCGGGGCTAGTAGTGGCCCGAGAGGGGGGCCACGCGGCCCCCTCCCCAAAATTAAACCATTTAAAAAATAAAAATTAAAAAAATAAAGGCCGCCCGGGAGATGGGGTCCCCGGGGCCAGTAGAGGCCTCAGGAGGGGGGCCACGCAGCCCCCCTCCATAAACAAAAATATATATTTGGCCATGCCCTGGGGGATGGGGTCCCCGGGCTGGAATTGGCCACGGGAGGAATGCCCACGCGGCCCCCTTCCCGTTAATTTTTTAAAACGATCGTGCTGAGGCCCCGCCTCCTCCCAGCAACACTCTGCAAACGCGCCCTGTGGCGCTTTTTAAGTTGGGAAATGAATTCCCCTTCAATACTGGGGTCCCTGGGGGCCAACTAGCCCACCAGGTACCTCCAGTAAGCGCTACAGGGCTGCGTTGCAGAGAGGTGATCCAGGCCACGCCCCTTTTACACCTCTCTGCAACGCAGCTCTGTGGCGCTTACTGGAGGTACCTGGTGGGCTAGTTGGACCCCAGGGACCCTCAGGATTCAAGGGGACTTAATACCCCAACTTAAAACGCGCCACGGGGCGCGTTTGCACAGTGGTGAAGGGAGGGGGCGGGGCTTCAGATGACATGTGTGCAAACAGGCTCCGTGGCGCGTTTTAAGATGGGGAATTAAATCCCCTTCAATCCTGAGGGTCCCTGGGGGCCAACTAGCCCACCAGGTACGTTCAGAAAGCGCCACAGAGCTGCGTTGCAGAGAGGTGTAAAAAGGGGCGTGGCCTCTGAACACCACTCTGCAACGCAGCTCTCTGGCGCATACTGGAGGTATCTGGTGGGCTAGTTGGCCCCTAGGGACCCTCGGGATTGAGGAGGAATTAATTCTCCAACTTAAAACGCGCCACAGGGCGTGTTTGCAGACATGTCACCTCAGGCCCCACCCCCTTCCTTCACCATTGTGCAAATATTCCTCTAAAATCAGCCGAACTACGAATTCCGATTTACTCACCTGTTATCAGGAGAGACCTTAGTGCTGCATGTTTGAGCCCAGTACTGATCCTGAAAAGTAATTCTAACCGTACTTACCAGTAACTTGAATTTCCTTCCATAGGCTAACATTGACTGGTTTCACTTGGAAATTCTTCTAAGTGTGGAGTTTTGGAACTTTATAATATTCCTCTAAAATCAGCAGAACTACGAATTCCGATTTACTCACCTGTTATCAGGAGAGACCTCAGTGCTGCATCTTTGAGCCCAGTACTGATCCTGAAAAGTAATTTTAACCGTACTTACCAGTAACTTGAATTTCCTTCCATAGGCTAACATTGACTGGTTTCACTTGGAAATTCTTCTAAGTGTGGAGTTTTGGAACTTTATAATATTCCTCTAAAATCAGCCGAACTACGAATTCCGATTTACTCACCTGTTATCAGGAGAGAACCCAGTGCTGCATCTTTTAGCCCAGCACTGACCCTGAAAAGTAATTCTAACCGTACTTACCAGTAACTTGTATTTCCTTCCATGGGAATCCATTGTGTGGTTTTTCAGCAGAAAAGTTTCAAAGTGTCGATTTTCACAAACTACAAATATTCCTTAAAAATCGCCTGTATGACTTAAACGCATTATTTCAACTGTTTACAGGAGATGCACCAGTGCTGGATCCAGGATCCACCACTGAGTAAGAAAAAGTAACAATAACACTACTTACCTGCTAGTGAATTTCCTCCCATAGGATAACATTGGTGATTCTATGTGAAAAAGTTTCAGTGTCAAGTTTTAAAATACAATAATATTCCTTAAAAATCACTACTGTAACCAAAGCGCTTTTACTCAACTGTTTACAGGAGATGTCCCAGGACTGAATCTAGGATCCAGTCCTGTGGTTAGAAAAGTAATCCATAAAGTAACTAATTGCATTTTACTAGAAATTCACATTGAGCTCAATGTTGCATTGTGTTTGAAATTGTGTTGCCCATTGCAACAACTGTAACTACTGTACTTAAAAGTCTATTGCCTATTTGCAAAGTATTTAAACTAAAGTAATTCATTCTGAGAAAGTATATTTTGTAATGTAATGTATAATGTAATTACAATGTAATTTAAAAATAAAATATCTTAAAATAAATAGTTTAAAAAATGTAGTAAATCAGTATCAAAAAATAAATATAACAATTAATACATTTAAAAATTGTCATTTACAAAACCTTTGAAATTCACTGAAAAAAACCGTAGGTTTCAGACATGTTATAGTTAGGAATTAGCATTTAAAAAACCTTTGAAATTCACTGAAAAAACCATAGGTTTCAGGCACGTTATAGTTAGAAATTAGCATTTAAAAAAACTTTGAAATTCACTGGAAAAACCATAGGTTTCAGACACGTTATAGTTAGAAATTTGCATTTAAAAAACCTTTGAAATTCACTGAAAAAACCATAGGTTTTATGGACAGTTATAGTTAGTTGGACATTGCACTCGTACAAAACCCGTGGAAATTCCCCCGTTATAGTTAGTTCAGCTAACTATAACTCGCGCCCCGCAATGCACTGCTGATGACGTCACATATTACATCACTCATGACATGGTCAGTGACATCACTGATGACATCACTGATGACATCATCCGTGATAATTTCATGCATCTTCTCACACCCTAATATAACTTTTGATACACCTACTCTAAATTACAGACTGCCATTCTCAAAACCATAGACACTCCAACACCAATAACTACATACCCACTCACTGATTCTTAGGTCTACACACACATCCACTCACTCACCTGTACAGTCACTCATACTTACGGTCACTCAGTACAGGACTATCATATGCACTCATACACCTACACACATCCATAGAGGTACTCACACTCCTAGTCAGTCATGCAAATAATTAATCACACTGCCATTTACTCACCTATACAGTTATACACACACCAGCTCACTTACTCATACAAATACTAGCACATTCTTACGCTCTTATACAATCACTAATACAAGTACACACTCATCCATACAGCCACTCTCACAATCACACACTCTCACACACCGCCACTCATCCATAGAGGTACTCACACTCCTAGTCAGTCATGCAAATAATTAATCACACTGCCATTTACTCACCTATACAGTTATACACACACCAGCTCACTTACTCATACAAATACTAGCACATTCTTACGCTCTTATACAATCACTAATACAAGTACACACTCATCCATACAGCCACTCTCACAATCACACACTCTCACTTATACCCATTTATATACTCCAAAACACATATATACTGCCTTTCACATATGTAGTTACTCACACATGTACCACTGAGATATACATTCACTCACTAACACACCCATACACACACTCACCCACCCATACAGTCTGTAGGAAGGTGGAATCTGACTATATGGTTGCCCCCATTTTTTTTATGGAGTTTTGCTGGTTTATGACTTAGTTGGACTGGGATCCTGCTATTCAGGGCCCCAGTCTATCTGCTTTCTCTGTAAAAAGGTTTCCATGTGCCTTAGGCACATCACTGATTGGGATCTGGAGTGCCCTTATAAGTCCCTAGTATATGGTATACTATGTACCAAGGGCATAGGTACCTCAGAGGCCTGCCAGGGGCTGCAGCATGTATTATGCCACCCCTGGAAGGCCATCCAAACTGACACCACAGGTCTGCTACTGCAGCCTGGGTAAGGTGGTGCATGCACTCCTTACTGTGATATAGGTTACCTATATCACGAAATACATACACACATATAAACCTATAAGTCACTCCTAAGGCAGGCCTTATCAATCCTAAAGGCAGAGTGCGTGGTTCCTATGTGAGAGGGTGCCCCTGCATGAGCAGGGCCCCTCTGCAGCGTTCGGAGACCATCTCTGATGCTGTTTGTAGTGCAGCCTGACCATATACTCTTAAGCGCATTATATCCTCGCGGTAAAATGCTAACTTTGGAATGGCTGCACCTAAACATGTCGTGTTTGGTGTCAAACATCTTGGAATACTACCCCCCGCCAATCCTGGCGGCGGGGGTAGCATTCCACCCTTCTAGAGGGAAAGACATGTTAACTCTGACTAGTCCGGTAACTTCTTTCCAGAGCCCTGGCATCACAAAATGGATGCTGCTGCCACAGACACGAGTCTGGCCTCCTGCTGCTGGACGAAACTCCGGCAGGGGAGGCCTGGACAATAGGTTTCCTGTCCCAGGGAGGTGTGACCACCTCCCCAGACAGGATAATGTGTATTGGGGCTGGGCGGGAGCACTTTCGGGTGCTTTGAAGTCCTGCACTGGGGGCACATTTGGTGTCCCTGGCATACCCCAGTTCAAACCGGATCAGGGGCTTGCAGCCCCTGCTTTGGCGCGAACTGGACAAAGGGAAAGGGGTGTAGCCACCCCTCTGCCCTGACCCACCCATAGGTGGGGCCACAGAGTAGTCCAACCCCTATTTTTAGAATAAAGGTAGGAACCCAGTCCTTAGGACTTTAGATTATCCCTGGACGAAACTCTGAAACTGAATCCTGGACCTTCGACGCTCTACGTCACGATTAGAGGACTGAAGAATCTCCCTTGGGGTCAAGGAGTGACTCCCCTGCTTGGCAGGCACCAAAGAAGCATCTGTCCGGTTCGCATTTCTGAAGCTCCTGTCGGACGCCGAAGTCATCGCATCACCAGAGGTGGATTCTCAGACTTCCCCGAGGCTACTCCTGAGTCCCCAGCAAAGCTGAGGCCCGTGGCTATCGTGGGTGACTTGAGACCGTGACCCCTGGACACCGAGCACATTTGCAAGTGCATCCTCTTCTGGGTCTCCCAAGAAGTCGTGCTTTGGGCTCCGAGTAGCCCTAGCCTCCAGCACCACCTGCACCGAAGATCACTGGCCCCCACTCCACGAGTGTCCTGTAAGCCAGATCCACGTGCGGCGTCACGAGGCTCCTTCGCGGTCGCTAGCCCGTTGGCTAGTAGCCCTTAACGAAGGCCAATCCTTTTCTTACTTGGCATCCTGGTTGCTCCAGGCCTGCCCTCACTTACCCTCGCTGGGTGAGTTCCACAGACCTTGCTGGTCTGCACCATCGACGATCTACATCTTCACCAAGACTTGCCGTTGCCAAGGCTTGTTGGGTCCAATCCGGTCGCCGATACCTCAGCACTCGACAGACATCGTGTACCAGCCCGAATCCTGCTCCTGGTCGCCGACAACGCCTCCTGGACCTCGTGGCTGAAGAGTCAAGACGACCGTCAACGCACCTGAAGCACTCGACATCGGTGGGCATCTGTCCATCGCCTTCCTGGTCACTGGCTAGTGACCCAGACTCTGTCCCCTCTGCTTTCAGGTTCTTCAGAACTCCGATCCACTCTTGGATCCACCCGGACACTTTTCTCTTGGCCGCCAGCAGCACTTTGCAGCAGATCGCCATTCGAATCGACGACGAAACCCGACCCCGAAAGGCACCTATGCACCCGGCTTCCCTGGGTGAGGTAACACGAGTACTCCGGTGCTCCCGTGGGTAGAGACTCTTCAAAGTCCTAGATCTCAAAGGGTTTTGTCCTAGTCCTCTTTTAAGTGTCCCTTTTCTCTATTTTCCCGATCCCGACTTTCTCCATAGAAGTCAACGGCGTATCGCGGTTGTGTATTTACACTGCACGCGTCTCCCGTAGGTCCCCTGTGTCACTACCTTGGGTGGTTCCTTGTGGTCCAAGCACTTCTAGAGGCTCTAGGCCTAGTGTCTAGTTCAGTCGTGGTTCGCATACCACTTTATTGGTATATGGTTTGGTACGCCCCTAGGGCCCAAACGTGTATTTGTGCTATTACTGTGATTTAATAACTTATAACTTATGTATTTCGAACTCTAGCCTCATAAAGAGACTAGAGGGGTGTGTTTAGCAATAAATACATATATTTTGAATATATACCTGGTGTGGTGCTCTTTCATTTGGTCACTCAAGAGATTATAGACTGGTAAAACAAGCTGCTTTACATTCCTTCAAGACTTAGCCTGAAGGCTGCTCTCCATAGCTACCACTAGGATAGCTTTCAATAAGGTTGTCTTTAACCTATCTCCAATAAGGGGTTGTTTGGACTGGTGCAAGGTGCCCACTATAATTAGTGGACAGCATATGCCAGGCCAACTTCTCACATTGGTGTGCAGCGTGTGGGATTCCAGCTTGCTATTGTTTTACCAGATAATCTCAATTGAATTGATCAACTGAAAACCACTAAAGGTACCTAAGGTACATATAATTTAAGCTTAGAATACAGTAAGTTCTACTGAACTTAGAGTTGTGTGTTAAGGGATAGCACAACCCTTTCTACAACTCAAGAGAGTTTAGTAGGCCACACTAGAGTAGGTAGTGCATACACCACACCACACTAGTAATGTCTTTAAGGGCAGGATCCAAAGAATCCTTGCAGGAAGCCATTGAGCTTCCACCCTCCAAGTATGATACACTCCCATTCTTGGAATTGAGAGCTTTATGTAACTTGAGAAAAATAAGGACAGGCCAAAGCCCCACCACCCAACACCTCAAGGAGTTGTTGGTGGCTTATGACCTTAGTAAGACCTGTAGGGACTGAAGGGGTAGGAGCTGAGGGTGGGGCAGAAGAAGAGGACGAGGCCAGGGGTACCAATACCCCCAGCCCCCCTCTGAAACTGGCCAGGAGGGTGACAATGACCCTGACCTGGATAACCCAATCCCTCCTGTGGATGATGATGAGGATGATCAAGATGATGCCCTCTTTGTCCCCCCAGGAAGGATTAAGAGTGTGCCCAGGAAGTCTAGATCTCCTTCTCAGGAGTCTAACCACTCTGGCACCTCTATAGGGAGCTCTGTCTCCTCTCACAGGAGGGAATCCTCTCATGAGAGGAGAACCAGACTGGTCCAGTATGAGGAAACTCAGCTGGAAATCAGAAAAAGCAATTGGCTTTAGATAGGGAATCCCTAGATCTCCTTAGAGAGAGAAGAAAGTTGGGACTAGAGTCCCATGGTGGCAGCAATATCCCTAGAGATAGGGAAAGGTCTTATGACCATAGAAACCTAAACAAGATTGTCCCTCCCTACCAGAGTGGGGATGACATCCACAAATGGATAACTGCACTGGAGAGGGCCTGTAAAGTTCAGAAGGTCCCCCAGAGGCAGTGGGCAGCAATCTTGTGGCTCTCCTTTGCAGACAAAGGTAGAGACAAGCTCCTCACTGTAAGAGAAGAGGATGCTGACAATTACACAGTCTTGAAGAGTGCTCTGATAGATGGGTTTGGCCTAACCACTGAACAGTATAGGTTGAAGTTCAGAGACACCCAAAAAGCTCAGACTCAAGACTGGGTTGATTTTGTAGATTGTGCTACAAAGGCTCTGGAAGGTTGGATACATGGCAACAAAGTGCATGACTTTTTAGGATTGTACAATTTGATTATGAGGGAGCAGATCCTTAATAATTGTCAAAACCAGCTTTTGCACCAGTATCTGGTGGACTCTGATCTGACCTCTCCCCAAGAATTGGGAAAGAAGGCAGACAAATGGGTCAGAACCAGAGTAAAAACTAGAAATCAGGGTGGTGACCAGAAGAAAGATTCTACTAAGTCCCAAGAGAAAGGTGGGGATAAATCTAAGGATAAGTCCCCTACAGGGCCCCAAAATTCCTCTTCTGGGGGTGGGTCCCAAACTCCTTCCTCTCCTGAAAAGAAACCATATTGCCATGTCTGTAAAAAGCCTGGGCACTGGAAAACTGATCCCAGTTGCCCCAGGATTGGCAATAAAGAAAATGTTCCTCCCACAACTACTACCACCCCTCCTGGTACTACCAGTAGTAATCCTCCAGTTGGGAGTAGTGCACCCAAAAAGTTAGGTGCTTTTGCAAGAGGAACAGAGGTGGGCCCTAGTTTAGACAGGGACCCCTCAACAGACTCCTCTGACTCTGATGGTGGTATAGGATTTGCCACCTTTACCATGGGTCCCATAGCATTGGGCAGGTACAGATTGGAGCCAATAATTAATGGTCAGAAAGCTGTGGCATTTAGGGACACAGGGGCTAGTGTCACCATGGTGGCAAGGAAACTAGTCCCCCTCACCAGCTTTTACCTGAGTTTAAATACCAGGTGACCAACATTGATGGTGTCAGAACAGATCACCCCATGGCCATAGTCAATCTCAGCTGGGAGGGGGTCACAGGCCCAAAAAGAGTGGCAGTGTCCCCAACCCTACCTGTAGATTGCCTGATGGGCAATGATTTGGAAATTTCAGCCTGGGCTGAAGTTGAACACCAAACCCATCTTAGGATGTTGGGCGTCCCTGCAAAGGTTAGTGGGGCTGTGATGGCCACAGCCCCAG
The DNA here is from genome assembly GCA_963921515.1 of Calotriton arnoldi. Classification (NCBI taxonomy): domain Eukaryota; kingdom Metazoa; phylum Chordata; class Amphibia; order Caudata; family Salamandridae; genus Calotriton; species Calotriton arnoldi. Next base: position 13,671 of record CAWUFW010017761.1, on the reverse strand, counting down.
CCCAAGAATTTGGAGAGATGGAGCCTGAAAGAATGGCCCACTCTCCCCCAAAAGAGAGCACAAGGGTTGAAGAAAAGTCTTCTTCCCTCCAGACAGTAGGTAAGGGTCAGCCTCCTCAGGGAACTGACCCTACCCCTAGTGAAGGAACTGCCCCAGAGGTAGTCAGGCCTGGCCTGGCCACACCCCTGATGGCAGAGGACCCTTCCAAGGTGGTACCCAGTCTGGAGCAGGTAACCTGCCCCTCTCTACCCTGCCTCAGCCAGCCCAGGGCTGCAGAGGTCAGGGAGGTCAGTGGACCCCCCAGGGCCCCCTGTCCAGAGGAACCCCCATCAGCAGATTAGGGGCACCCAGTCTAGTAGCCCTAGCCAGGTGAAAACTCCTCTACACACTGAGGGATCCCCCATGCCTTTATGTAGGGACCTCCCCCAGAAGGACTCTGGTAGGCAAGGGCAAACCTGGGACCTGAAGGTTCCAAACCTGCCCTGTCCCTCCAGTAGTCCATCCAAAGGGACCCAACCCCCAGCTGTAGGCAGCCAAAGGTTGACCCTTAGAGCAAAGTGCAACTCAGTCATGGAAAGACAGGCATACATGGTGACCAGTGATCTGAGGAAGCTGAGGCCAACATTCCTAGGGCCTCACTTCCCTACTCAGCCACCTCACCAGCCTTGTACTTTACCTAAGCACACCACAGGTAGTGATTCCCCATGGTGGAGACCCTCTCATACCCTTAGGGTGAGGGATTGCTTAGTGGACCATAAGACAGGGGGCAACCATGCTAGTGCAGGTGCTTCCTTATATGACCACTTAGTCAATGAAGGCTCAACTGGCCAAGGTTAGCCTTATCTCCTTTCGTTTGGGGGGTTATGTAGGAAGGTGGAATCTGACTATATGGTTGCCCCCACTTTTTTTATGGTGTTTTGCTGGTTTATGACTTAGTTGGACTGGGATCCTGCTATTCAGGGCCCCAGTCTATCTGCTTTCTCTGTAAAAGGTTTCCATGTGCCTTAGGCACATCTCTGATTGGAATCTGAGTGCCCTTATAAGTCCCTAGTATATGGTATACTATGTACCAAGGGCATAGGTACCTCAGAGGCCTACCAGGGGCTGCAGCATGTATTATGCCACCCCTGGAAGGCCATCCAAACTGACACCACAGGTCTGCTACTGCAGCCTGGGTAAGGTGGTGCATGCACCTCTTACTGTGATATAGGTTACCTATATCACGAAATACATACACACATATAAACCTATAAGTCACTCCTAAGGCAGGCCTTATCAATCCTAAAGGCAGAGTGCGTGGTTCCTATGTGAGAGGGTGCCCCTGCATGAGCAGGGCCCCTCTGCAGCGTTCGGAGACCATCTCTGATGCTGTTTGTAGTGCAGCCTGACCATATACTCTTAAGCGCATTATATCCTCGCGGTAAAATGCTAACTTTGGAATGGCTGCACCTAAACATGTCGTGTTTGGTGTCAAACATCTTGGAATACTACCCCCCGCCAATCCTGGCGGCGGGGGTAGCATTCCACCCTTCTAGAGGGAAAGACATGTTAACTCTGACTAGTCCGGTAACTTCTTTCCAGAGCCCTGGCATCACAAAATGGATGCTGCTGCCACAGACACGAGTCTGGCCTCCTGCTGCTGGACGAAACTCCGGCAGGGGAGGCCTGGACAATAGGTTTCCTGTCCCAGGGAGGTGTGACCACCTCCCCAGACAGGATAATGTGTATTGGGGCTGGGCGGGAGCACTTTCGGGTGCTTTGAAGTCCTGCACTGGGGGCACATTTGGTGTCCCTAGGCATACCCCAGTTCAAACCGGATCAGGGGCTTGCAGCCCCTGCTTTGGCGTGAACTGGACAAAGGGAAAGGGGTGTAGCCACCCCTCTGCCCTGACCCACCCATAGGTGGGGCCACAGAGTAGTCCAACCCCTATTTTTAGAATAAAGGTAGGAACCCAGTCCTTAGGACTTTAGATTATCCCTGGACGAAACTCTGAAACTGAATCCTGGACCTTCGACGCTCTACTCACGATTAGAGGACTGAAGAATCTCCCTTGGGGTCAAGGAGTGACTCCCTGCTTGGCAGGCACCAAAGAAGCATCTGTCCGGTTCGCATTTCTGAAGCTCCCGTCGGACGCCGAAGTCATCGCATCACCAGAGGTGGATTCTCAGACTTCCCCGAGGCTACCCTGAGTCCCCAGCAAAGCTGAGGCCCGTGGCTATCGTGGGTGACTTGAGACCGTGACCCCTGGACACCGAGCACATTTGCAAGTGCATCCTCTTCTGGGTCTCCCAAGAAGTCGTGCTTTGGGCTCCGAGTAGCCCTAGCCTCCAGCACCACCTGCACCGAAGATCACTGGCCCCCACTCCACGAGTGTCCTGTAAGCCAGATCCACGTGCGGCGTCACGAGGCTCCTTCGCGGTCGCTAGCCCGTTGGCTAGTAGCCCTTAACGAAGGCCAATCCTTTTCTTACTTGGCATCCTGGTTGCTCCAGGCCTGCCCTCACTTACCCTCGCTGGGTGAGTTCCACAGACCTTGCTGGTCTGCACCATCGACGATCTACATCTTCACCGAGACTTGCCGTTGCCAAGGCTTGTTGGGTCCAATCCGGTCGCCGACACCTCAGCACTCGACAGACATCGTGTACCAGCCCGAATCCTGCTCCTGGTCGCCGACAACGCCTCCTGGACCTCGTGGCTGAAGAGTCAAGACGACCGTCAACGCACCTGAAGCACTCGACATCGGTGGGCATCTGTCCATCGCCTTCCTGGTCACTGGCTAGTGACCCAGACTCTGTCCCCTCTGCTTTCAGGTTCTTCAGAACTCCGATCCACTCTTGGATCCACCCGGACACTTTTCTCTTGGCCGCCAGCAGCACTTTGCAGCAGATCGCCATTCGAATCGACGACGAAACCCGACCCCGAAAGGCACCTATGCACCCGGCTTCCTGGGTGAGGTAACACGAGTACTCCGGTGCTCCCGTGGGTAGAGACTCTTCAAAGTCCTAGATCTCAAAGGGTTTTGTCCTAGTCCTCTTTTAAGTGTCCCTTTTCTCTATTTTCCCGATCCCGACTTTCTCCATAGAAGTCAACGGCGTATCGCGGTTGTGTATTTACACTGCACGCGTCTCCCGTAGGTCCCCTGTGTCACTACCTTGGGTGGTTCCTTGTGGTCCAAGCACTTCTAGAGGCTCTAGGCCTAGTGTCTAGTTCAGTCGTGGTTCGCATACCACTTTATTGGTATATGGTTTGGTACGCCCCTAGGGCCCAAACGTGTATTTGTGCTATTACTGTGATTTAATAACTTATAACTTATGTATTTCGAACTCTAGCCTCATAAAGAGACTAGAGGGGTGTGTTTAGCAATAAATACATATATTTTGAATATATACCTGGTGTGGTGCTCTTTCATTTGGTCACTCAAGAGATTATAGACTGGTAAAACAAGCTGCTTTACATTCCTTCAAGACTTAGCCTGAAGGCTGCTCTCCATAGCTACCACTAGGATAGCTTTCAATAAGGTTGTCGTTAACCTATCTCCAATAAGGGGTTGTTTGGACTGGTGCAAGGTGCCCACTATAATTAGTGGACAGCATATGCCAGGCCAACTTCGCACACAGTCCATCACAGATGCACTCTTGAAACCATGCACCCAGTGAATCACCCACTGATACATCTATGTGCAGTCACACACACCCCATCCACACAAACACTCAGGCACCCATACAGATACTCATCCAACCAATCAATAACTCATATAGACACTCATGTAGCTATTTACAAACCCATGCAGCCACTTACACACCAACAGACAGACGGATAAAGACATTCACACAGTTTAGTCACTAACCCATGCATTTAGTAAGATACGTTTAATCACTCACTTATAGAGTCAGTCACGCACCTACTAAATCATCCATCCAGACACTTATACACCCACTCATTATTCAATACACCTTGGCATATATATTAAACATATTTAAACTTTATAGAAACACACAGTCACTGCATGATGTCATCAGTGATGTCATTTGAGATGTCATCAGTGATGTCATGAGTGATGTCACTGACCATGTCATGAGTGATGTAATATGTGACGTCATCAGCAGTGCATTGTGGGAGTACGTGAGTTATAGTTAGCTGAACTAACTATAACGGGGAATTTCTATGGTTTTGTACGAGTGAAATGTCCAACTAACTATAACGCCCCTGAAACCTATGGTTTTTCAGTGAATTTCTAAGGTTTTAAATGCTAATTTCTAACTATAACGTGCCTGAAACCTATGGTTTTTTCAGTGAATTTCTAAGGTTTTTAAATGCTAATTTCTAACTATAACGTGCCTGAAACCTATGGTTTTTCAGTGAATATATGTATATTTATTATACTATGTATACATGTGAAAATGTCCCCTGTTTGCCTCGGTGGCACGGAAAAAATGGGTGGAACTGACGTCAGCACGCCGACGAGGTCCTCTTATGGCTCCGATGACGTCATACGGTGTCGCGAGCGGAGCCGTGCTATTATGACGTCCTCGTTGAGCTAGGAAAGAATTTCCGTGGAATGCTGGTGCAGGGGATATTCACCTAAGTGTTCAGGCTAGTCCTTTGGGAGCAACTGTTTATGTTGCCACTCCAGAAACCGAAACCAGTGATCCGAGGGCAGAGGCCCTGCAGATGGCACACGAGGTGGGGTGCCCAGTCGTGTGCACCGGCGGGGCAGCGAAGTGACAAGCACCACAACCCACAAAAAAGGTAACGAGGTCACTGAATAACACAGGATCTTCTCTTTGTATCTGGCAGGAACAATGAAGTTAAAATGCACTAGTACCAAAATGTAGAATTAGTGCTACAACGGTCTTCAAGAGGACCTGTGATGCCGCTTCTGCCTCCCGTACCCTGGAGGCGGCACATGGGTCACGCGGTACGGTCATACTGCGGTGGGACGCACACTCGTTGACCTCTCATGGCACTGTTCCAGACTTCAGGGAGGACACTTTCCATTAGCTATGTTTTCTGATGACATGTCGCGCCGGCCCCGTCCAACAACAGAACTCCTTTAGATCCAAACAGACTCTTCCACTCTCTCACCGGAAGTGAAACCAGGCCACGCGGACACTTTCACAATACAACAGCCGGGAATGCACTTTTTGGTAAAAAACCACATTCCTTCCTCCTAATTAATCAAATAAACATCTCACTGAAGAACAGGGGCCAGCTTCGATCGGTAAACAGCCGTTACAACAACTTTTTACTTTGCGATACCGTTACAATGCATGCATTACCACGCATGCGTTGTACATCACGAAGTCATTACTACGCATTTTTAGAACGCATGGTCATTTACCACGCATGCCTTTACAACGAATTTTGTTGTAAAGGTATGTATGGTAAATGACCATGCGTTTTAAAAACATGTAGATGATTCATGTCGTTGTAAGGAAACAGAGGCTGTTCCGTTTCCTCACCACGACGTGCACCGCCCCTCAGAGACGACGTGAAGCAGGAACGACGAGGAGAGAGGAACCACAAGGAGTGAGAGGTAAGGGGGATTGGGCATGGGGTGGGGGTTTCTTTTCTAGGGTTTAGGGTAGTGCAGTGGGGTTTGGGTGGTGTAGGGGGTCGTGCTGGGGGTAGTGTTTCAGGGTTTAGGGCAGTGCAGTGGTGTTTGGGTAGTGTAGGGGGTCGTGCTGGGGGTGGTGTTTCAGGGTTTAGGGCAGTGCATGTTCGGCAGTGTAGGGGTCGTGCTGGGGTGGTGTTTTAGGGTTTAGGGTAGTGCAGTGGTGTATGGGCAGTGTAGGGGTCGTGCTGGGGGTAGTGTTTCAGGGTTTAGGGCAGTGCAGTGGTGTTTGGGCAGTGTAGGGGGTCATGCTGGTGGTAGTGTTTTAGGGTTTAGGGCAGTGCAGTGGTGATTCGTGCAGTGTAGGGGGTCATGCTGGGGGTAGTGTTTTAGGGTTTAGGGTAGTGCAGTGGTGTTTGGGTAGTGTAGGGGGTCGTGCTGGGGGTAGTGTTTCAGGGTTTAGGGTAGTGCAGTGGTGTTTGGGCAGTGTAGGGAGTCGTGCTGGGGGTAGTGTTTTAGGGTTTAGGGCAGTGCAGTGGTGTTTGGGCAGTGTAGGGGGTTGTGCTGGGGGTAGTGTTTCAGGGTTTATGTTAGTGCAGTGGTGTTTGGGCAGTGTAGGGGTAGTGCTGGGGTAGTGTTTTAGGGTTTAGGGTAGTGCAGTTGTGTTTGGGCAGTGTAGGGGTAGTGCTGGGGGTAGTGTTTCAGGGTTTAGGGTAGTGCAGTGGTGTTTGGGCAGTGTAGGGGTTCATGCTGGGGGTAGTGTTTCAGGGTTTAGGGCAGTGGCAGTGGTGTTCGGGCAGTGTAGGGGTCGTGCTGGGGGTGGTGTTTCAGGGTTTAGGGCAGTGCAGTGGTGTTTGTGCTGTGTAGGGGGCTAGGTGGTGTTTAGGGTTTAGAGTAGTGCAGTGGTGTTTGGTATAGTGTAGGGGGTTTAGGGTAGTGCAGTGGTGTTCGTGTAGTGTAGGGGGTCGTGCTGGGGGTGGTGCTTTCAGGGTTTAGGGCAGTGCAGTGGTGTTCGTGCAGTGTAGGGGTCGTGCAGGGGTGGTGTTTCAGGGTTTAGGCAGTGCAGTGGTGTTCGGGCAGTGTAGGGGGTCATGCTGTGGGTAGTGTTTTAGGGTTTAGGGTAGTGCAGTGCGTGTTTGTGTAGTGTAGGGGGTCGTGTTTTAGGGTATAGGGCAGTGCAGTGGTGTTTGGGTAGTGTAGGGGTCATGCTGGGGTTAGTGTTTTAGGGTTTAGGGTAGTGCAGTGGTGTTTGGGCAGTGTAGGGGGTCGTGCTGGGGGTAGTGTTTTAGGGTTTAGGGTAGTGCAGTGGTGTTTGTGCAGTGTGGGGGTCATGCTGGGGGTAGTGTTTCAGGGTTTAGTGTAGTGCAGTGGTGTTTGGGTAGTGTAGGGAGTCGTGCTGGGGGTAGTGTTTTAGGGTTTAGGGTAGTGCAGTGGTGTTCGTGTAGTGTAGGGAGTCGTGCTGGGGGTAGTGTTTCAGGGTTTAGGGTAGTGCAGTGGTGTTTGGGCAGTGTAGGGGTCGTGCTGGGGTAGTGTTTTAGGGTTTAGGGCAGTGCAGTGGTGTTCTGTGTAGTGTAGGGGTCATGCTGGGGGTAGTGTTTCAGGGTTTAGGGCAGTGCAGTGGTGTTTGGGCAGTGTAGGGGGTAGTGCTGGGGATGGTGTTTCAGGGTTTACGGCAGTGCAGTGGTGTTCTGGGCAGTGTAGGGGGTCGTGCTGTGGGTGGTGTTTCAGGGTTTAGGGCAGTGCAGTGGTGTTCGGGCAGTGTAGGGGTCGTGAGTGTGTTTCAGGGTTTAGGGTAGTGCAGTGGTGTTTGGGTACTGTAGCGGGTCGTGCTGGGTGCTGGTGTTTTAGGGTTTAGGGCAGTGCAGTGGTGTTTGTGCAGTGTAGGGGTCGTGCTGGGGTGGTGTTTCAGGGTTTAGGGCAGTGCAGTGGTGTTTGGGTAGTGTAGGGGGTCGTGCTGGGGGTAGTGTTTTGGGTTTAGGGCAGTGCAGTTGTGTTCGGGCAGTGAAGGGGGTCGTGCTGGGGGTGGTGTTTCAGGGTTTAGGGCAGTGCAGTGGTGTTTAGGCAGTGTAGGCGGGTCGTGCTGGGGATAGTGTTTTAGGGTTTAGGGTAGTGCAGTGGTGTTTGGGCAGTGTAGGGGTCATGCTGGGGCTGGTGTTTCAGGGTTTAGGGCAGTGCAGTGGTGTTTGGGCAGTGTAGGGGGTCGTGCTGGGGGTGGTGTTTTAGGGTTTAAAGCTGTGCAGTGGTGTTTGGGCAGTGTAGGGGGTCGTGCTGGGGGTGGTGTTTTAGGGTTTAGGGCAGTGCAGTGGTGTTCGGGCAGTGTAGGGGGTTGTGCTGTGGGTGGTGTTTCAGGGTTTAGGGTAGTGCAGTGGTGTTCGGGCAGTGTAGGGGTCGTACTGGTGGTAGTGTTTTAGGGTTTAGGGTAGTGCAGTGGTGTTTGGGCAGTGTAGGGTGTCGTGCTGGGGGTAGTGTTTTAGGGTTTAGGGTAGTGCAGTGGTGTTTGTGTAGTGGATGTAGGAGAGTAGGATCTGCTTCACATGGGTACCCCCACTTTTTGCTGATGCTTCACTGTTTTCGACATTAGTCTGGCTGGGGCCCTGCTAATCGGAACCCCAGCCTAGCTGCTTTCTCTAAAATGGTTTCCATGTGCCTTAGGTGTAGGAGAGTAGGATCTGCTTCACATGGGTACCCCCACTTTTTGCTGATGCTTCACTGGTTTTCGACATTAGTCTGGCTGGGGCCCTGCTATTCAGAACCCCAGCCTAGCTGTTTCCTCTTTAAAAGGGTCTCCATGTGCCTTAGGCACATCACTGATTGGGATCTGGAGTGCCCTTATAAGTCCCTAGTATATGGTATACTATGTACCAAGGGCATAGGTACCTCAGAGGCCTGCCAGGGGCTGCAGCATATATTATGCCACCCCTGGAAGGCCATCCAAACTGACACCACAGGTCTGCTACTGCAGCCTGGGTAAGGTGGTGCATGCACCCCTTACTGTGGTATAGGTTACCTATATCACTAAAAGCATACACACATATAAACCTATAAGTCACTCCTAAGGCAGGCCTTATCAATCCTAAAGGCAGAGTGCATGGTTCCTATGTGAGAGGGTGCCCCTGCATGAGCAGGGCCCCTCTGCAGCGTTCGGAGACCATCTCTGATGCTGTTTGTAGTGCAGCCTGACCATATACTCTTAAGCGCATTATATCCTCGCGGTAAAATGCTAACTTTGGAATGGCTGCACCTAAACATGTCGTGTTTGGTGTCAAACATCTTGGAATACTACCCCCGCCAATCCTGGCGGCGGGGGTAGCATTCCACCCTTCTAGAGGGAAAGGCATGTTAACTCTGACGAGTCCGGTAACTTCTTTCCAGAGCCCTGGCATCACAAAATGGATGCTGCTGCCACAGACACGAGTCTGGCCTCCTGCTGCTGGACGAAACTCCGGCAGGGGAGGCCTGGACAATAGGTTTCCTGTCCCAGGGAGGTGTGACCACCTCCCCAGACAGGACAATGTGTATTGGGGCTGGGCGGGAGCACTTTCGGGTGCTTTGAAGTCCTGCACTGGGGGCACATTTGGTGTCCCTGTGCATACCCCAGTTCAAACCGGATCAGGGGCTCGCAGCCCCTGCTTTGGCGCGAACTGGACAAAGGGAAAGGGGTGTAGCCACCCCTCTGCCCTGACCCACCCATAGGTGGGGCCACAGAGTAGTCCATCCCCTATTTTTAGAATAAAGGTAGGAACCCAGTCCTTAGGACTTTAGATTATACCTGGACGAAACTCTGACACGGAATCCTGGACCTTCGACGCTCTACGACAAGATTAGAGGACTGAAGAATCTCCCTTGGGGTCAAGGAGTGACTCCCTGCTTGGCAGGCACCAAAGAAGCATCTGTCCGGTTCGCATTACTGAAGCTCCCGTCGGACGCCGAAGTCATCGCATCACCAGAGGTGGATTCTCAGACTTCCCCGAGGCTACTCCTGAGTCCCCAGCAAAGCTGAGGCCCGTGGCTATCGTGGGTGACTTGAGACCGTGACCCCTGGACACCGAGCACATTTGCAAGTGCACCATCTTCTGGGTCTCCCAAGAAGTCGTGCTTTGGGCTTCGAGTAGCCCTAGCCTCCAGCACCACCTGCACCGAAGATCACTGGCCCCCACTCCACGAGTGTCCTGTAAGCCAGCTCCACGTGCGGCGTCACGAGGCTCCTTCGCGGTCGCTAGCCCGTTGGCTAGTAGCCCTTAACGAAGGCCAATCTTTTCTTTACTTGGCATCCTGGTTGCTCCAGGCCTGCCCTCACTTACCCTCGCTGGGTGAGTTCCCCAGACCTTGCTGGTCTGCATCATCGACGATCTACATCTTACTCGAGACTTGCCGTTGCCAAGGCTTGTTGGGTCCAATCCGGTCGCCGACACCTCAGCACTCGACAGACATCGAGCACCAGCCCGAATCCTGCTCCTGGTCGCCGACAACGCCTCCCGGACCTCGTGGCTGAAGAGTCAAGACGACCGTCACCGCACCTGAAGCACTCGACATCGGTGGGCATCTGTCCATCGCCTTCCTGGTCACTGGCTAGTGACCCAGACTCTGTCCCCTCTGCTTTCAGGTTCTTCAGAACTCCGATCCACTCTTGGATCCACCCGGACACTTTTCTCCTGGTCGCCAGCAGCACTTTGCAGCAGATCGCCATACGAAACGACGACGAAACCCGACCCCGAAAGGCACCTATGCACCCGGCTTCCCTGGGTGAGGTAACACGAGTACTCCGGTGCTCCCGTGGGTAGAGACTCTTCAAAGTCCTAGATCTCAAAGGGTTTTGTCCTAGTCCTCTTTTAAGTGTCCCTTTCCTCTATTTTCCCGATCCCGACTTTCTCCATAGAAGTTAACGGCGTATCGCGGTTGTGTATTTACACTGCACGCGTCTCCCGTGGGTCCCCTGTGTCACTACCTTGGGTGGTTCCTTGTGGTCCAAGCACTTCTAGAGGCTCTAGGCCTAGTGTCTAGTTCAGTCGTGGTTCGCATACCACTTTATTGGTATATGGTTTGGTACGCCCCTAGGGCCCAAACGTGTATTTGTGCTATTACTGTGATTTAAGATCTTATAACCTATGTACTTCGAACTCTAGCCTCATAAAGAGACTAGAGGGGTGTGTTTAGTAATAAATACATATATTTTGAATATATACCTGGTGTGGTGCTCTTTCATTTGGTCACTCAAGAGATTATAGACTGGTAAAACAAGCTGCTTTACATTCCTTCAAGACTTAGCCTGAAGGCTGCTCTCCATAGCTACCACTAGGATAGCTTTCAATAAGGTTGTCTTTAACCTACCTACCATAAGAGTCGATTTGGACTGGTGCAAGGTGCCCACTATAATTAGTGGACAGCATATGCCAGGCCAACTTCTCACATTGGTGTGCAGCGTGTGGGATTCCAGCTTGCTATTGTTTTACCAGATAATCTCAATTGAATTGATCAACTGAAAACCACTAAAGGTACCTAAGGTACATATAATTTAAGCTTAGAATAACAGTAAGTTCTACTGAACTTAGAGTTGTGTGTTAAGGGATAGCACAACCCTTTCTACAACTCAAGAGAGTTTAGTAGGCCACACTAGAGTAGGTAGTGCATACACCACACCACACTAGTAATGTCTTTAAAAGCAGGATCCAAAGATTCCTTGCAGGAAGCCATTGAGCTTCCACCCTCCAAGTATGATACACTCCAATTCTTGGAATTGAGAGCTTTATGTAACGTGAGGAAATTAAGGACAGGCCAAAGTCCCACCACCCAACACCTCAAGGAGTTGTTGGTGGCTTATGATCTTAGTAAGTCCTCAGAGACTGAAGGGGTAGGAGCAGAGGGTGGGCCAGCAGATGAGGAAGGGGCCAGGGGTACCACTACCCCCAGCCCCCTCTGAAACTGACCAGGAGGGTGACAATGACCCTGACCTGGAAAACCCAATCCCTTCTGGGGAAGATGAAGATGAGGATCTAGAAAACCACACCTTTGTCCCCCAGGAAGGATTATGAGTGTGCTCAGAAAGTCTAGGTCTCCTTCTCAGGAGTCTAACCACTCTGGCACCTCCATAGGGAGCTCTGTTTCTTCTCACAGGAGGGAATCCTCTCATGAGAGAAGAAAGAGACTGGTCCAGTATGAGGAAACTCAACTAGAGATCAGGAAGAAGCAATTGGCTTTAGATAGAGAATCCCTAGATCTCCTTAGAGAGAGAAGAAAGTTGGGACTAGAGTCCCATGGTGGCAGCCATGTCCCTAGAGATAGGGAAAGGTCCTATGACCATAGGAACCTGAGCAAGATTGTCCCTCCCTACCAGAGTGGGGATGATATCCACAAATGGATAACTGCTTTAGAGAGGGCCTGTAAAGTACAGAAGGTCCCTCAGGAGCAGTGGGCAGCAATCTTGTGGCTCTCCTTTGCTGACAAAGGTAGAGACAAGCTCCTCACTGTTAGAGAGGAGGATGCTGACAATTACAAGGTCTTGAAGAGTGCTCTTATTGATGGGTTTGGCCTAACCACTGAACAGTACAGGTTGAAGTTCAGAGACACCCAAAAAGCACAGACTCAAGACTGGGTAGACTATGTGGATTGTTCTGCCAAGGCTCTGGAAGGCTGGTTGATGGGCAGTAAGGTGTGTGACTTCTCAGGATTGTATAATCTGATAATGAGGGAGCAGATTCTTAATAACTGTCAAAATCAGCTGTTGCATCAATACCTGGTTGACTCTGATCTGACCTCTCCCCAAGAATTGGGAAAGAAGGCAGACAAATGGGTCAGAACCAGGGTGAAGCAGAAGGTACAGAACCAAGGTGGGGAAACCAAGAAGCAAGATGCTAAGAACTCTGACAAGGGTGGGGAGAAGGGTAAAGATCAAAAGTCTTCATCAGGCCCCCAAAAATCTTCTTCTGGTGGGGATTCCCAGTCTACCAAGGGTAAAGGCCAAAGAAAACCATGGTGCAAGGTCTGTAAGCAAAAGACCCACTGGACCAGTGATTGCACCAAGTCCAAAGACTCCAGTCCAGCACCCACCAATGCCCCTAAGGCACCTGTTCCCCTAGTACAGTTGGTGGAAGTGCTCCAGCAAAGGGTTTAGTAGGGTTCACCCTGGGAACTGAGTTGGGCTCTGACCTAGTTAGAGAACTGACTCAGGCTGTGTTAGTCTGTGATGGAGGCATGGATGTGCCCTCCTCTATGAGTCCCAGTAATCTGGGCAAGTACAGACAACAGCCTTTAATCAATGGACGAGAGGCTTTGGCATTTAGGGACACAGGGGCAAGTGTCACAATGGTGACACAAGACCTTGTGCTACCTGGGCAAGTTATGCTTGGTGAAATGTACCAAGTGACCAATGCTAGCAATGTCAGAACAGACCATACTCTGGCAGTTGTTAACTTCTCCTGGGGAGGGGTAACTGGCCTTAAGAAGGTTGTGGTAAGTGCAAACCTACCAGTCGAATGCTTGCTTGGCAATGACTTAGAGACTTCTGCTTGGGCAGAAGTGGAGCTCAGGACCCATGCAGAAATGCTGGGGATCCCTGCAGATGTGTTTGCTGTGACCAGGTCACAAGCCAAAATGTCTAGCACTGAACAGGCCTTGGATTCTGGAAGAATGGACCAAGTGCCTTCCAAGAGGAGGAGTAGTAGGGTTAAGGCAGTGCCTTCCCCTTGGCTCAGGAGGAAGATCAGTCCCTTGAGGGGGATGATCTCAGCCCTGAAGAAGGAACTGTCCCAGAGGAACTTGAACCTGACCAGGTTGAGTTCTTGGGGACAGGGGGACCTTCTAGGGCAGATCTGAGCCAGGAGCAGCAGAGCTGCCCCTCCTTGAACCCCTCAGACAGCAAGCTGCTGCTGAGGCTGCTGGGAAAGCTAGTGGTCCCCATACAGTGTATTGGGATGATGGACTCCTGTACTCAGAGAGTAGAGACCCCAAGCCTGGTGCTACCAGGAGGTTGGTAATACCTTTGAAGTTCAGGGGCTTCCTATTGACCCTAGCCCATGATATTCCCTTAGCAGGACACCTGGGCCAGAACAAGACTTGGGACAGAATTGTCCCTCACTTTCACTGGCCCCACATGTCTGAAGACAGTAAGGAGTTTTGTCGCT
>CAWUFW010017760.1:0-248911 GCA_963921515.1 Calotriton arnoldi | reverse complement strand
AAGAAATCTCAATTTTGATCCTTTTATTATTCCATAATTGTGTCAAAGTGCTATGTCATATTAGTAATTTGGACATTTTAGCAAAGGTAACTGGGTCTTTTTCAGTACCCTTGGATAATCCGAGAGTAGGATTGCAATATTTTGAGTTTAATACTCAGGCAGGACAACAGAGGAAGAAGATGAATACATTTGTCCTCTACAGAGACAAATAGAAGAGGCGTTTTTAAGATCTTTCGGTCAACAAACCTCCCTGTGCCCTGATGACAAACTGAGGTTTGGTAATCAAAATGTTCCCAGCCAAATACCGTTTATTTTTTTCACTAGGCAATCTTGATTTGGACAGAGCAATAAGCAGTTTCTTTTTGGCTCAGATAAATGTATGTATTAGTCAATGTGGATGCAAAATAATAAGAGAACATTAAGAATCGCTGCAAGAACATTGTAGTGGTGTTATTAATTACAGGCCTAAGGCACAAGTTACTAACTTGTGTAACGATATATCTGTAAGAGACAGTAGTTAGTGATAGATTCCTTACCTTAGAATATCCCCAGGCGTCAGGCTGGATCCGGAAAAGTTTTGCGTAGCAGTACCCTTGCGCGTCGGTAGGCGGCGTCGTGCGGCTCCGCGTCCGTCGTCGGCGTCGTGATCGCCGGGATGACGTCGCGGGCAGTACTTAGACGCCGCCCCTGCGCGCTGACGTCAGTTCTGTACACGACTTTCCGCGCCAGGAACGCAGAGCCATGCAAGAAGCTGACACAGGTGTCTGAAAAATACTAGGGCCCTGAAAGGGATGTCCTTAACCCTAGAAATCAGTTCGCAGAACGGGGAGGATGGGTGGGGCGGTAAGGAATCTATCACTAACTACTGTCTCTTACAGATATATCGTTACACAAGTTAGTAACTTGTGCATCTGAAAGAGACACGTTAGTGATAGATTCCTTACCTTAGAATAGATACCCCAGCAATACCAACCCCGGTGGTGGGTCTGCGAACAAAGATCAGACAAGGAAGTCCTGGAGGACAGAACGGCCAAAGAAGCCGTCCCTCCGGACCTGACTGTCAAGGCAGTAATGCTTAGTAAACGTGTGCAGCGAGGCCCACGTAGCTGCCTGACAGATAACCGGCAGCGGAACACCGCGGCCCAAGGCCGTGGTAGCAGCCGTTGCCCTGGTGGAATGGGCACGCAGCCCAACAGGAGGCTCCTTCTTAGCCAAAGAATAGCAGGTCTTGATGCACAAGGTAACCCAGCGGGAGATGGTCCTCTTGTGCACCGCCCGACCTTTTTGGCGCCCACGTAGCCAACAAAGAGCTGGTCATCCACCCGGAAGTGTTTTGTGCGGTCGATATAGAAGGAGAGCGCACGTTTTGGGTCCAGACGGTGGAGCCTCTCTTCCTCTCTGGAAGGATGCGGAGGCGGAAAGAAGGTGGGCAAAGTGATGGTCTGCCCAATGTGGAAAGCAGTAACCACCTTTGGCAAGAAGGACGGACGCGTCCGAAGAACAACCTTGTCTGGATGAACAGACAGAAAGGGCGGTTTGCAAGAAAGAGCCTGGAGCTCACTCACCCGCCGAGCGGAGGTGATGGCCACCAGAAAGGCTGCCTTTAGAGTCAGAAGACGAAGAGGACAGTTATGCAGAGGCTCAAAGGGAGCGCACATTAAAAAGGTAAGAACCAAGTTCAAGTCCCACTGAGGCATTACAAACGGAACAGGAGGGAAGAGGTGAGTAATGCCTTTTAAGAACCTGTTAACAACAGGGGACTTGAAAAGGGAGGGCTGATCAGGGAGCCTGAGGAAGGCCGAGATAGCACAAAGATAACCCTTGATGGTACCCAGGGCAGAACCCTGTTGGGCCAGAGAGAGAAGGAACAGAAGGACCTCAGAAAGAGGGGCAGAAAGGGGATCCACAGCCTTTGCTGTGCACCATGCCACAAACTTGTTCCACCTGCAGGCGTATACCACCTTAGTGGAGGGACGCCTGGCTGCCAGAATCACATCACAAACTTCGGGAGGCAAGTCGAAAGGAATCAACTGCCGCCGCTCAATCTCCACGCAAGCAGGTGTAGACTGGACAGGTTCGGGTGGAGGACCGTCCCCTGCTGCTGCGACAGAAGATCCTCCCGAAGAGGCAGACGGATTGGGGGATCTATGCTCATATTGAGTAGCTCGGGATACCAAACTCTTCGAGCCCAGTCCGGAGCCACAAGAATGACTTGGGCCCGGTCGTGCCGAATTTTCTTCAACACTCTGGGTAGAAGTGGTATAGGCGGAAAGGCGTACAACAGACCGCAACTCCACTCGCGACGAAAAGCGTCGCCGAGCGAGTGCCGCCTTGGAAATTCCAACGCGCAGAACTGATGACATTGCGCGTTCTCTTCGGTGGCGAATAGATCTAACCAAGGCTCTCCCCACTGTAGAAAGAGTCCTTGCGCCACTTCCGAGTGAAGACGCCATTCGTGATCCATCATGCACCTGCGGCTGAGGTTCGTCCGCCCTGGCGTTCAGAGAACCTGCCAGGTGTTGAACCATCAGGAACATGCCCTGATGTTCCAGCCATGTCCAGAGGCGCAGAGCCTCCTGACAAAGGGTCCAAGACCCCACCCCGCCCTGTTTGTTGCAGTACCACATGGCGGTGGTGTTGTCTGTGAACACCTGCACTACCTTCCCTTTGACAGAGGGAAGGAATGCCTTGAGTGCAAGCCGGATCGCCCGGAGCTCCAGAAGGTTGATATGGAGCCGGGACTCCGCCGGAGACCAGAGGCCTCTGATCTCCGCCTCTCCCATGTGACCGCCCCATCCCAGAAGGGACGCGTCCGTCACAACTGTATGCTCTGGCTGGGGAAGGGAGAGGGATCTGCCCATGACCCATTGCCGGTTCGAGAGCCACCACTGCAACTGTTTTGCAGTCCCCTCCGAGATCTGGACGTGATCGGACAGGTTGCCCTGGTGCTGCGCCCACTGGAACTTCAGGTCCCACTGCAGAGCCCGCATATGCCATCTGGCATGATTGACCAGCAGGATGCAGGAGGCCATGAGGCCCAGCAGCCTCAGGGTCATCCTTACCGAAACCCAGGATAAAGGCCGAAAGATCGGAATCATAGCCTGAATATCCCGGACTCGCCGTTCGGGAGGATAGGCCCGAAACTGCGTCGTGTCCAGAACTGCTCCGATGAAAAGGAGCTGTGGAGAAGGAATCAGATGCGACTTCGGCACATTGATGGAGAACCCCAGCGAGTGCAGGAGTTCGGCCGTAGTCTGGAGGTGGGAGACGACTGCCTGGGACGAGCCCGCCTTCAGCAGCCAGTCGTCGAGGTAGGGGAAGACTGAAACCCCTGCCCGGCGCAGATGAGCCGCGACCACCGCCATCACTTTCGTGAACACCCGAGGGGCACTGGTAAGGCCAAAGGGGAGCACGGTGAACTGAAAATGCTCGTGGCCTACCGTGAACCGAAGGTAACGCCGGTGGGCCGGCAGGACGGGGATGTGGAAATACGCGTCCTGCAAGTCCAACGCTACTAACCAGTCTCCAGGGTCGAGGGCAGTCAAGACCTGAGCTAGGGTGAGCATCTTGAACTTCTCCTTCCGGAGGAAGCGATTGACGTTCCGGAGGTCCAAGATAGGACGCATGTCCTCCTTGTCCTTTTTGGGCACCAGAAAGTAGTGGGAGTAGCAACCACGCCCTACTTCTGGGGTCGGAACATGCTCGATGGCCCTCTTGGTCAAGAGGGCCGTGACTTCCTTCTGTAGAAGCACCAAGTGATCCCCTGACATGCGGTGGAATTGAGGTGGCATGGCTGGGGGGTGGTCTCGAAGGGGAGGGAGTAGCCCCTTCGGACAATGTCCAAGACCCACCTGTCCGAGGTGATGGTGCGCCAGTGGGGAAGGTGATGGCGGACCCTGCCCCCTACTGGCGTGCCGTGCACCTGAAAGGAGGGACTAGGAGGGCTTGGAGGCCGCGGACGGGTTGGAGGTGGTGGCCTGACCCGCACGCTGGTTGCCCGATCCGCCACGGCGGAATCCACGTCCTCGGCCACGCGAAGACGCCTGCTGCGCGGGCCGGTGGCTGGGCTGCTGACGTGAAGGGCGCCCCTACCGTGGCCACGATAGGGGCGAAAAGCAGAAGGCAGCGGAGGGCGTGTAGCAGAAAGGCCCAGGGACTTGGCAGTAGCCCGTGAGTCCTTAAAGCGCTCCAACGCATGGTCTGCTTTGGACCCAAAAAGACCGACTCCATCAAAGGGCATGTCCATGAGAGTATTCTGGACATCCCCTGAAAAACCAGTGGTTCTCAGCCAGGCGTGGCGGCGGAGCGCCACCGTCGTTGCAATCGACCTGCCCAGCGAGTCGGCGGTGTCAAGGCCACAACGGATAGTGTATTTGGCCGCATCCCTTCCTTCCGCAATGGCGCGGGAAAGCAGTGCCTGGACCTCCTCAGGGCACTGGGGCAAAACATCCGCCACCGAATCCCACAGAGAGTGGGTATATCGGCCCAAAAGACAAGCGGTGTTAACGGACCGCAAGCCAGCACTGGAGGAAGAAAAACCTTTCTTCCCAAACTGATCCAGGCGTTTGGATTCCCTATCCGGAGGAGCGGTAGGGAAGGCGGTTTGGGAAGCGGAGGCTTGGACAACCAAGCTCTCAGGAGTGGGGTGGACAGAAAGAAACAGGGGGTCGCCCGGAGCGGGGCGATGGCGTCGTGACACGTTCCGATCCACAGGAGCCCCTGTGTTGGGCTTGGACCAGGCGCCCAAAAGAACGTCTGTGAGGGCGTCGTTAAACGGCAGCACAGTCTCCGCAGAGGAGGCTGCCGGCTGAAGCACCTCTGTCAAGATGTTAGGCTTGACCGTCAAAGTAGGGAGCTGGAGACGTAAGGCCCCAGCAGCCCTACGCAACACCGTACCAAAATTGGCCCCCTCCTCCGTAGCCACGGGAGGAGACAGCATGCCAGTGTCAGGAGAAGTATCCAGACCACTGGCCTCCCCTAGACTCTCTGTCCAGTCCTCATCATACTGACAGTTGCGAGTCAGAGGGTCATCAGACCCCTCCCAGTCCTCCTGGTCCTCCTCTGGTTCAAAATAAGGAGGAGGAGGGACATTTGGGACCCAAGGTCCCATCGGCGCCGGAGCCGGCGTCGAGCGACGTCGCTCCGGGTCCATGTCCGGAGCCGGAAGGAACTGGGGGACGACGCCGCCCGGAGCCCAGGGCGGCGTCGAGAACGGCACCGGAGACATCGGCGCCGGCGGAGGTGTCGTGAGGTCGACCGGCGTCGATGGGGGTTGTGGAGCCGGGATCGAGGCCGGGGCCGAAGCCGGAGCCGGGATCGAGGCTGGAGGCCCGGGCGACGCCGGAGCCGGAGCCGCCGGCGACGCCGGAGCAACCCCATCAGGGCCCGCGGGGCCCGAAGGCGCACCGGAGGGGCCTGAAGGCCCGAAGAGGCGGGCCATGGCCGACAGGAACTCCTGTACCTTGGCCGGATCCGCCCCCGAACCCGGGAAGGGCGGGTATGACGGGGGCGACTCCACAGGCAAGTCCGGGGCCGCGGGGGCGGGGACGGTGCCGGGAGGGGCCTCAGCCGAGTCGCGAGACCGGCGAGGCGAAGTCCGAGAGCGACGATGCTTCTTGGACTTCTTGTGCTTAGACTTACCGGACGAAGAAGACTTCGACGCCGACGACCGGTGTGCACTCCGCGAGCGACCCCTGGACCTCTCACGCGACCGGGGCCTCCGTGGAGCCGAATGCCGGGCCTCGAGGAGCTTTCGAGACCGCTCTCGCAAAGCTTTCGGGTGGAGGGCCTGGCATTCGGGACAAGACTCGGTGTCGTGGCCTCGGCCGAGGCAGAAGAGACACTCCCAATGCGGGTCGGTGACGGACATCATCCGCGCACAGGCGCCGCATCGCTTGAAGCCGGGCATCCCTACGACACCTTAAAGATGGAAAAAAAAACAGTGAAAAAATCACCAAAAATAATGGTCAAAAATTGACCAGGGCACTGCTCTTCCCGGATCTGCGCTTGCTGGCGCGGAAAAAGAAGAACTGACGTCAGCGCGCAGGGGCGGCGTCTAAGTACTGCCCGCGACGTCATCCCGGCGATCACGACGCCGACGACGGACGCGGAGCCGCACGACGCCGCCTACCGACGCGCAAGGGTACTGCTACGCAAAACTTTCCGGATCCAGCCTGACGCCTGGGGATATTCTAAGGTAAGGAATCTATCACTAACGTGTCTCTTTCAGATATCTTGGACAAAAAAGTCTCAAAAATACTCAGTCAAAAAATGACTGGGGCACTGCTCAATCCGGATCTGCGCTTACTGGCGCGGAAAAAGAAAGAACTGACGCCAGCGCGCATGGGCGGCGTGTAAGTACTGGCCGCGACGTCATCCCGGCGATCCCGACGCCGACGACTGACGCGGAGCCGCACGACGCCGCCTACCGACGCGCAGGGGTACTGCTACGCAAAACTTTCCGGATCCAGCCTGACGCCTGGGGATATTCTAAGGTAAGGAATCTGTCACTAACGCACAAGTTACTAACTTGTGTAACGATATATCTGTAAGAGACAGTAGTTAGTGACAGATTCCTTACCTTAGAATATCCCCAGGCGTCAGGCTGGATCCGGAGAAGTTTTGCGTAGCAGTACCCTTGCGCGTCGGTAGGCGGCGTCGTGCGGCTCCGCGTCCGTCGTCGGCGTCGTGATCGCCGGGATGACGTCGCGGGCAGTACTTAGGCGCCGCCCCTGCGCGCTGACGTCAGTTCTGTACACGACTTTCCGCGCCAGGAACGCAGAGCCATGCAAGAAGCTGACATAGGTGTCTGAAAAATACTAGGGCCCTGAAAGGGATGTCCTTAACCCTAGAAATCAGTTCGCAGAACGGGGAGGATGGGTGGGGCGGTAAGGAATCTGTCACTAACTACTGTCTCTTACAGATATATCGTTACACAAGTTAGTAACTTGTGCATCTGAAAGAGACACGTTAGTGACAGATTCCTTACCTTAGAATAGATACCCCAGCAATACCAACCCCGGTGGTGGGTCTGCGAACAAAGATCAGACAAGGAAGTCCTGGAGGACAGAACGGCCAAAGAAGCCGTCCCTCCGGACCGGACTGTCAAGGCAGTAATGCTTTGTAAACGTGTGCAGCGAGGCCCACGTAGCTGCCTGACAGATAACCGGCAGCGGAACACTGCGGCCTAAGGCCGTGGTAGCAGCCGTTGCCCTGGTGGAATGGGCACGCAGCCCAACAGGAGGCTCCTTCTTAGCCAAAGAATAGCAGGTCTTGATGCACAAGGTAACCCAGCGGGAGATGGTTCGTCTTGTGCACCGCCCGACCTTTTTGGCGCCCACGTAGCCAACAAAGAGCTGGTCATCCACCCGGAAGTGTTTCGTGCGGTCGATATAGAAGGAGAGCGCACGTTTTGGGTCCAGACGGTGGAGCCTCTCTTCCTCTCTGGAAGGATGCGGAGGCGGAAAGAAGGTAGGCAAAGTGATGGTCTGCCCAATGTGGTAAGCAGTAACCACCTTTGGCAAGAAGGACGGACGCGTCCGAAGAACAACCTTGTCTGGATGAACAGACAGAAAGGGAGGTTTGCAAGATAGAGCCTGGAGCTCACTCACCCGCCGAGCGGAGGTGATGGCCACCAGAAAGGCTGTCTTCAGAGTCAGAAGACGAAGAGGACAGTTATGTAGAGGCTCAAAGGGAGCGCACATTAAAAAGGTAAGAACCAAGTTCAAGTCCCACTGAGGCATTACAAACGGAACAGGAGGGAAGAGATGCGTAATGCCTTTTAAGAACCTGTTAACAACAGGGGACTTGAAAAGGGAGGGCTGATCAGGGAGCCTGAGGAAGGCCGAGATAGCACAAAGATAACCCTTGATGGTACCCAGGGCAGAACCCTGTTGGGCCAGAGAAAGAAGGAACAGAAGGACCTCAGAAAGAGGGGCAGAAAGGGGATTCACAGCCTTTGCTGTGCACCATGCCACAAATTTGTTCCACCTGCAGGCGTATACCACCTTAGTGGAGGGACGCCTGGCTGCCAGAATCACATCACAAACTTCGGGAGGCAAGTCGAAAGGAATCAACTGCCGCCGCTCAATCTCCACGCAAGCAGGTGTAGACTGGACAGGTTCGGGTGGAGGACCGTCCCCTGCTGCTGCGACAGAAGATCCTCCCGAAGAGGCAGACGGATTGGGGGATCTACGCTCATACTGAGTAGCTCGGGATACCAAACTCTTCGAGCCCAGTCCGGAGCCACAAGAATGACTTGGGCCCGGTCGTGCCGAATCTTCTTCAACACTCTGGGTAGAAGTGGTATAGGCGGAAAGGCGTACAATAGACCGCAACTCCACTCGTGACGAAAAGCGTCGCCGAGCGAGTGCCGCCTTGGAAATTCCAACGCGCAGAACTGATGACATTGCGCGTTCTCTTCGGTGGCGAATAGATCTAACCAAGGCTCTCCCCACTGTAGAAAGAGTCCTTGCGCCACTTCCGAGTGAAGACGCCATTCGTGATCCATCATGCACCTGCGGCTGAGTTCGTCCGCCCTGGCGTTCAGGGAACCTGCCAGGTGTTGAACCATCAGGAACATGCCCTGATGTTCCAGCCATGTCCAGAGGCGCAGAGCCTCCTGACAAAGGGTCCACGACCCCACCCCGCCCTGTTTGTTGCAGTACCACATGGCGGTGGTGTTGTCGGTGAACACCTGCACTACCTTCCCTTTGACAGAGGGAAGGAATGCCTTGAGTGCAAGTGGGATCGCCCGGAGCTCCAGAAGGTTGATATGGAGCCGGGACTCCGCCGGAGACCAGAGGCCTCTGATCTCCGCCTCTCCCATGTGACCGCCCCATCCCAGAAGGGACGCGTCCGTCACAACTGTGTGCTCTGGCTGGGGAAGGGAGAGGGATCTGCCCATGACCCATTGCCGGTTCGAGAGCCACCACTGCAACTGTTTTGCAGTCTCCTCCGAGATCTGGACGTGATCGGACAGGTTTCCCTGGTGCTGCGCCCACTGGAACTTCAGGTCCCACTGCAGAGCCCGCATATGCCATCTGGCATGATTGACCAGCAGGATGCAGGAGGCCATGAGGCCCAGCAGCCTCAGGGTCATCCGTACCGAAACCCAGGATAAAGGCTGAAAGATCGGAATCATAGCCTGAATATCCCGGACTCGCCGTTCGGGAGGATAGGCCCGAAACTGCGTCGTGTCCAGAACTGCTCCGATGAAAAGGAGCTGTGGAGAAGGAATCAGATGCGACTTTGGCACATTGATGGAGAACCCCAGCGAGTGCAGGAGTTCGGCCGTAGTCTGGAGGTGGGAGACGACTGCCTGGGACGAGCCCGCCTTCAGCAGCCAGTCGTCGAGGTAGGGGAAGACTGAAACCCCTGCCCGGCGCAGATGAGCTGCGACCACCGCCATCACTTTCGTGAACACCCGAGGGGCACTGGTAAGGCCAAAGGGGAGCACGGTGAACTGAAAATGCTCGAGGCCTACCGTGAACCGAAGGTAACGCCGGTGGGCCGGCAGGACGGGGATGTGGAAATAGGCGTCCTGCAAGTCCAACGCTACCAACCAGTCTCCAGGGTCGAGGGCAGTCAAGACCTGAGCTAGGGTGAGCATCTTGAACTTCTCCTTCCGGAGGAAGCGATTGACGTTCCGGAGGTCCAAGATAGGACGCATGTCCTCCTTGTCCTTTTTGGGCACCAGAAAGTAGTGGGAGTAGCAACCACGCCCTACTTCTGGGGTCGGAACATGCTCGATGGCCCTCTTGGCCAAGAGGGCCGTGACTTCCTTCTGTAGAAGCACCAAGTGATCCCCTGACATGCGGTGGAATTGAGGTGGCATGGCTGGGGGGTGGTCTCGAAGGGGAGGGAGTAGCCCCTTCGGACAATGTCCAAGACCCACCTGTCCGAGGTGATGGGACGCCAGTGGTGAAGGTGATGGCGGACCCTGCCCCCGACTGGCGTACTGTGCACCTGAAAGGAGGGACTAGGAGGGTTTGGAGGCCGCGGACGGGTTGGAGGTGGTGGCCTGACCCGCACGCTGGTTGCCCGAACCGCCACGGCGGTATCCACGTCCTCGGCCACGCGAAGGCGCTTGCTGCGCGGGCCGTTGGCCGGGCTGTGGACGTGACTGGGCGCCCCTTCCGTGGCCACGAAAGGGGCGAAAAGCAGACGTGAGCGGAGGGCGCACAACAGCAAGGCCCAGGGACTTAGCAGTAGCCCGTGAGTCCTTGAAACGCTCCAGCGCATGGTCTGCCTTCGAACCAAAAAGACCGACTCCATCAAAGGGCATGTCCATGAGTGTATTCTGGACATCCCCTGAAAAACCAGTGGTTCTCAGCCAGGCGTGGCGACGCAGCGCCACCGTCGTTGCAAGCGATCTGCCCAGCGAGTCGGCGGTATCAAGGCCACAGCGGATGGTATATTTAGCCGCATCACGCCCTTCCGCAATGGCGCGGGTAAGCAGTGTCTGGACCTCCTCAGAACACTGCGGCAAAACAGTTGCCACCGAATCCCACAGGGAGTGGGTGTATCGGCCCAAGTGGCAAGCGGTATTAACAGACCGCAAGCCAGCACTGGAGGAAGAGAAAGCCTTCTTCCCAAAGTGATCCAGGCGCTTGGATTCCCTATCCGGAGGGGCGGTAGGGAAGGCTGTTTGGGAGGCAGAGGCTTGGACAACCAAGCTCTCAGGGGTGGGGTGTTGGGAGAGAAACAGGGGTCGCCCGGAGCAGGGCGATGGCGTCGGGCCACGTTCCTATCCACAGGAGCCCCTGTGGTGGGTTTGGACCAGGCACCCAAAGAACGTCAGTCAGTGCATCGTTGAACGGCAGCACAGTCTCCGAAGAGGAGGCCGCCGGCTGAAGCACTTCAGTCAGGATGTTAGACCTGACGACCACTGTAGGCAACTGGAGATTCAAGGCTCCAGCAGCTCTACGCAACACCGTTGCAAAATTAGCCCCCTCCTCCGTTGCCACGGGAGGAGACAGCATGCCAGAGTCAGGGGAGGTATCCAGACCACTGGCATCCCCAAGTTCCTCAACCCAGTCCGGGTCAAACTCGCACTGTTGTGTGAGAGGGTCCTCAGACCCCTCCCAGCTCTCCTGGTCCTCTCAGGTTGAAAATATGGAGGAGGAGGGACATCAGGGACCCAAGGTCTCATCGGCGCCGGAAACGGCGTCGGGCGGCGCCGGTCCGGCTCCATGTCCGGACCCGGAGAGAACCGGGGAACGACGCCGCCCGGAGCCCCGGACGGCGTCGGAAACGGCACCGGGGACATCGGCGTCGGCGGAGGCGTGGTTAGGTCAACCGGCGTCGATGGGGGTTGCGGCACCACCGGAGCCGGGGTCGAGGCCGGGGCCGGAGCCGAGGCCGGGACGAAGGCTGGTGGGACAGGCGACTCCGGGACCGGAGTCGACGGCGACGCCGGAGCAACCCCATCAGGGCCCGCGGGGCCCGAAGGCGCACCGGAGGGACCTTGAGGCCCGAAGAGGCGGGCCATGGCCGACAGGAATTCCTGTATATCGGCCGGAGTCGCCCCCGAGCCCGGGTAGGGCGGGTACTGTGGGGGTAACTCGACAGGCACGTCCGGGGCCGCGGGGACTGTGCCGGTGCCGACAGGGACCTCAGCCGAGTCGCGAGACCGGCGAGGCGAAGTCTTAGAGCGATGACGCCGCTTAGACTTCTTGTGCTTCGACTTACCGGAGGAGCGCGAAGACTTTGAATCCGACGAAAGGCGGGGACTCCGCGTCCGGCCCCTCGACCTCTCCCGGGACCGGGGCTTGGTGCGGCGCGGAGCCGAATGCCGGACTTCGAGGAGCTTTCGAGACCGCTCTCGCAAAGCCTTAGGATGAAGTTTCCGGCAGTCAGGACACGACTTCGTGTCGTGGTCTCGGCCGAGACAAAAGAGACACTCGAGGTGCGGGTCCGTGATCGACATCATGCGACCACATTCCTCGCAGGGCTTAAAGCCGGGCATCCCTACGACACCTTAGGAGTCGTGAAGACTCGTTGAAGAAACAGTGAAAAAATTCACCAAAAAAGATAGTCAAAAAGTGACTAGGGCACTGCTCTTCCCGGATCTGCGCTTACTGGCGCGGAAAAAGAAGAACTGACGTCAGCGCGCAGGGGCGGCGCCTAAGTACTGCCCGCGACGTCATCCCGGCGATCACGACGCCGACGACGGACGCGGAGCCGCACGACGCCGCCTACCGACGCGCAAGGGTACTGCTACGCAAAACTTTCCGGATCCAGCCTGACGCCTGGGGATATTCTAAGGTAAGGAATCTGTCACTAACGTGTCTCTTTCAGATGTATTATTAAGGCTAAACATCATTTATACTTTATTCATTGCTCTGAAACTACTGGGCTATCAAACTCAGATTTATACTTTGTGCCAAATGTCACAATGCTTTCACATTTAAAATAAATTGGTTTTTTCTTGCATGTATTCACTGACAACATCTACATCTAAGAATTAAAACCTGCATGACATTGCTCAGATATGGCTACCACTTTCACCTTAAAACCCCAAATTCTGCTTTTTCAGTTTAAGATCTACTGTATTGGTATGGTTCTAATGGCGATCGTAACAAACTCATTTCTGCGGGCTCGCTACAGACGGCACTGTACACATTACTCCACAGAGTCATCATCCCCTGCTCATGAGTAGATGTCTTTCATGTCAACCTCTTTTGTGTTGCTCTTATTGGCGGCTCTTCTGTGTTTGCTCCATTCACTATGTGTAGAATCATCATTCCTCTCTGGAGCAAGACGCTGTCCCTGGGGATCCGGTGAAACCGGGTTCACTATGCCAGACACAAGTTCACTGTTTTTCATTTGCAAACAGCCATGAAATGCAGTCCCTTTCTCGGCGAGTTGACAAGAACATGCACTGATAATGTCAATCGGTCTAGCTTCTGTTATCAGAGATTTCACTGCAGTATGTAACGTCACTAGTCAAGACTTGTCATTAATGTATACAAAGTGGCCTTTGGTCACATTAATATAGCAATTAGGTAGCGCTTGCTGCCTTAGACTTGCAGTTTCAAAGCTAGCGCTGCACACCTAACAATAGCATGACCCAACTCCAAGGTAGTTTTATTGACCACAAATTATGTCTATGCTCGAGTACCTTGTCCAGCATAAAGCATGCTACCTCTGAGGTACTTGGCCGGAATTTGGAAAGTGGTGTTCTTTTGTCCTAAGCATGTCCACTTAATGTCCAAAGATGAAGTGGACTTGGTCAGGTCAAAAGAACAACACTTACCAAATTCAGGCCACAAAAACTGAGGAAATTAACCTTCTTTAATGAAAGACTAATGACATGGCAGGAAATGTACATAGAGGCAACCCAACAGTCTCCTATCTTGAAGACTATTCAGTACTACAGAGTCTTAAAGCCAGCAGAAAGATACTGTTATTAATGGTACAGGGTCAGGGGTCACCTAAAAACTGGACTCCAAGCATTTGAAATTGTCACGCTTACTTTCGGATGATATGAGCTTCAAGGAAGGGCTGGACCGTGCAACACTTCTTTTTATTGGAGAGATACCTCAGCAAATTTTGCACTTGCTGCCGAGCTTTGGGTTGAACCCTCCAGTTGAAGATTCAAATCATGGACTGGGCGCTCAAGTGACAACACTTTTAGGGTCATCTGTGGCAATAATGACTAGATTTGATCAACGATGTCACATACAGCAATGACACCTTAGTTAACAAGTGAGACTAATTGGCATTGGCAATGCATGTTAATACTTAGATCTACCCTAAAGTTTCCTGAGTAAAAGTTTTGTCAGTCTATGGGTTGATTTTATGAGGTATACTTTATGAAGCCCAGCACTTACACTTAATTTGACTCGGTGGTCATCGCTGGCACATAATTTACAGGACTAGGGCGCTTTTTTTTTTGTCCGGTGGGCAGCAGTCCCAGTTCTCAAACATTATAGGTAATCAGCCTCGTAGACATGGTTCTATTATTCCAATGGCTGTACTGAATAGCCAATATCGAAGAACATTGCATCACCACTGTGGTGGAATTACAAACTACTGCTTACTACTGAAAAAACATTGTAAAAGACATTGAGCATTAACCACTAAACATTCACAAGAAACTACATATATTGCAGGGGCAGCTCCTTTGCTATGGCGGAGGAGCGATGCCCCCCGCCACCACCCTCAAAAACGTGAAAAATAAAACGGTCTTAAAACCAGTTTCATTATCGTTTTATTTTTCTTGTGCCAAGTCTTGGGGGCAGGGCCAGTGTGATGACGGGTACTGAGGGGTAGTGGTAGGCAAACCTTTTTCACTGCGCATGTGGGTTTGGCCAGCCGTCTCAGGCCAGCCAAACCCACATGAACAGTGAAGCTCTCTCAAACCCCAGATGCACTGCTGGGTTGGAGAGAGCATGCACAGGCTCCCAGTCTGGGAGCGCAAATCATCGGCGCTCAGGCCAAATCCAAAGCTGCTCTCATTCATGTTGGAGAGGAGGATCAGAAGAGCGCAACGTGATGCTGAAGGGTGGCAACTGCAGGTAAGTTCTTTTTTATATTTCTATCCCTTGTCCCCCAGCCACCACCCCGCCTGCCTCCTTTCCCTGACAAAAGCTGCTACCGATATATTGTGACCTAAACTGTAGTGTGGCTGCCTCTATTACGTGTGCTGCGGTCAGTCACAATTTAAGTACCACTCCGTGAAGAAATGGGTGTATTATAAGGTGTGGTTGAGCGACCTCATCATATAATATACTACACACCCCTTTAGGACCAGTCAGGATTCATTTGTTAAACTTTAGGTCATCCTGGGGTAGCCGTGGCTCTGAGAGGTCAGGCTTACACAAAGAAACAAACGTAAAGCATTTAAACACCACCAAAACAATTTAAGAAGAAACACGACTCTCAGGAAATCTGACACCAACTTATAAAAATAAAAAAATAAAATAAAAAAGATCAACCCAAGTGTTCCGGAAATATGGATTTTACAAGGAACAACAAATAAAGACTTTTCACTGGACCGCGAACAAGCAATGGCAGATTCAATGAATTTAACACTTTAAAAAAAACAAAAAACTGTTAAGAAAATAAGAGGTTACTTAGAATTACTTAAGGTGACCAACTCCAGAAGGGAGCCAGTCAAGGGGAGAAACAAGTTCCATAGAAACCGTAACCTTGCCAGGAAATGTAGTCTCCAGTCCAGTTTCAGCCTCAGCATCAGTGGCTCTTTGCCATTGACTTTTATGGAGTGGTTGTGATGCAAGGGTGTAGGCGGCTGGCTTAGTATATGGTGCACACTTATTTAAGTGACTCACAGTGCACTAATCCACACAACTCCTATGGGGATTTTAGTGGTCTTAGACAACCATAGAAAGCTCTCTAAGTGGTAGCTGTGGAGAGCAGCCTTCAGGCTTAGTCCAGAAGGAGTGTTAAGCAGCTTGTTTTATCAGAACTAATCATGTAGTGTAGGTTAAATGAAAAAGAACCATAAAGTGTAGATATAAAAATATGTCTATTTATTATACAACACCCACTAACACATTGGTATATCTACTACCTGGAGATATCAACACAAATGCACAACACTTCAATTGCAACAGGTAAGTAAGCACAATACACAGTGGTCTCCAGGGGGAGACCAAACCATATACTAAGTAAGTGGAATGCGACCAAAGTCGGGACTTGGACCAGGAGACTCAGAAGAGCTGGGAACACAAGGAACCACCCAAGTTAAGTACCCAGGAACCCCACGGAGGCTGTGTGCACAGTGGAAATGCAGTCGCGTACTCAATACAAGTCAACGGGAAAGTCGCAGTTGCAGTTTTGAAGAAGGACCCTTTCCAAAGGACCCTGAAGAAACCCTGTGGCAGACAGAAGGTTGGAGAGTCACCCCACCAGTAGATACCCAAGCAACTAGTATACCTACACCAGGGAAGCCAGGTGCATAGGTGCAAAGTGACGTCAGAAACCGCCATAGACCACAATGGAGGACTTCAGTAAAGACGCAGCTGGCAAAGACTGTACAATAGCCCAGTGGAATCCAAGGGTGTACTCTTCAAGAGAAGAACCTGCAAGCAGAGGGGACAGTGTCTATGCCTCTCAGAGGCAACCAGGAGGCACGGAAGAGCAATGCACACCGATGACGGAAGATGCAGGAGTGATGAAGGTAAACATTTCGTTGCAGCTGAGAGGACCAGGCGACACTGAGAAAGACCAGGAGCAGTGCACGAGCTGTCCCACGTCGAACGTTGAGAAGCAGGGGTTCGGTGTCCGGCGGGAGCACCAACAGACATGGTAAACTATGAAGGAGCAACGTTGGGACCAACAAGGTCCAAGGGACTCACCAAGTGCAGGAAAGTCAGAGCAGGCCCGGAGCAAGCAGGGGAGCCCACTGAAGCAAGAGAAGACACTTGAGAGGACCCACAGGCTGAAGGCAGAGGAGTCGCAAGAGAACCTCGAGCAGCTCACCAAAGATGAAGGCCCACAGTGCAGAGGATGTGGTGAGGACTACGACCGTGGCAGGAAGAGATGCTGGAGCTTCTTGTAGCCCAAAGATCTCTGGAATGCACAGCCAACAAGCCTTGGCAACGGCAAGTTGATGCGGTGCATAGTGGTTTGGTCCCAGCAGTTCTGACTAGGGATACAGGCCTCCAAATTGCAGAGAGGACAGGTCAGGCCTTCGAGGGAGTTGCAGAACCACCACCTGTGTTGATGAGCCTTTCGAAGTCCATGGGACGTCAGGAGCAGCAGACCGGTCAGCTTCGAAGTGGTGCCTGCAGATGCAGGGGAGGGACTCCTTCACTCCAAGGGAGATTACTTCGGGTGTCCTTGATGCCCACAGGTCTGTTGTAGATCCTGGAAGAAGCACAGACACAGACGAAGAATTGCAGAACAGCAAGACCAGGAGCAGCAAGAGTCTTTCTTGATGCAGTCTCGGTTCCAGGCGAAGTCAGAAAAGTCCAGACGGTTGAAGAGTGACGTGGTTTCAGGCTTGAGTCTTGTCCCATTATGAATCGGAGGACCCACCCACAGGTAAGCCCTTTTATACCCTAAGAAAGGGGATAGGACGACTCAGGCAGACCCTGAAGCACAAGTTACTAACTTGTGTAACGATATATCTGTAAGAGACAGTAGTTAGTGACAGATTCCTTACCTTAGAATATCCCCAGGCGTCAGGCTGGATCCGGAAAGTTTTTGCGTAGCAGTACCCTTGCGCGTCGGTAGGGGGCGTCGTGCGGCTCCGCGTCCGTCGTCAGCGTCGTGGTTGCCGGGATGATGTCGCGGGCAGTACTTAGACACCGCCCCTGCGCGCTGACGTCAGTTCTGTACACGACTTTCCGCGCCAGGAACGCAGAGCCATGCAAGAAGCTGACATAGGTGTCTGAAAAATACTAGGGCCCTGGAAGGGATGTCCTTAACCCTAGAAATCAGTTCGCAGAACGGGGAGGATGGGTGGGGCGGTAAGGAATCTGTCACTAACTACTGTCTCTTACAGATATATCGTTACACAAGTTAGTAACTTGTGCATCTGAAAGAGACACGTTAGTGACAGATTCCTTACCTTAGAATAGATACTGCAGCAATACCAACCCCGGTGGTGGGTCTGCGAACAAAGATCAGACAAGGAAGTCCCTGAGGACAGAACGGCCAAAGAAGCCGTCCCTCCGGACCTGACTGTCAAGGCAGTAATGCTTTGTAAACGTGTGCAGCGAGGCCCACGTAGCTGCCCGACAGATATCCTGCAACGGAACACCGCGGCCCAAAGCCGTGGTAGCAGCCGTTGCCCTGGTGGAATGGGCATGCAGCCCAACAGGAGGCTCCTTCTTAGCCAAAGAATAGCAGGCTTTGATACACAAGGTTACCCAGCGGGAGATGGTTCTCTTGTGCACCGCCCGACCTTTTTTGGCGCCCACGTAGCCAACAAAGAGCTGGTCATCCACCCGGAAGTGTTGTGTGCGGTTGATATAAAAGGAAAGCGCACGTTTTGGGTCCAGACGGTGGAGCCTCTCTTCCTCTCTGGAAGGATGCGGAGGCGGAAAGAAGGTGGGCAAAGTGATGGTCTGCCCAATGTGGAAGGCAGTAACCACCTTTGGCAAGAAGGACGGACGCGTCCGAAGAACAACCTTGTCTGGATGTACAGACAGAAAGGGAGGTTTGCATGATAGAGCCTGGAGCTCACTCACCCGCCGAGCGGAGGTGATGGCCACCAGAAAGGCTGTCTTCAGAGTCAGAAGACGAAGAGGACAGTTATGTAGAGGCTCAAAGGGAGCGCACATGAGAAAGGTAAGAACCAACTTCAAGTCCCACTGAGGCATCACAAACGGAACAGGAGGGAAGAGGTGTGTAATGCCTTTAAGGAATCTGTTGACAACAGGGGACTTGAAAAGGGAGGGCTGATCAGGTAGCCTGAGGAAGGCCGAAATGGCACAAAGATAGCCCTTGATGGTACCCAGGGCAGAACCCTGTTGGGCCAGTGAAAGAAGGAACAGAAGAACCTCAGAAAGAGGGGCACCATGCCACAAACTTGTTCCACCTGCAGGTGTATACCACCTTAGTGGAGGGACGCCTGGCTGCCAGAATCACATCACAAACTTCGGGAGGCAAGTCGAAAGGAATCAACTGCCGCCGCTCAATCTCCACGCAAGCAGGTGGAGGCTGGACAGGTTCGGGTGGAGGACCGTCCCCTGCTGCTGCGACAGAAGATCCTCCCGAAGAGGCAGACGGATCGGGGGATCGACGCTCATACTGAGTAGCTCGGGATACCAAACTCTTCGAGCCCAGTCCGGAGCCACAAGGATGACTTGGGCCCGGTCGCGCCGAATCTTCTTCAACACTCTGGGTAGAAGTGGTATAGGCGGAAAGGCGTACAACAGACCGCAACTCGACTCGCAACGAAAAGCGTCGCCGAGCTAGTGCCGCCTTGGAAATTCCAACGCGCAGAACTGATGACATTGTGCGTTCTCTTCGGTGGCGAATAGATCTAACCAAGGCTCTCCCCACTGCAGAAAGAGACCTTGCGCCACTTCTGAGTGAAGACGCCATTCGTGATCCATCATGCACCTGCGGCTGAGTTCGTCCACCCTGGCGTTCAGGGAACCTGCCAGGTGTTGAACCATGAGGAACATGCCCTGATGTTCCAGCCATGTCCAGAGGCGCAGAGCCTCCTGACAGAGGGTCCACGACCCCACCCCGCCTTGTTTGTTGCAGTACCACATGGCGGTGGTGTTGTCTGTGAACACCTGCACTACCTTCCCTTTGACAGAGGGAAGGAATGCCTTGAGTGCAAGTCAGATCGCCCGGAGCTCCAGAAGGTTGATATGGAGCCAGGACTCCGCCCGGAGACCAGAGGCCTCTGATCTCCGCCTCTCCCATGTGACCGCCCCATCCCAGAAGGGACGCGTCCGTCACAACTGTGTGCTCTGGCTGGGGAAGGGAGAGGGATCTGCCCATGACCCATTGCCGGTTCGAGAGCCACCACTGCAACTGTTTTGCAGCCCCCTCCGAGATCTGGACGTGATCGGACAGGTTGCCCTGGTGCTGCGCCCACTGGAACTTCAGGTCCCACTGCAGAGCCCGCATATGCCATCTGGCATGATCGACCAGCAGGATGCAGGAGGCCATGAGGCCCAGCAGCCTCAGGGTCATCCGTACCGAAACCCAGGATAAAGGCTGAAAGATCGGAATCATAGCCTGAATATCCCGGACTCGCCGTTCGGGAGCATAGGCCCGAAACTGGGTCGTGTCCAGAACTGCTCCAATGAAAAGGAGTTGTGGAGAAGGAATCAGATGCGACTTCGGCACATTGATGGAGACCCCCAGCGAGTGCAGGAGTTCGGCCGTAGTCTGGAGGTGGGAGACGACTGCCTGGGACGAGCCCGCCTTCAGCAGCCAGTCGTCGAGGTAGGGGAAGACTGGAACCCCTGCCCGGCGCAGATGAGCTGCGACCACCGCCATCACTTTCGTGAACACCCGAGGGGCACTTGTAAGGCCAAAGGGGAGCACGGTGAACTGAAAATGCTCGAGGCCTACCGTGAATCGAAGGTAACGCCGGTGGGCCGGCAGGACGGGAATGTGGAAATAAGCGTCCTGCAAGTCCAACGCTACCAACCAGTCTCCAGGGTCGAGGGCAGTCAAGACCCGAGCTAGGGTGAGCATCTTGAACTTCTCCTTCCGGAGGAAGCGATTGACGTTCCGGAGGTCCAAGATAGGACGCATGTCCTCCTTGTCCTTTTTGGGCACCAGAAAGTAGTGGGAGTAGCAACCACGTCCTACTTCTGGGGTCGGAACATGCTCGATGGCCCTCTTGGCCAAGAGGGCCGTGACTTCCTTCTGCAGAAGCACCAAGTGATCCCCTGACATGCGGTGGAATTGAGGTGGCATGGCTGGGGGGTGGTCTCGAAGGGGAGGAGTAGCCCCTTCGGACAATGTCCAAGACCCACCTGTCCGAGGTGATGGCATGCCAGTGGTGAAGGTGATGGCGGACCCTGCCCCCTACTGGCGTGCTGTGCACCTGAAAGGAGGGACTAGGAGGGCTTGGAGGCCGCGGACGGGGCGGAGGTGGTGGCCTGACCCGCACGCTGGTTGCCCGAACCGCCACGGCGGTAGCCACGTCCTCGGCCACGCGAAGACGCTTGCTGCGTGGGCCGGTGGCTGGGCAGCGGACGTGACTGGGCGCCCCTTCCGTGGCCACGAAAGGGGCGAAAAGCAGAGGTTAGCGGAGGGCGCACAACAGAAAGGCCCAGGGACTTGGCAGTAGCCCGTGAGTCCTTAAAACGCTCCAGCGCATGGTCTGCTTTGGAACCAAAAAGACCGACTCCATCAAAGGGCATGTCCATGAGTGTATTCTGGACATCACCCGAGAAACCAGTTGTTCTCAGCCAGGCGTGGCGACTTACCGCCACCGTCGTTGCAAGCGATCTGCCCAGCGAGTCGGCGGTATCAAGGCCACAACGTATGGTGTACTTTGCCGCATCCCTACCTTCCACAATGGTGCGGGTAAGCAGTGTCTGGACCTCCTCAGAACACTGGGGCAAAACATTCGCCACCGAATCCCACAAGGAGTGGGTATATCGGCCCAAAAGACAAGCGGTGTTGATGGACCGCAAGCCAGCACTGGAGGAAGAAAAACCCTTCTTCCCAAATTGATCCAGGCGTTTGGATTCCCTATCCGGAGGGGCGGTAGGGAAGGCGGTTTGGGAAGCGGAGGCTTGGACA
This sequence comes from Calotriton arnoldi, assembly GCA_963921515.1. Lineage (NCBI taxonomy): Eukaryota > Metazoa > Chordata > Amphibia > Caudata > Salamandridae > Calotriton > Calotriton arnoldi. Next base: position 227,716 of record CAWUFW010017760.1, on the reverse strand, counting down.
ACCAAGCTCTCAGGAGTGGGGTGGACAGAGAGAAACAGGGGGTCGCCCGGAGCTGGGCGATGGCGTTTGGACACGTTCCTATCCACAGGAGCCCCTGTGTTGGGCTTGGACCAGGCGCCCAAAAGAACGTCAGTGAGGGCGTCGTTAAACGGCAGCACAGTCTCCGTAGAGGAGGCTGCCGGCTGAAGCACCTCTGTCAAGATATTAGTCTTGACCGCCACAGTAGGGAGTTGGAGACGTAAGGTCCCAGCCGCCCTACGCAACACCGTTGCAAAATTGGCTCCCTCCTCCGTAGCCACGGGAGGAGACAGCATGCCAGTGTCAGGGGCAGTATCTAGACCACTGGCATCCCCTAGATCCTCTGTCCAGTCCTCATCGTACTGACACTGTTGTGTCAGAGGGTCATCAGACCCCTCCCAGTCCTCCTGGTCCTCCTCTGGTTCAAAATAAGGAGGAGGAGGGACATTTGGGACCCAAGGTCCCATCGGCGCCGGAACCGGCGTCGAGCGACATCGGTCCGGGTCCATGTCCGGAGCCTGAAGGAACTGGGGGACGACGCCGCCCGGAGCCCCAGGCGGCGTCGAGAACGGCACCGGAGACATGGGCGCCGGCGGAGGTGTCGTTAGGTCGACCGGCGTCGATGGGGGTTGTGGAGCCGGGATCGAGGCCGGGGCCGGGGCCGGAATCGAGGCTGGAGGCACGGGCGACGCCGGGGCCGGAGGCACGGGCGACGCCGGGGCCGGAGCCGTCGGCGACGCCGGAGCAACCCCATCAGGGCCCGCGGGGCCCGAAGGCGCACCGGAGGGACCTTGAGGCCCGAAGAGGCGGGCCATGGCCGACAGGAATTCCTGTACTTGGGCCGGATCCGCCCCTGAACCCGGGAAGGACGGGTATGCGGGGGCGACTCCACAGGCATGTCCGGGGCCGCGGGGGCGGGGACGGTGCCGGGAGGGGCCTCAGCCGAGTCGCGAGACCGGCGAGGCGAAGTCCTAGAGCGACGATGCTTTTTGGACTTTTTGTGTTTGGACTTACCGGACGAAGAAGACTTCGATGCCGACGACCGGTGAGGACTCCGCGATCGACCCCTGGACCTCTCACGCGACCGGGGCTTGCGCGGAGCCGAATGCCGGGCCTCGAAGAGCTTTCGAGACCGCTCTCGCAAAGCTTTCGGGTTGAGGGCCCGGCAGTCGGAACAAGACTCCGTGTCGTGGCCTCGGCCGAGGCAGAAGAGACACTCCCGATGCGGGTCTGTGATGGACATCATCCGAGCACAGGCGCCGCAACGTTTAAACCCGGGCATCCCTACGACACCTTGAAGTCGATTCGAAGAAAAACAGTGAAAAAATTCACCAAAAAAGTTAGTCAAAAAATGACTAGGGCACTGCTCTTCCCGGATCTGCGCTTGCTGGCGCGGAAAAAGAAGAACTGACGTCAGCGCGCAGGGGCGGCGCCTAAGTACTGCCCGCGACGTCATCCCGGCGATCACGACGCCGACGACGGACGCGGAGCCGCACGATGCCGCCTACCGACGCGCAAGGGTACTGCTACGCAAAAACTTTCCGGATCCAGCCTGACGCCTGGGGATATTCTAAGGTAAGGAATCTGTCACTAACGTGTCTCTTTCAGATCTAGGGTGAGCATCTTGAACTTCTCCTTCCGGAGGAAGCGATTGACGTTCCGGAGGTCCAAGATAGGACGCATGTCCTCCTTGTCCTTTTTGGGCACCAGAAAGTAGTGGGAGTAGCAACCACGCCCTACTTCTGGGGTCGGAACACGCTCGATGGCCCTCTTGGCCAAGAGGGCCGTGACTTCCTTCTGCAGAAGTACCAAGTGATCCCCTGACATGCGGTGGAATTGAGGTGGCATGGCTGGGGGGGTGGTCTCGAAGGGGAGGGAGTAGCCCCTTCGGACAATGTCCAAGACCCACCTGTCCGAGGTGATGGCACGCCAGTGGGAAAGGTGATGGCGGACCCTGCCCCCTACTGGCGTGCTGTGCACCTGAAAGGAAGGACTAGGAGGGCTTGGAGGCCGCGGACGGGGCGGGGTTGGTGGCCTGACCCGCACGCTGGTTGCCTGACCCGCCACGGCGGGAGCCACGTCCTCGGCCACGCGAAGACGCTTGCTGCGCGGGCCGGTGGCTGGGCAGCGGACGTGACTGGGCGCCCCTTCCGTGGCCACGAAAGGGGCGAAAATCAGAGGTTAGCGGAGGGCGCACAGCAGATAGGCCCAGGGACTTGGCAGTAGCCCGTGAGTCCTTAAAACGCTCCAGCGCATGGTCTGCTTTGGTACCAAAAAGACCGACTCCATCAAAGGGCATGTCCATGAGTGTGTTCTGGACATCACCCGAGAAACCAGTTGTTCTCAGCCAGGCGTAGCGATGCAGCGCCACCGTCGTTGCAAGCGATCTGCCCAGCGAGTCGGCGGTATCAAGGCCACAACGGATGGTGTACTTTGCCGCATCCCTTCCTTCCGCAATGGCGCGGGAAAGCAGTGTCTGGACCTCCTCAGGACACTGGGGCAAAACTTGCGCCACCGAATCCCACAAAGAGTGGGAGTATCGGCCCAAAAGGCAAGCGGTGTTCACCGACCGCAAGCCAGCACTGGAGGAAGAAAAGGCCTTCTTCCCAAATTGGTCCAGGCGTTTGGATTCCCTATCCAGAGGGGCGGTAGGAAAGGCGGTTTGGGAGGCAGAGGCTTGGACAACCAAGCTCTCGGGGGTGGGATGTTGAGAGAGAAACAAGGGGTCGCCCGGAGCGGGGCGATGGCGTCGGGCCACGTTCCTATCCACAGGAGCCCCTGTAGCGGGCTTGGACCAGGAGCCCAAAAGAACGTCAGAAAGTGCGTCATTAAACGGCAGCAATGGCTCCGAGGAGGTAGCCGCCGGCTGAAGCACTTCCGTCAGGAGGTTAGTCCTGACAGCCACAGTAGGCAACTGGAGGTGTAAGGCTCCAGCTGCTCTACGCAACACCGTTGTGAAATTTGCTCCCTCCTCCGTTGCCACGGAAGGAGGAGACAGCATGCCAGTGTCAGGGGAGGTGTCTAGACCACTGGCATCCCCAAGTTCCTCTGCCCAGTCCTGGTCATAGTCACACTGCTGTGTGAGAGGGTCATCCGACCCCTCCCAGTACTCCTGGTCCTCCTCTGGTTCAAAATAAGGAGGAGGAGGGACATCTGGGACCCAAGGTCTCATCGGCGCCGGAGCCGGCGTCGAGCGACGTCGGTCCGGCGCCATGTCCGGAACCGGAGAGAACCGGGGAACGACGCCGCCCGGAGCCCCGGGCGGCGTCAGGAACGGCACCGGGGACATCGGCGCCGGCGGAGGCGTGGTTAGGTCAACCAGCGTCGATGGGGGTTGCGGTACCACCGGAGCCAGGATCGAGGCCGGGATCAAGGCTGGCGGGACGGGCGACGCCGGGACCGGAGTCGTCGGCGACGCCGGAGCAACCCCATCAGGGCCCGAAGGCGCACCGGAGGGACCTCGAGGCCCGAAGAGGCGGGCCATGGCCGACAGGAATTCCTGTATTTGGGCTGGAGTCGCCCCCGAACCCGGAAAGGACGGGTATTGCGGGGGCGGCTCCACAGGCACGTCCAGGGCCGCGGGGGCGGGGACGGTGCCGACAGGGGCCTCAGCCGAGTCGCGAGACCGGCGAGGCGAAGTCTTAGAGCGATGATGCTTCTTAGACTTTTTGTGCTTCGACTTACCCGAGGAGTGCGAAGACTTGGACTTAGACGACCGGCGGGGACTCCGCGACCGGCCCCTCGACCTCTCACGGGACCGGGGCTTGGTGCGGCGCGGAGCGGACTGCCGGACCTAGAGTAGCTTTCGAGACCGCTCTCGCAAAGCCTTCGGGTGTAAGGCCCGGCAGTCGGGGCACGACTTCGTGTCGTGGTCTCGGCCGAGACAGTAGAGACACTGTAAGTGCGGGTCTGTGATCGACATCATTCGACCACAGACGTCGCATGGCTTGAAGCCGGGCATCCCTACCGACACCTAGGAGTCGAGATGACTCGAAAAGAAACTGTGAAAAAATCACCAAAAAGTTAGTCAAAAATTGACTAGGGCACTGCTCTTCCCGGATCTGCGCTTACTGGCGCAGAAAAAAGAAGAACTGATGTCAGCGCGCAGGGGCGGCGTCTAAGTACTGCCCGCGACGTCATCCCGGCGATCCCGATGCCGATGACGGACGCGGAGCCGCACGACGCCGCCTACCGACGCGCAAGGGTACTGCTACGCAAAAACTTTCCGGATCCAGCCTGACGCCTGGGGATATTCTAAGGTAAGGAATCTGTCACTAACGTGTCTCTTTCAGATAAGCACTGTAACCTGAAAGCGCAGGAAAGAGCAGAGCAACGCTCTGAGAAGGAGCCCCGCAAAAGCGAAGACAATGCCCTCCCCTGAGGCAAAACAACATATGAAAGAATGCCTAGGCAGACGACAGAAAGCCTGCACCAGATGAATTGAAGGAAAAGAGCAGAGCAGGACACTGAGAAGCAGTCCCGCAAAAGGAAGACTATGCCCTCTCCGGAGGCAAAACGACATACGAAAAGAACGTCAAGGCAGACGACAGAACGCCTGCAATCACAAGATCTAACCGTGACAGGCAAGAAAGCCCAGAACCACAGAATTAAAAATGAGCTATGAAGATTTGCAACACCAGAGATACCCCTTCCCCTGTAAGAGATCCATTGGACTGAGGTACAGGCCAAGAGACCCCAAACAATTGACTATAGGAGAGTCAATGGAGAAGGTGGGAGGGAGGGAAGAAGAACATCATAAGGCCCCACAGTGGAAGAACCAAGGTGTAGGGATGTAGAAGGATACCTGAACACACCGCCCAATCACGATATTGGGAGGAGCAGAACAAGTAAACCAAATGAATCCCCCTACCGTGAAGGGAGGGGAAAGATGTCATCCCGCAGGAAGACAAAGCCACCCAGAGGGAGGCGAATGCATAAAACCCAACCTGAAAAGGTCCTCGCAGAGCGGGGAGGATGGGCGGGCGTTAAGGAATCTGCGGCTAGACTGTCTCTCTACCAGTTACATCGTTACCGAAGGCAAGTAACTCGTACATCTGATAGAGACATATAGCCGCAGATTCCTTAACTTAGAATAGATACCAAAGCCATACCCCATAGGAGGCGGGTCTGCGACTGAACCCCACCAAGTTCCAAAGGGAACCCAATCGTCAACAAGTTGACTAAACACAGTGGGGGCAGCAATGCCAGAGTGGCCAACACTAGACCTGGAAGCCCCGTAAGGAGTGGCAACCCATGGGAGGCAAGGCATCAGAAGCCCCCGAGGGGCGGCAAGAAAGTCCTTTTGTTAATACAGAATTGAAAGGAAGCACAGAACCAGAAGGTAAGTGCGGAATGCGACAGTCGAGTACTTCAGCAAAGGAAGGGGAACTGATCGCAGGGACCGAGGGATCCGTAGGAGCCAATGGGTCCAGCGAGAGGGCAATACGGTACAACCGAGTCCGATCATAAGGGTCGAACGCACAAGTTACTACTTGTGTAACGATATATCTGTAAGAGACAGTAGTTAGTGACAGATTCCTTACCTTAGAATATCCCCAGGCGTCAGGCTGGATCCGGAAAGTTTTTTGCGTAGCAGTACCCTTGCGCGTCGGTAGGCGGCGTCGTGCGGCTCCGCGTCCGTCGTCGGCGTCGTGATCGCCGGGATGACGTCGCGGGCAGTACTTAGACGCCGCCCCTGCGCGCTGACGTCAGTTCTGTACACGACTTTCCGCGCCAGGAACGCAGAGCCATGCAAGAAGCTGACATAGGTGTCTGAAAAATACTAGGGCCCTGAAAGGGATGTCCTTAACCCTAGAAATCAGTTCGCAGAACGGGGAGGATGGGTGGGCGGTAAGGAATCTGTCACTAACTACTGTCTCTTACAGATATATCGTTACACAAGTAGTAACTTGTGCATCTGAAAGAGACACGTTAGTGACAGATTCCTTACCTTAGAATAGATACCCCAGCAATACCAACCCCGGTGGTGGGTCTGCGAACAAAGATCAGACAAGGAAGTCCCGGAGGACAGAACGGCCAAAGAAGCCGTCCCTCCGGACCTGACTGTCAAGGCAGTAATGCTTTGTAAACATGTGCAGCGAGGCCCACGTAGCCGCCTGACATTGATCCTGCAGCGGAACACCGCGGCCTAAAGCCGTGGTAGCAGCCGTTGCCCTGGTGGAATGGGCACGCAGCCCAACAGGAGGCTCCTTCTTAGCCAAAGAATAGCAGGCCTTGATGCACAAGGTAACCCAGCGGGAGATGGTTCGTTTGTGCACCGCCCGACCTTTTTTGGCGCCCACGTAGCCAACAAAGAGCTGCTCATCCACCCGGAAGTGTTGCGTGCGGTTGATATAAAAGGAACGCGCACGTTTTGGGTGCAGACGGTGGAGCCTCTCTTCCTCTCTGGAAGGATGCGGAGGCGGAAAGAAGGTGGGCAAAGTGATGGTCTGCCCAATGTGGAAGGCAGTATCCACCTTTGGCAAGAAGGACGGACGCGTCCTAAGAACAACCTTGTCTGGATGGACAGACAGAAAGGGAGGTTTGCATGATAGAGCCTGGAGCTCACTCACCCGCCGAGCGGAGGTGATGGCCACCAGAAAGGCTGTCTTCAGAGTTAGAAGACGAAGAGGACAGTTATGTAGAGGCTCAAAGGGAGCGCACATTAAAAGGTAAGAACCAAGTTCAAGTCCCACTGAGGCATCACAAACGGAACAGGAGGGAAGAGGTGTGTAATGCCTTTTAAGAACCTGTTAACAACAGGGGACTTGAAAAGGGAGGGCTGATCAGGGAGCCTGAGGAAGGCCGAGATAGCACAGAGATAACCCTTGATGGTACCCAGGGCAGAACCCTGTTGGGCCAGAGAAAGAAGGAACAGAAGGACCTCAGAAAGAGGGGCAGAAAGGGGGTTCACAGCCTTTGCTGTGCACCATGCCACAAATTTGTTCCACCTGCAGGCGTATACCACCTTAGTGGAGGGACGCCTGGCTGCCAGAATCACATCACAAACTTCGGGAGGCAAGTCGAAAGGAATCAACTGCCGCCGCTCAATCTCCACGCAAGCAGGAGGAGGCTGGACAGGTTCGGGTGGAGGACCGTCCCCTGCTGCTGCGACAGAAGATCCTCCCGAAGAGGCAGACGGATCGGGGGATCTACGCTCATACTGAGTAGCTCGGGATACCAAACTCTTCGAGCCCAGTCCGGAGCCACAAGGATGACTTGGGCTCGGTCGTGCCGAATCTTCTTCAACACTCTGGGTAGAAGTGGTATAGGCGGAAAGGCGTACAACAGACCGCAACTCCACTCGCGACGAAAAGCGTCGCCGAGCGAGTGCCGCCTTGGAAATTCCAACGCGCAGAACTGATGACATTGCGCGTTCTCTTCGGTGGCGAATAGATCTAACCAAGGCTCTCCCCACTGTAGAAATAGTCCTTGCGCCACTTCCGAGTGAAGACGCCATTCGTGATCCATCATGCACCTGCGGCTGAGGTTCGTCCGCCCTGGCGTTCAGGGAACCTGCCAGGTGTTGAACCATCAGGAACATGCCCTGATGTTCCAGCCATGTCCAGAGGCGCAGAGCCTCCTGACAGAGGGTCCACGACCCCACCCCGCCCTGTTTGTTGCAGTACCACATGGCGGTGGTGTTGTCTGTGAACACCTGCACAACCTTCCCTTTGACAGAGGAAGGAATGCCTTGAGTGGCAAGCCGGATCGCCCGGAGCTCCAGAAGGTTGATATGGAGCTGGGACTCCGCCGGAGACCAGAGGCCTCTGATCTCCGCCTTTCCCATGTGACCGCCCCATCCCAGAAGGGACGCATCCGTCACAACTGTGTGCTCTGGCTGGGGAAGGGAGAGGGATCTGCCCATGACCCATTGCCGGTCCGTGAGCCACCACTGCAACTGTTTTGCAGTCCCCTCCGAGATCTGGACGTGATCGGACAGGTTGCCCTGGTGCTGCGCCCACTGGAACTTCAGGTCCCACTGCAGAGCCCGCATATGCCATCTGGCATGATTGACCAGCAGGATGCAGGAGGCCATGAGGCCCAGCAGCCTCAGGGTCATTCGTACCGAAACCCAGGATAAAGGCTGAAAGATCGGAATCATAGCCTGAATATCCCGGACTCGCCGTTCGGGAGGATAGGCCCGAAACTGCGTCGTGTCCAGAACTGCTCCGATGAAAAGGAGCTGTGGAGAAGGAATCAGATGCGACTTCGGCACATTGATGGAGAACCCCAGCGAGTGCAGGAGTTCGGCCGTAGTCTGGAGGTGGGAGACGACTGCCTGGGACGAGCCCGCCTTCAGCAGCCAGTCGTCGAGGTAGGGGAAGACTGAAACCACAGCTCGGCGCAGATGAGCTGCGACCACCGCCATCACTTTCGTGAACACCCGAGGGGCACTGGTAAGGCCAAAGGGAGCACGGTGAACTGAAAATGCTCGAGGCCTACCGTGAACCGTAGGTAACGCCGGTGGGCCGGCAGGACGAGGATGTGGAAATAAGCGTCCTGCAAGTCCAACGCTACCAACCAGTCTCCAGGGTCGAGGGCAGTCAAGACCTGAGCTAGGGTGAGCATCTTGAACTTCTCCTTCCGGAGGAAGCGATTGACGTTCCGGAGGTCCAAGATAGGACGCATGTCCTCCTTGTCCTTTTGGGCACCAGAAAGTAGTGGGAGTAGCAACCACGTCCTACTTCTGGGGTCGGAACATGCTCGATGGCCCTCTTGGCCAAGAGGGCCGTGACTTCCTTCTGCAGAAGCACCAAGTGATCCCCTGACATGCGGTGGAATTGAGGTGGCATGGCTGGGGGGTGGTCTCGAAGGGGAGGGAGTAGCCCCTTCGGACAATGTCCAAGACCCACCTGTCCGAGGTGATGGGACGCCAGTGGTGAAGGTGATGGCGGACCCTGCCCCCTACTGGCGTGCCGTGCACCTGAAAGGAGGGACTAGGAGGGCTTGGAGGCCGCGGACGGGTTGGAGGTGGTGGCCTGACCCGCACGCTGGTTGCCCGAACCGCCACGGCGGTATCCACGTCCTCGGCCACGCGAAGGCGCTTGCTGCGCGGGCCGTTGGCCGGGCTGCTGACGTGACTGAGCGCCCCTTCCGTGGCCACGAAAGGGGCGAAAAGCAGATGAGAGCGGAGGGCGCACAACAGCAAGGCCCAGGGACTTGGCAGTAGCCCGCGAGTCCTTGAAACGCTCCAGCGCATGGTCTGCTTTTGAACCAAAAAGACCGACTCCATCAAAGGGCATGTCCATGAGGGTATTCTGGACATCACCCGAAAAACCAGTGGTCTTCAGCCAGGCGTGGCGACGCAGCGCCACCGTCGTTGCAAGCGATCTGCCCAGCGAGTCGGCGGTATCAAGGCCACAACGTATGGTGTATTTAGCCGCATCTCGCCCTTCCGCAATGGCGCGGGTAAGCAGTGTCTGGACCTCCTCAGAACACTGCGGCAAAACAGTCGCCACCGAATCCCACAGGGAGTGGGTATATCGGCCCAAGAGGCAAGCGGTGTTGACGGACCGCAAGCCAGCACTGGAGGAAGAGAAAGCCTTCTTCCCAAAGTGGTCCAGGCGCTTGGATTCCCTATCCGGAGGGGCGGTAGGGAAGGCGGTTTGGGAGGCAGAGGCTTGGACAACCAAGCTCTCAGGGGTGGGGTGTTGGGAGAGAAACAGGGGGTCGCCCGGAGCAGGGCGATGGCGTCGGGCCACGTTCCTATCCACAGGAGCCCCTGTGGTGGGCTTGGACCAGGCACCCAAAAGAACGTCAGTGAGTGCATCATTGAACGGCAGCACAGTCTCCGAAGAGGAGGCCGCCGGCTGAAGCACTTCTGTCAGGAGGTTAGTCCTGACGGCCACAGTAGGCAACTGGAGATTCAAGGCTCCAGCAGCTCTACGCAACACCGTTGCAAAATTAGCCCCCTCCTCCGTAGCCACGGGAGGAGACAGCATGCCAGAGTCAGGGGAGGTGTCTAGACCACTGGCATCCCCAAGTTCCTCAACCCAGTCCGGGTCAAACTCGCACTGTTGTGTGAGAGGGTCCTCAGACCCCTCCCAGCTCTCCTGGTCCTCCTCAGGTTCATAATATGGAGGAGGAGGGACATTAGGGACCCAAGGTCTCATCAGCGCCGGAACCGGCGTCGGGCGGCGTCGGTCCGGCTCCATGTCCGGAGCCGGAGAGAACCGGGGAACGACGCCGTCCGGAGCCCCGGACGGCGTCAGGAACGGCACCGGGGACGTCGGCGGAGGCGTGGTTAGGTCAACCGGCATCTATGGGGGTTGCGGCACCACCGGAGCCGGGATCGAGGCCGGGGCCGGAGCAGAGGCCGGGATGAAGGCTGGTGGGACAGGCGACGCCGGGACCGGAGTCGACGGCGACGCCGGAGCAACCCCATCAGGGCCCGCGGGGCCCGAAGGCGCACCGGAGGGACCTTGAGGCCTGAAGAGGCGGGCCATGGCCGACAGGAACTCCTGTACTTGGGCCGGAGCCGCCCCCGAACCCGGGAAGGACAGGTAATGCGGGGGTGACTTGACAGGTACGTCCGGGGGGGCGGGGACGGTGCCGACAGGGGCCTCAGCCGAGTCGCGAGACCGGCGAGGCGAAGTCTTAGAGCGATGACGCCGCTTAGACTTCTTGTGCTTCGACTTACCGGAGGAGCGCGAAGACTTGGATTCCGACGAACTATGGGGGCTCCGCGACCGGCCCCTCGACCTCTCCCGTGACCGGGGCTTGGTGCGGCGCGGAGCAGACTGCCGGACCTCGAGCAGCTTTCGAGACCGCTCTCGCAAAGCCTTCGGATGAAGTTTCCGGCAGTCAGGGCACGACTTCGTGTCGTGGTCTCGGCCGAGACAGAAGAGACACTCGAGATGCGGGTCCGTGATGGACATCATGCGGGCACAGACCTCGCAGGGCTTAAAGCCGGGCATCCCTACGACACCTTAGGAGTCGTGAAGACTCGTAGAAGAAAACAGTGAAACAATTCACAAAAAAGTAGTCAAAAAGTGACTAGGGCACTGCTCTTCCCGGATCTGCGCTTACTGGCGCGGAAAAAGAAGAACTGACGTCAGCGCGCAGGGGCGGCGTCTAAGTACTGCCCGCGACGTCATCCCGGCGATCAGGACGCCGACGACGGACGCGGAGCCGCACGACGCCGCCTACCGACGCGCAAGGGTACTGCTACGCAAAAACTTTCCGGATCCAGCCTGACGCCTGGGGATATTCTAAGGTAAGGTATCTGTCACTAACGTGTCTCTTTCAGATATGCACAACAGTGGAAGAAGCACTGTGGAAGCGTACCAGCCAGGAACTGAGGACAGCAGCGGTAGGATGCTGACCCTGCCCAGGAAGAGCCTGTGTACTCGAGACACAAGTCTCGCCATCGCCCAAGCGTCCCTTCACAAAAAGACATGGGAAAGGGCGGAGAGCAAAAGCAGAAAAGCATGCGATAAAAGGAGCGACGGTTGCGGGGGACATAAATACACCGTAGAGACCGTGTGTACCGCTAGAACCACACCACGTAAAAGGAAAGGCACAATGGAGCGCCGCGAGTAATAGCCTAGATGCGAGAGACGCATTACCAGGTAGGCAACCTGTGAAAGGGAGCCGGCAAACTGCACACACATAGAAGGTTGCTCCTACAGGAAAGTGGAGGCCAAGACCACGGACACCGCAGCAAGTACCTAGCATGCGTGACCATAAGTTGCGTGTAGAACGCTGAGCAGAACAAACATCGAGAGGACGCAGCCATGAATGATGCGTTGTTAAAAGAAAGCAAGAGCGCACCATAGGTACCAACAGCTATGTTGCATCTGAACCGGACAGAGCAATGTCTCGAACCATAAGCGACACCAGCTCACGGCAAGGAGGAGCCACTGTCCCCATGTGACGGACTGGAAGACTGAGTAGTACAGTAAAGAGTCAGGACGAAACGTACAAAGAGTAACAGGAAGTGTGTACAGATGTACGTATAATACCACACAGAACAGAGCCTGAGGAGAACACTTCCACAGAGAGTAGGAGCCCAAAGTAGAAGCATGACAAACTCCAGCGCGGAATGCAACAGGGGAATAGGAAACCCTTGCCGGGGACGCGCCCATGAAAGTAGGGCACAACGCAATGCACAGTAAGGGCGAATGTGGCGAAGACACCACCATGTAAGAATGAAGTCCAGATGGGACTGAACTACAAGAAAGTACCACTTATCGCAGAGAGGAGAGTAGCACCTGGCATTGCAGAAATGTAAGGAAAGCGGAAGCCCTCCGTGACAGCGACATACTAGGGAGCATCCACCGGACGTGCATAGAACACAGAAGAATCGAGCCGAGGCAGCCCTGCGTACCCGGGGGGAGCGACAGGGCTCCGCCCTGAGGCTGTCCACAGGTGGGACGTCCGCAGCGGAAGAACCATGCCAAAATGGAAACAAGGTGGTCTAAGGGACAGTGGCTGACGATAAGGGCAGCCAAGAAAAAGCCAAGGAGGGACAAGCTGAAAAGACCCTCCTGGAAGAGGCAGATGAGGCAGAACCTCAAGAAAGTGAGCATCTTTAGATGCAGGGGATCTCCACAGACCATCCGCAGACCCCATCAGAGAGGCAATAGAACGATGCCAACCAGTGGGCCGCAATAAGGCAGAGGAAGGGACCACAACAGCAGAAAAAGACTACAGTTACATCTGCAGGGCAAACATAAGCAGCCGACCAGCTGCAATAAAGAGAAGCAACCACGGAGAGAATCCGCGCAGGCCGTCTGGGTATTACATCATGAACCCAGGGCCCACATTAAGCAGAGAGAACTACTGCATAGGGAAGGAAAAAGTCCGCAAAAGGACTAGAACATAGCAAAATCATGGCAGGTTAGACATGAGGCGGTTGACACCGAGTCCGCATGGTCATCAAAAAAGGGACACCCCATCAAATGGCAAATCCCGAAGACTCTCCCGAACATTGTCAGGGAAACCCCCGTAGCGCAGCCAGGCATGGCGACGCAGAGCAACGGACCTGGCCATCACCCGACCCACCGAGTCTGTGGTGTTGATGGCCGACCGAATGGTAAAGTGTGACATTTCTCGGCCTACATGAAGGAGACGAGCCAGGTCAGCACGAGGACTCTCGGGGAGAGTGGGAAGAAGACAATCAACGGAGTCCCAAAGGGCACTAAGCCCGGGCAAACACGCAAGCCGTGTTCAGAGCACGGATGCCCAAACTAGTGGACGCAAAAATATGGCGGCCACATGTCTCCAACCAACGAGACTCCCTAGTGGGAGGCAGCAATGGAAGAGGAGAGGAAGGCTGCGTGGCAAAAACCACCTGGACTACTCGGCCCGAGCCCCAGGATGAAGAGACAAACAGGCAGGGTCCCCTGGAGCCGGACGATGCCGATGCGCGATGGCCTGATCCACAGGGTCTCCCGAGGAGGACCGTGCCCAGGTGCCAAGAAGGGTGTCCAACAGCAACCCGCCAAAAGGCAGCAAGGGCTCCATTTCCACCGCACCCTGGTGGAGGAGATCCAATAATGGATCAGAAGGCAAGGAGACCGATGGGGGGTGCAAGTGTAAAATAGCTGCAGCCCTGCGAATAGTCCGTGAAAATGCTGCGCCAGTCTCTGTAGACACTGTGGGTGGCGATAACAGACTATCGGTAGGGGACAGTTGCAAGCCAACGCGTCCCACAGCTGGAGTAGCAAGGGGCCATTGCCCAAGGTGCATCGGAGCCAAATGGCGTTGAGACAACCCTTGGTGCTCTGGGTCCGTGTCCTCTTCAAACAGAGGAACAACAGAGACCAGCGCCAGCACCGGCGTCGACCGATGTCGAGACGGCATCGTACCGATGTCGACTTCAACGAGAGGCGACCCGGCCGTGTCACGGACCGGCGTCAACGTTCCCTCCACCGAGATCTGCGGAGAGGGAGGATGTGGACCCGGAGTAGACATCCGTGGTGCAGCCGCCTCCGATGTCGACGCAGGGAGCTGCAAAGGGCTATGCGGAGACAGGGCAGAAGGGCTCGACGTCTGAATGGGAGGCCCCTCCGGGCTGTGTCCCGACGTCGCAGTGACTCCGGAATCGGAGTCGAGGTACTCGGCCGGCGCCGAGGGTGAACCCGCTGGCGAAGACCCGACCTGAGTGCCTACCTCCTCTGTGGGGCCCGAAGGCACGCCAAGGAGAGGAGGTGACCCAAAGATGGAGTGCAGAGCCTTGGAGTAGGCTTCCATCTGGGACCGAGTCGCCCCCGCACCCGGAAAGGGTGGGTATATGGGGCTCGACTACTGGGGGCCCGTGTCCGGACTGGAACGGGAGCTATGGACCCCGTTGTCACGTTTATGCGAGGCCGACGACCTCCGTGACTTGTGTGTACGCTTACCTTTGTCCGGCGAATGACGTCCGCGGGAACGTCTCCGTGAGCGGACGCGAACAGAAGACCCAGCCCGAGAGGGTGATCGGCGCGGAGGCTGAGAGCGGGACATCCGGGCGGCTGACAGCTTCATCCGGCGCTCCCGCAGGGACTTCGGCTGCATCTGTCGGCAGGCGCCACACTCCTCAGAGTCGTGGTGCACTCCGAGACACCACATACAAATCGCGTGCGGATCCGTAGCCGACATCTGCCGCGCACAGGTCTCCCACGCCTTAAAGCCCGAAGGCATCACACACTGTTCCCGGACGCCGAAGGCGTCGAAAAGGCCTGATTAACAGGCCAGGGAACCGCTTACTCCTGGATCCGCGTCGGGACGTGGAAAAGAAGGAAACTGACGTCAGCACGCCGGGAGGGGTCCTAAATGGCTCCGCTGACGTCATATCCGTGGACGACATCAGGGCGGAGCCAGGCAGCGCCGCCCCCCCGGCGCGCAGAGGTGCTGCTGCAAAAAGTTTTCCAGATCCAGTCTGACGCCTGGGGATAATCTAAGTTAAGGAATCTGCGGCTAGATGTCTCTATCAGATAATGGGGCTACCCATCTCTCTTACAGTTAAAACCGCAATTGGGGTATTTTACTGTCAGAATGGACAAGTTACGTACCTTCGATAACGCCTTATCTGGTAGAGACATAATCTAGCCGCAGATTCTTTACCTCAGAATATCCCAGGCATCAAAATGGATCCGGAAACCTTTGCTTGAGCAATACCCTTGCGCACCTGTAGGTAGAGTCGGGCGGCTCCGCGTAACGACCGCGTCACCTCGGTGTGCTGATGTCAGTTATTTTTCACGACTTTCTACACCAGGAGCACGGAGCCATGCAGTGCACCGATAGTGGTGTGTATAGAACAATGAGGGCCCTAAAAGGGATCAGCCCTGACCCTAAAAACCTGTCCGCAGTGCAGGGAGGATGGGTCAGTAAGGAATCTGCGGATTGATTATGTGTCTACCAGATAAGGCATTACCCAAATTAAGTAACATGTCCATCTGATAGAGACATCTAGCCGCAGATTCCTTAAATTAGAATAGATACCCCAGCAATACCATCCTCAGAGGAGGTACTGCGGACAAGTTCAGACTAGGAACTCCTGCAAGACAGAGCGGCCAAAAAGGCCACCCCTGCAGACTTGACTGTGCAAGCAGTAGTGCCTAGTGAACGTGTGCAGTGATATACACATTGCTACCTGACAAATTTCAAGGACTGAACACCACGTTGGAATGCTGTGGTTGTAGCCTTAGATGTGATGGAATGAGCTCTTAAGTTATCAGGAGGGCTGTTTCTTGGCCCGAGTGTAGCAAATCTTGATGCAGAGGATGACCCATCGCGAGATGGTTCTCTTCTACACCGCACAACCTTTGATCCAACGAACCGCACGAAATGTTGCTTGTCCACCCGAACTCTTTTGTGCGGTCATGGTAAAAAGACAACGCTCTTTTTGGGTCCAGACGGTGGAGTCGCTCTCTTCCTTAGAGGGGTGTGGAGGAGCATAGAAAGTAGGCAAAGAGACTGATTGCCCCACGTGGAGTGGTGTTACCACCTTCGGTAAAAAAGAGGCCCTAGTGCGAAGCACCAACTTATCAGGGAAGATGGTCAGGTAAGGAGGCTTTGATGACAGAGCCTGCAATTAGCTCACCCTCCTGGAAGAAGTTATTGCCACTAAAAAGGCAGTTTTGATGGAAAGCAGCGGAGGGGGCAGTTGTGCAGAGTTTTGAATGGAGTGCACATCATGAAGGTGAGAACCAAATAAAGGTCTCACTGAGGCGTGATGAATGGGACAGGTGGTAACATATGTACAAGCCTCTTAAGAAACCTGCTTACAATAGGGGATTTAAATAAAGAGGGCTGGTCTGACAGCCTCAAAAAGGCAGACAAAGCCAGAAGGTACCCTTTAGAAGTGCCCAGAGCAGAGCCCTGCTGGGCAAGGTACAAAATAAAGAGAAGGATCAGAGAGAGGGAAGCAAAAAGATAATCAATAGACTGTTCTGTACGGTATTTTACAAATTTCTGCCACACACTCTTGGTAGAGGGACACCTGGCTGCCAAAATCACATCACAGACCTCGGGATGAAGATCGAATGCTGTCAACTGCTACCGATCAATCTCCATGCAAGAAAGCATAGAGTTGACAAGTTCCAGCGGAGAATCTTTCCCTGCTGTTGCGACAGAAGATCCTTCTGAAGGGGCAGACTGATTGGGGGACTGATGCTCATCTGCAGAAGCTCGGGATACCACAGTCTCCATGCCCAACCTGGAGCCACAAGAATGAGCTCGGTCGCTCCTGATCTTCTTGAGCACTCTAGGCAGGAGTGGTATGGGTAGAAAGGCATACAGCAGGCCTGAGCCCCACTCGAGTTGAAAAGTGACTGAGTGGAAGCCACCTTGGAAACTCCAATGTGCAAAACTGCTGACGAGTGTTTTTGGGTGAGGCGAACAGCTCTAACCAAGGCTCTCCCCACTGCCGAAAGAGACCTTGTGCCAC
Organism: Calotriton arnoldi; assembly: GCA_963921515.1. NCBI lineage: Eukaryota > Metazoa > Chordata > Amphibia > Caudata > Salamandridae > Calotriton > Calotriton arnoldi. The sequence continues at coordinate 210,822 of CAWUFW010017760.1, read as the reverse complement.
CTCCGGATGGAGATGCCATTTGTGAACCAGTAGGCATCTACGACTGAGCTCGTCCGCCCTGGCGCTCAGGGAACCTGCCAGGTGTTGTACCACCAGGATATGCCCTGCTGTTCCAGCCATGCCCAGAGAAACAAGGCCGCCTGACAAAGGGTTCACAACCCCACCATGCCCCGTGTGTTGTAGTACTGCATGGCAGTGGTGTTGTGGGTGAACAACTGAACCAGCTGGCCCTTGATGGAAGGAAGAAAAGATTTCAATGCCAAACAAATCTCTCGGAGTTCCAGCAAGTTTTTGTGGAGTCCAGATTCCGCCAGAGGACCGAGTCCTCTGATCTTCACCTCTACCAGATGACTGCCCCATCCCAGGAGTGACGCATCTGTGACTATTGTGTGACCTGGTAGGGGAAGGAAGAGTGGTCTGCCTCCGACCCAATCGGGGTTGGTCAGCCATCACTGCAGGTCCTGTGCAGTTGCCACCAAGCTCTGAACCATGTCAGATAGATTCCCCTGATGCTGCACCCACTGGTACTTCAGATCCCACTGCACAGCCCACATATACCATCTGGCATGTGTCACAAGCAGGATGCAGGCGGCCATGAGGCCCAGCAGCCTCAGAGTAGTTCTCACCAAAATCCAGGATAGAGGCTGAAACATCTGCATCATAGACTTAAAATCTCTGACTCACCGCTCAGGAGGATAGGCCTGAAACTGCACTGTGTTCAGAAAAGCACTGACGAAAGGGAGAATAAGAGAGGGAGTCAGGTGCAACTTTGGTACGTTGATAGTGAATCCCAGCAAAAGCATGAGGTTCACCGTAGCCAGGAGGTGGGAGACGACAACCTGGAGCGAGCTCACCTCCTACAGCCAGTCGTCGAGATAGGGGAAGGCTGGCAATTCTGATCTGCGCTGATGAGCTGTGACCACCGCTATCACCTTGGTGAACACCCGAGGGGCGCTGGTAAGGTCAAAGGGGAGCACTGGCAACTGAAAGTGCTCATGGCCTACCATGAACCGCAAGTAACGCCAATGAGCAGGAAGGACGAGAATGTGAAAAAAGGGCGTTCTGCAAGGCCAATGCCACCATTCAGTCTCCGGGGTCCAGGGCATTCAAGACCTCAGCCAGAGTGAGCATCTTGAACTTTTCCGTTTTGAGGAAGTAGTTGAGGGTTCACAGATCTGGAATAGGACAAAGGCCCTTGCCCTTTTTCGGGACCAGAAAATAGCAGGAATAGCAACCACAGCCTACTTCTGCTGCCGGAACCCTCGCTATAGCTCCCTTGGTCAAGAGAGCCCTGACCTCCTCCTGAAGCAAGTTCAGGTGGTCCTCCATCAGCCGGTCGTAAGTCGGAGGCATGGAGGGAGGGGTAGTCTTGAAAGGTAGGGAGTAGCCATTTTGGAATATCTGAAGAACTCACTTGCATGATGTGACGTTTTACCAGTTGAGGAGGTAATAGTCGATCATGCCACCAACTGGCTGCCCATGATCCTGAAGGTCCAGACTAGGAAGGTTTAGAGGCTGCAGGAGGAGGGTGGACTGACTGTACCTCTGGACTCCCCTGACTCACGGGGTCAAAAGCAGCTGCACCTTTGGCCATGCAGAGGTTGCTGAACTTGCACTGTCTTCTGGCTGAGATAAGGCTGGCGCGGCTGAAAGCCTCTTTCGTGGTCACGAAAGGGACGAAAAGCAGACAGGCGATGGGTGGTCACCAAGAGGCCCAATTACTTGGCCGTAGCCCACAAGTCCTTAAAGAGCTCCAGTGCCATGTCTGCCTGGTCTTCGAAGAGACGGGTGTCATCAAAGGGCATGTCCCTAAGGGAAGCCTGGAAATACCCAGAAAAGCGAGAAGTCCTCAGCCAGGCGTGGCGTTGAATAGTCCTCGTTGATGACATTGTTCTGCCCAGCAAGTCAGTGGTGTCAAGCCCACAATGAATGGTGAACTTGGACGCATCTCTCCCGTCTGATACTGCTTGGGAGAGAAAGGCCCGGGTCTCCTCCGGACCTGTGGCAGCACCTGCGCACCCATTTCCCACAAGGAGTGGGTGTAATAGCCCAACAAGCATACAGTGTTCACTGAACGCAACGCAAAGGCTGGCGGAAGAAAATATCTTCTTGCCCTAACTATCCAGCCTTTAGGATTCCCTCTCCGGGGATGCGGAAGGGAAAGCCCCTTGGGAGGTAGAGGCCTGAACCACGAAGCTCTCGGGATAGGGTGGTTGGTGAGGAATTTTGAGTCGCCCGGTGCTGGGCGATGGCGGCGGGCGACTGTCCTATTCACAGGAGCCCCAGTGCTATGCTTGGACAAGGTTCCCAGGAGGACATAAGTCAAGGCCTCGTTGAAAGGCAGGAAGAGTTCCGAAGAGGAGACACCCGGCCTACAGGACTTCTGTTAAGATGTTTGTCTTGACCCCCATCGAAGTGAGCTGTAGCTCCAGGACCTCGGCTGCCCTTCTCACCACCATAGCATATGAAGCTCCCTCCTCCGTAGCGACGCTAGGGGGAGAAAGCAGGCCAAAATCTGGGGAGGTATTCAGTCACTGGTCTCACCCAATTCCTCATACCAGTTCATTTCGTGCTCAGTTTGGTCTTGTAAAGGGTACAGCGACCCCTACCAATCTTCTTCCATTCATAGCCCCTCATTATAAGACTGAGGTACCGACCTAGGACCCAAGGGTGCCGTCAGCTCCGGAATCAGCGTCGATAGGTGCCGATCCAGGTCACTGGCGATAAGAATGAGGCTGGTGCAGCCGGGGGGCACAGGCAGTGTCGGGAGTCTCGGCGCAGAGCCCAGCGCCGGGGAAGGTCGCAAGGGCTCGACCTGCACCAGTCTGGATCCAACACCAGGTCCACTAGGGCGCATCGGCGCTGGGGTCACCGGCGCAGAACCCGATGAAGCCTTCTCTGAGCCTCCAGGGCCCGAAGGCGTGCCGGGAGGTTCAGGTCACCCAAATATGAGGCATATGGTGCCATATAACTCTTTAAGCTGAGCGGGGGTCACTCTAGTTCCTGGAAAGGCAGTTAAGTGCAGAGCCGACCAAGGCGCAGGTTCCGCAAAAGGAGGCCCAGAGCGTCGAGACTCCTCCATCAAGTTGGCTGACAGACAGGGAGAAGTAGATGCACGCTACAACTTCGTGTTTCTTATGCCGCTTACCAGAACAACCCGAAGACTGAGTGGGAGGACGAGGACTCCCAGAGCAGTGGCCGGACCTTCCTCTCGACCGGGAACAAGAACTCTGAGGCGAATACCGGGCCGCAAGCAGCTTTAGGGACCGCCCCTTAAAGCCTTCAGAGCCTTCGCCCAGCAGTCGCAGCACAACTTCGAGTCGTGGTCACACTCCAGGCACAAGAGACAAACTAAGTGTGGATCAGTCACCGGCATGGTGTGATGGCAGGCACAACACAGCATGAATCCAGAAGTCTTCGGCATTGAGGAAACCCTACACACCAAAAATTGTCGACAACATTTTGAAAAAAGCCTGTCAAAAGGTGGCCTATTTAGGTGATGCGGACATCACTTCTGGTGCGTACAATGCCGACAATGTCACTTGGAGCCGACCGATGCCACCTACCGGCACGCAAGGGCAAACGTCTTCTGGATCCAGCCTGACGCCAGGGAAATTCTAAGGCAAGGAATCTACGGCTAGATGTTTCTAACAGATCCGGGTTTCATCTAGTTAGAACATCCAAGGATGAGTATGTATGAGAGGCTGACTTAGTATATGGTGCTCACTTTAGTAAGTGTAGCACCCTGCACTAATCCAGACAACCCATATGGTGATTTTAGTGGTCTTAGACAACCTTAGAAAGCTCTCCAAGTGGTAGCTGTGGAGAGCATCAGTCCAGAAGGAGTGTAAGCAGCTTGTTTTACCAGTACTTAATGCACAAGTTACTAACTTGTGTAACAATATATCTGTAAGAGACAGTAGTTAGTGACAGATTCCTTACCTTAGAATATCCCCAGGCGTCAGGCTGGATCCGGAAAGTTTGGCGTAGCAGTACCCTTGCGCGTCGGTAGGTGGCGTGGTGCGGCTCCGCGTCCGTCGTCGGCATCAAGATCGCCGGGATGACGTCGCAGCCAGTACTTAGACGCCGCCCATGCGCGCTGACATCAGTTCTGTACACGACTTTCCGCGCCAGGAAAGCAGAGCCATGCAAGAAGCTGACATTGGTGTCTGAAAAAATACTAGGGCCCTGAAAGGGATGTCCTTAACCCTAGAAATCAGTTCGCAGAACGGGGAGGATGGGTGGGGCGGTAAGGAATCCGTCACTAACTACTGTCTCTTACAGATGCACAAGTTACTAACTTGTGTAACGATATATCTGTAAGAGACAGTAGTTAGTGACAGATTCCTTACCTTAGAATATCCCCAGGCGTCAGGCTGGATCCGGAAAGTTTTGCGTAGCAGTACCCTTGCGCGTCGGTAGGCGGCGTCGTGCGGCTCCGCGTCCGTCGTCGGCGTCGTGATCGCCGGGATGACGTCGCGGGCAGTACTTAGGCGCCGCCCCTGCGCGCTGACGTCAATTCTGTACACGACTTTCCGCGCCAGGAACGCAGAGCCATGCAAGAAGCTGACATAGGTGTCTGAAAAATACTAGGGCCCTGAAAGGGATGTCCTTAACCCTAGAAATCAGTTCGCAGAACGGGGAGGATGGGTGGGGCGGTAAGGAATCTGTCACTAACTACTGTCTCTTACAGATATATCGTTACACAAGTTAGTAACTTGTGCATCTGAAAGAGACACGTTAGTGACAGATTCCTTACCTTAGAATAGATACCCCAGCAATACCAACCCCGGTGGTGGGTCTGCGAACAAAGATCAGACAAGGAAGTCCTGGAGGACAGAACGGCCAAAGAAGCCATCCCTCCGGACCTGACTGTCAAGGCAGTAATGCTTTGTAAACGTGTGCAGCGAGGCCCACGTAGCTGCCTGACAGATAACCGGCAGCGGAACACCGCGGCCCAAGGCCGTGGTAGCAGCCGTTGCCCTGGTGGAATGGGCACGCAGCCCAACAGGAGGCTCCTTCTTAGCCAAAGAATAGCAGGTCTTGATGCACAAGGTAACCCAGCGGGAGATGGTCCTCTTGTGCACCGCCCGACCTTTTGGCGCCCATGTAGCCAACAAAGAGCTGGTCATCCACCCGGAAGTGTTTTGTGCGGTCGATATAGAAGGAGAGCGCACGTTTTGGGTCAGACGGTGGAGCCTCTCTTCCTCTCTGGAAGGATGCGGAGGCGGAAAGAAGGTGGGCAAAGTGATGGTCTGCCCAATGTGGAAAGCAGTAACCACCTTTGGCAAGAAGGACGGACGCGTCCGAAGAACAACCTTGTCTGGATGAACAGACAGAAAGGGAGGTTTGCAAGATAGAGCCTGGAGCTCACTCACCCGCCGAGCGGAGGTGATGGCCACCAGAAAGGCTGTCTTCAGAGTCAGAAGACGAAGAGGACAGTTATGTAGAGGCTCAAAGGGAGCGCACATTAAAAGGTAAGAACCAAGTTCAAGTCCCACTGAGGCATCACAAACGGAACAGGAGGGAAGAGGTGAGTAATGCCTTTTAAGAACCTGTTAACAACAGGGGACTTGAAAAGGGAGGGCTGATCAGGGAGCCTGAGGAAGGCCGAGATAGCACAAAGATAACCCTTGATGGTACCCAGGGCAGAACCCTGTTGGGCCAGGGAGAGAAGGAACAGAAGGACCTCAGAAAGAGGGGCAGAAAGGGGATTCACAGCCTTTGCTGTGCACCATGCCACAAATTTGTTCCACCTGCAGGCGTATACCACCTTAGTGGAGTGACGCCTGGCTGCCAGAATCACATCACAAACTTCGGGAGGCAAGTCGAAAGGAATCAACTGCCGCCGCTCAATCTCCACGCAAGCAGGTGTAGACTGGACAGGTTCGGGTGGAGGACCGTCCCCTGCTGCTGCGACAGAAGATCCTCCCGAAGAGGCAGACGGATCGGGGGATCTACGCTCATATTGAGTAGCTCGGGATACCAAACTCTTCGAGCCCAGTCCGGAGCCACAAGAATAACTTGGGCCCGGTCGTGCCGAATCTTCTTCAACACTCTGGGTAGAAGTGGTATAGGCGGAAAGGCGTACAATAGACCGCAACTCCACTCGAGACGAAAAGCGTCGCCGAGCGAGTGCCGCCTTGGAAATTCCAACGCGCAGAACTGATGACATTGCGCATTCTCTTCGGTGGCGAATAGATCTAACCAAGGCTCTCCCCATTGTAGAAAGAGTCCTTGCGCCACTTCCGAGTGAAGACGCCATTCGTGATCCATCATGCACCTGCGGCTGAGGTTCGTCTGCCCTGGCGTTCAGGGAACCTGCCAGGTGTTGAACCATCAGGAACATGCCCTGATGTTCCAGCCATGTCCAGAGGCGCAGAGCCTCCTGACAAAGGGTCCAAGACCCCACCCCGCCCTGTTTGTTGCAGTACCACATGGCGGTGGTGTTGTCTGTGAACACCTGCACTACCTTCCCTTTGACAGAGGAAGGAATGCCTTGAGTGCAAGTCGGATTGCCCGGAGCTCCAGAATGTTGATATGGAGCCGGGACTCCGCCGGAGACCAGAGGCCTCTGATCTCCGCCTCTCCCATGTGACCGCCCCATCCCAGAAGGGACGCGTCCGTCACAACTGTATGCTCTGGCTGGGGAAGGGAGAGGGATCTGCCCATGACCCATTGCCGGTTCGAGAGCCACCACTGCAACTGTCTTGCAGTCCCCTCCGAGATCTGGACGTGATCGGACAGGTTGCCCTGGTGCTGCGCCCACTGGAACTTCAGGTCCCACTGCAGAGCCCGCATATGCCATCTGGCATGATTGACCAGCAGGATGCAGGAGGCCATGAGGCCCAGCAGCCTCAGGGTCATCCGTACCGAAACCCAGGATAAAGGCCGAAAGATCGGAATCATAGCCTGAATATCCCGGACTCGCCGTTCGGGAGGATAGGCCCGAAACTGCGTCGTGTCCAGAACTGCTCCGATGAAAAGGAGCTGTGGAGAAGGAATCAGATGCGACTTCGGCACATTGATGGAGAACCCCAACGAGTGCAGGAGTTCGGCCGTAGTGTGGAGGTGGGAGATGACTGCCTGGGACGAGCCCGCCTTCAGCAGCCAGTCGTCGAGGTAGGGGAAGACTGAAACCCCTGCCCGGCGCAGATGAGCTGCGACCACCGCCATCACTTTCGTGAACACCCGAGGGGCACTGGTAAGGCCAAAGGGAGCACGGTGAACTGAAAATGCTCGGGGCCTACCGTGAACCCGAAGGTAACGCCGGTGGGCCGGCAGGACGGGGATGTGGAAATACGCGTCCTGCAAGTCCAACGCTACCAACCAGTCTCCAGGGTCGAGGGCAGTCAAGACCTGAGCTAGGGTGAGCATCTTGAACTTCTCCTTCCGGAGGAAGCGATTGACGTTCCGGAGGTCCAAGATAGGACGCATGTCCTCCTTGTCCTTTTGGGCACCAGAAAGTAGTGGGAGTAGCAACCACGCCCTACTTCTGGGGTCGGAACATGCTCGATGGCCCTCTTGGTCAAGAGGGCCGTGACTTCCTTCTGCAAAAGCACCAAGTGATCCCCTGACATGCGGTGGAATTGAGGTGGCATGGCTGGGGGTGGTCTCGAAGGGGAGGGAGTAGCCCCTTCGGACAATGTCCAAGACCCACCTGTCCGAGGTGATGGTGCGCCAGTGGGGAAGGTGATGGCGGACCCTGCCCCCTACTGGCGTGCCGTGCACCTGAAAGGAGGGACTAGGAGGGCTTGGAGGCCGCGGACGGGTTGGAGGTGGTGGCCTGACCCGCACGCTGGTTGCCCGATCCGCCACGGCGGAATCCACGTCCTCGGCCACGCGAAGACGCCTGCTGCGCGGGCAGGTGGCTGGGCTGCTGACGTGAAGGGCGCCCCTACCGTGGCCACGATAGGGGCGAAAAGCAGAAGTCAGCGGAGTGCGTGTAGCAGAAAGGCCCAGGGACTTGGCAGTAGCCCGTGAGTCCTTAAAGCGCTCCAACGCATGGTCTGCTTTGGACCCAAAGACCGACTCCATCAAAGGGCATGTCCATGAGAGTATTCTGGACATCCCCTGAAAAACCAGTGGTTCTCAGCCAGGGGTGGCGTCGGAGCGCCACCGTCGTTGCAATAGACCTGCCCAGCGAGTCGGCGGTGTCAAGGCCACAACGTATAGTGTATTTAGCCGCATCCCTTCCTTCCGCAATGGCACGGGAAAGCAGTGCCTGGACCTCCTCAGGATACTGGGGCAAAACATCCGCCACCGAATCCCACAGGGAGTGGGTATATCGGCCCAAAAGACAAGCGGTGTTAACGGACCGCAAGCCAGCACTGGAGGAAGAAAAACCTTTCTTCCCAAACTGATCCAGGCGTTTGGATTCCCTATCCGGAGGAGCGGTAGGGAAGGCGGTTTGGGAAGCGGAGGCTTGGACAACCAAGCTCTCAGGAGTGGGGTGGACAGAGAGAAACAGGGGTCGCCCGGAGCTGGGCGATGGCGTCGTGACACGTTCCGATCCACAGGAGCCCCTGTGTTGGGCTTGGACCAGGCGCCCAAAGAACGTCAGTGAGGGCGTCGTTAAACGGCAGCACAGTCTCTGCAGAGGAGGCTGCCGGCTGAAGCACCTCTGTCAAGATGTTAGGCTTGACCGTCAAAGTAGGGAGTTGGAGACGTAAGGCCCCAGCTGCCCTACGCAACACCGTACCAAATTGGCTCCCTCCTCCGTAGCCACGGGAGGAGACAGCATGCCAGTGTCAGGGGAAGTATCCAGACCACTGGCCTCCCCTAGACTCTCTGTCCAGTCCTCATCATACTGACAGTGTCGTGTCAGAGGGTCATCAGACCCCTCCCAGTCCAACTGGTCCTCCTCTGGTTCAAAATAAGGAGGAGGAGGGACAGTTGGGACCCAAGGTCCCATCGGCGCCGGAGCCGGCGTCGAGCGGCGTCGCTCCGGGTCCATGTCCGGAGCCGGAAGGAACTGGGGGACGACGCCGCCCGGAGCCCAGGGCGGCGTCGAGAACGGCACCGGAGACATCGGCGCCGGCGGAGGCGTCGTTAGGTCGACCGGCGTCGATGGGGGTTGTGGAGCCGGGATCGAGGCCGGGGCCGAAGCCGGAGCCGGGACCGAGGCTGGAGGCACGGGCGACGCCGGAGCCGTCGGCGACGCCGGAGCAACCCCATCAGGGCCCGCAGGGCCCGAAGGCGCACCGGAGGGGCCTGAAGGCCCGAAGAGGCGGGCCATGGCGACAGGAATTCCTGCACTTTGGCCGGATCCGCCCCGAACCCGGGAAGGGCGGGTATGGCGGGGGCGACTCCACAGGCAAGTCCGGGGCCGCGGGGGCGGGGACGGTGCCGGGAGGGGCCTCAGCCGAGTCGCGAGACCGGCGAGGCGAAGTCCTAGAGCGATGATGCTTCTTGGACTTCTTGTGTTTTGACTTACCGGACGAAGAAGACTTCGACGCCGACGACCGGTGTGGACTCCGCGATCGACCCCTGGACCTCTCACGCGACCGGGGCCTCCGTGGAGCCGAATGCCGGGCCTCGAGGAGCTTTCGAGACCGCTCTCGCAAAGCTTTCGGGTTGAGGGCCTGGCATTTGGGACAAGACTCCGTGTCGTGGCCTCGGCAGAAGAGACACTCCCAATGCGGGTCGGTGACGGACATCATCCGCGCACAGGCGCCGCATCGCTTGAAGCCGGGCATCCCTACGACACCTTGAAAGATGAAAAAACAGTGAAAAAATTCACCAAAAAGTATGGTCAAAAAATGACCAGGGCACTGCTCTTCCCGGATCTGCGCTTGCTGGCGCGGAAAAAGAAGAACTGACGTCAGCGCGCAGGGGCGGCGCCTAAGTACTGCCCGCGGCGTCATCCCGGCGATCACGGCGCCGGCGACGGACGCGGAGCCGCACGACGCCGCCTACCGGCGCGCAAGGGTACTGCTACGCAAAACTTTCCGGATCCAGCCTGACGCCTGGGGATATTCTAAGGTAAGGAATCTGTCACTAACGTGTCTCTTTCAGATATATCGTTACACAAGTTAGTAACTTGTGCATCTGAAAGAGACACGTTAGTGACAGATTCCTTACCTTAGAATAGATACCCCAGCAATACCAACCCCGGTGGTGGGTCTGCGAACAAAGATCAGACAAGGAAGTCTCGGAGGACAGAACGGCCAAAGAAGCCGCCTCTGCGGACTTGGCTGTCAAGACAGTAATGCTTTGTAAACGTGTGCAGCGAGGCCCACGTAGCTGCCTGACAAATGTCCTGCAATGGGACACCACGTCCCAAAGCCGTGGTGGCGGCTGTCGCCCTGGTGGAATGGGCACGTAGCCCAACAGGGGGCTCCTTCTTAGCCAAAGAATAGCAGGCCTTGATACACAAGACGACCCAGCGGGAGATGGTCCGCTTGTGTACCGCCCGACCTTTTTTGGCGCCCACATAGCCAACAAAGAGCTGGTCGTCCACCCGGAACTGCTGTGTGCGGTTTAGATAAAATGAAATCGCACGATTTGGATCCAGACGGTGGAGCCTCTCTTCCTCTCTAGAAGGATGCGGAGGCGGAAAGAAGGTGGGCAAAGTGATGGTCTGCCCAATGTGAAAAGCAGTAGCCATCTTTGGCAAGAAGGACGGACGGGTCCTAAGAATAACCTTGTCTGGATGGACAGACAGAAAGGGGGGTTTGCAAGAAAGAGCCTGGAGCTCACTCACCCGCCGAGCGGAGGCGATGGCCACCAGAAAGGCTGTCTTCAGAGTGAGAAGACGAAGAGGACAGTTATGTAGAGGCTCAAAGGGAGCGCACATTAAAAAAGTAAGAACCAAGTTCAAGTCCCACTGAGGCATTACAAACGGAACAGGAGGAAAGAGGTGTGTAATGCCTTTAAGAAACCTGTTAACAACAGGGGACTTGAAAAGGGAGGGCTGATCAGGAAGCCTGAGGAAGGCCGAGATTGCACAAAGATAGCCCTTGATGGTACCCAGGGCAGAACCCTGTTGGGCCAGAGAAAGAAGGAACAGAAGAACTTCAGAAAGAGGGGCAGAAAGGGGATTCACAGCCTTTGCTGTGCACCATGCCACAAACTTGTTCCACCTGCAGGCGTATACCACCTTAGTGGAGGGACGCCTGGCTGCCAGAATCACATCACAAACTTCGGGAGGCAAGTCGAAAGGAATCAACTGCCGCCGCTCAATCTCCACCCAAGGAGGTGGAGACTGGACAGGTTCGAGTGGAGGACCGTCCCCTGCTGCTGCGACAGAAGATCCTCCCAAAGAGGCAGACGGATCGGGGGATCGATGCTCATACTGAGTAGCTCGGGATACCAAACTCTTCGAGCCCAGTCAGGAGCCACAGGAATGACTTGGGCCCGGTCGCGCCGAATCTTCTTCAACACTCTGGGTAGAAGTGGTATAGGCGGAAAGGCGTACAACAGACCGCAACTCCACTCGCGACGAAAAGCGTCGCCGAGCGAGTGCCGCCTTGGAAATTCCAACGCGCAGAACTGATGACATTGCGCGTTCTCTTCGGTGGCGAATAGATCTAACCAAGGCTCTCCCCATTGTAGAAAGAGTCCTTGCGCCACCTCCGAGTGAAGACGCCATTCGTGATCCAGTGGTGGGTCTGCGAACCAAGATCACACCAGAAAGTCACGGAGAACAGAACGGCCAAAGAAGCCGTCTCTCTGGACTTGGCTGTCCAGGCAATAATGCTTAGTAAACGTGTGCAGCGAGGCCCACGTGGCTGCCTGACAGATGTCTTGCAGGGGGACACCACGTCCCAATGGAGTAGTGGCCGCAGTAGCTCTGGTGGAATGAGCACGCAGCCCCACTGGAGGTTCTTTTTTAGCCAAAGAGTAACAGGCTTTGATACACAAGACAACCCAGCGGGAGATAGTTCTCTTGTGTACCGCCCGACCTTTCTTGGTGCCAACGTAGCCAACAAAGAGCTGGTCATCCACCCGGAACTGGCTGTGTGAGGTTGAGATAAAATGAGAGCGCACGTTTTGGGTCCAGACGGTGGAGCCTCTCTTCCTCTCTGGAAGGATGCGGAGGCGGAAAGAAGGTGGGCAAGGTAATAGTCTGCCCAATGTGAAAGGCCGTAACCACTTTTGGCAAAAAGGAAGGACGGGGCCTGAGCACAACCTTGTCCGGATGGACTGATAGGAAAGGAGGCTTACAAGAAAGAGCCTGGAGCTCACTCACTCGCCTAGCGGAGGTGATGGCCACCAGGAAGGCAGTCTTCAAGGTCAAGAGGCGACGAGGACAGTTGTGAAGGGGCTCAAAGGGAGCACACATCAAGTATGTAAGAACCAAATTCAAGTCCCACTGAGGCATCACGAAAGGAATAGGAGGAAAAAGGTGTGTAATGCCTTTGAGAAATCTATTTACAACAGGGGACTTGAAAAGAGGGGGCTGATCAGGTAGCCTGAGAAAGGCCGAAATAGCAGAAAGGTAGCCCTTGATAGTGCCCAGAGCAGAGCCCTGCTGGGCCAAAGAAAGAAGGAACAGTAGCACTTCAGAAAGAGGGGCAGAAAGGGGATTCACAGCCTTTGCTGTGCACCATGCCACAAATTTGTTCCACCTGCAGGCGTATACCACCTTAGTGGAGGGACGCCTGGCTGCCAGAATCACATCACAAACTTCGGGAGGCAAGTCGAAAGGAATCAACTGCCGCCGCTCAATCTCCACGCAAGCAGGTGTAGACTGGACAGGTTCGGGTGGAGGACCGTCCCCTGCTGCTGCGACAGAAGATCCTCCCGAAGAGGCAGACGGATCGGGGGATCTACGCTCATATTGAGTAGCTCGGGATACCAAACTCTTCGAGCCCAGTCCGGAGCCACAAGAATGACTTGGGCCCGGTCGTGCCGAATCTTCAACACTCTGGGTAGAAGTGGTATAGGCGGAAAGGCGTACAATAGACCGCAACTCCACTCGTGACGAAAAGCGTCGCCGAGCGAGTGCCGCCTTGGAAATTCCAACGCGCAGAACTGATGACATTGCGCGTTCTCTTCGGTGGCGAATAGATCTAACCAAGGCTCTTCCCACTGTAGAAAGAGTCCTTGCGCCACTTCCGAGTGAAGACGCCATTCGTGATCCATCATGCACCTGCGGCTGAGTTCGTCCGCCCTGGCGTTCAGGGAACCTGCCAGGTGTTGAACCATCAGGAACATGCCCTGATGTTCCAGCCATGTCCAGAGGCGCAGAGCCTCCTGACAAAGGGTCCAAGACCCCACCCCGCCCTGTTTGTTGCAGTACCACATGGCGGTGGTGTTGTCTGTGAACACCTGCACTACCTTCCCTTTGACAGAGGGAAGGAATGCATTGAGTGCAAGCCGGATCGCCCGGAGCTCCAGAAGGTTGATATGGAGCCGGGACTCCGCCGGAGACCAGAGGCCTCTGATCTCCGCCTCTCCCATGTGACCGCCCCATCCCAGAAGGGACGCGTCCGTCACAACTGTATGCTCTGGCTGGGGAAGGGAGAGGGATCTGCCCATGACCCATTGCCGGTTCGAGAGCCACCACTGCAACTGTTTTGCAGTCCCCTCCGAGATCTGGACGTGATCGGACAGGTTGCCCTGGTGCTGCGCCCACTGGAACTTCAGGTCCCACTGCAGAGCCCGCATATGCCATCTGGCATGATTGACCAGCAGGATGCAGGAGGCCATGAGGCCCAGCAGCCTCAGGGTCATCCGTGCCGAAACCCAGGATAAAGGCCGAAAGATCGGAATCATAGCCTGAATATCCCGGACTCGCCGTTCGGGAGGATAGGCCCGAAACTGCGTCGTGTCCCGAACTGCTCCGATGAAAAGGAGCTGTGGAGAAGGAATCAGATGCGACTTCGGCACATTGATGGAGAACCCCAGCGAGTGCAGGAGTTCGGCCGTAGTCTGGAGGTGGGAGACGACTGCCTGGGACGAGCCCGCCTTCAGCAGCCAGTCGTCGAGGTAGGGAAGACTGAAACCCCTGCCCGGCGCAGGTGAGCTGCGACCACCGCCATCACTTTCGTGAACACCCGAGGGGCACTGGTAAGGCCAAAGGGAGCACGGTGAACTGAAAATGCTCGGGGCCTACCGTGAACCGAAGGTAACGCCGGTGGGCCGGCAGGACGGGGATGTGGAAATACGCGTCCTGCAAGTCCAACGCTACCAACCAGTCTCCAGGGTCGAGGGCAGTCAAGACCTGAGCTAGGGTGAGCATCTTGAACTTCTCCTTCCGGAGGAAGCGATTGGCGTTCCGGAGGTCCAAGATAGGACGCATGTCCTCCTTGTCCTTTTGGGCACCAGAAAGTAGTGGGAGTAGCAACCACGCCCTACTTCTGGGGTCGGAACATGCTCGATGGCCCTCTTGGTCAAGAGGGCCGTGACTTCCTTCTGTAGAAGCACCAAGTGATCCCCTGACATGCGGTGGAATTGAGGTGGCATGGCTGGGGGTGGTCTCGAAGGGGAGGGAGTAGCCCCTTCGGACAATGTCCAAGACCCACCTGTCCGAGGTGATGGTGCGCCAGTGGGGAAGGTGATGGCGGACCCTGCCCCCTACTGGCGTGCCGTGCACCTGAAAGGAGGGACTAGGAGGGCTTGGAGGCCGCGGACGGGTTGGAGGTGGTGGCCTGACCCGCACGCTGGTTGCCCGATCCGCCACGGCGGAATCCACGTCCTCGGCCACGCGAAGACGCCTGCTGCGCGGGCCGGTGGCTGGGCTGCTGACGTGAAGGGGCGCCCCTACCGTGGCCACGATAGGGGCGAAAAGCAGAAGTCAGCGGAGGCGTGTAGCAGAAAGGCCCAGGGACTTGGCAGTAGCCCGTGAGTCCTTAAAGCGCTCCAACGCATGGTCTGCTTTGGACCCAAAAAGACCGACTCCATCAAAGGGCATGTCCATGAGAGTATTCTGGACATCCCCTGAAAAACCAGTGGTTCTCAGCCAGGCGTGGCGTCGGAGCGCCACCGTCGTTGCAATAGACCTGCCCAGCGAGTCGGCGGTGTCAAGGCCACAACGGATAGTGTATTTGGTCGCATCCCTTCCTTCCGCAATGGCGCGGGAAAGCAGTGCCTGGACCTCCTCAGGGCACTGGGGCAAAACATCCGCCACCGAATCCCACAGGGAGTGGGTATATCGGCCCAAAAGACAAGCGGTGTTAACGGACCGCAAGCCAGCACTGGAGGAAGAAAAACCTTTCTTCCCAAACTGATCCAGGCGTTTGGATTCCCTATCCGGAGGAGCGGTAGGGAAGGCGGTTTGGGAAGCGGAGGCTTGGACAACCAAGCTCTCAGGAGTGGGGTGGACAGAAAGAAACAGGGGTCGCCCGGAGCTGGGCGATGGCGTCGTGACACGTTCCGATCCACAGGAGCCCCTGTGTTGGGCTTGGACCAGGCGCCCAACAGAACGTCAGTGAGGGCGTCGTTAAACGGCAGCACAGTCTCCGCAGAGGAGGCTGCCGGCTGAAGCACCTCTGTCAAGATGTTAGGCTTGACCGTCAAAGTAGGGAGCTGGAGACGTAAGGCCCCAGCTGCCCTACGCAACACCGTACCAAAATTGGCCCCCTCCTCCGTAGCCACGGGAGGAGACAGCATGCCAGTGTCAGGGAAGTATCCAGACCACTGGCCTCCCCTAGACTCTCTGTCCAGTCCTCATCATACTGACAGTGTCGCGTCAGAGGGTCATCAGACCCCTCCCAGTCCAACTGGTCCTCCTCAGGTTCAAAATAAGGAGGAGGAGGGACAGTTGGGACCCAAGGTCCCATCGGCGCCGGAGCCGGCGTCGAGCGGCGCCGCTCCGGGTCCATGTCCGGGCCGGAAGGAACTGGGGACGACGCCGCCCGGAGCCCAGGGCGGCGTCGAGAACGGCACCGGAGACATCGGCGCCGGCGGAGGTGTTGTGAGGTCGACCGGCGTCGATGGGGGTTGTGGAGCCGGGATCGAGGCCGGGCCCGAAGCCGGAGCCGGGATCGAGGCTGGAGGCACGGGCGACGCCGGGGCCGGAGCCGTCGGCGGCGCCGAACAACCCCATCAGGGCCCGCGGGGCCCGAAGGCGCACCGGAGGGGCCTGAAGGCCCGAAGAGGCGGGCCATGGCCGACAGGAACTCCTGTACCTTGGCCGGATCCGCCCCGAACCCGGGAAGGGCGGGTATGGCGGGGCGACTCCACGGGCAAGTCCGGGGCCGCGAGGCGGGGACGGGAGGGGCCTCAGCCGAGTCGCGAGACCGGCGAGGCGAAGTCCGAGAGCGACGATGCTTCTTGGACTTCTTGTGCTTAGACTTACCGGACGAAGAAGACTTCGACGCCGGCGACCGGTGTGCACTCCACGAGCGACCCCTGGACCTCTCACGCGACCGGGGCCTCCGTGGAGCCGAATGCCGGGCCTCGAGGAGCTTTCGAGACCGCTCTCGCAAAGCTTTCGGGTTGAGGGCCTGGCATTCGGGACAAGACTCGGTGTCGTGGCCTCGGCCGAGGCAGAAGAGACACTCCCAATGCGGGTCGGTGACGGACATCATCCGCGCACAGGCGCCGCATCGCTTGAAGCCGGGCATCCCTACGACACCTTTAAGTATGGAAAAAACAGTGAAAAAATTCACCAAAAGTATGGTCAAAAAATGACCAGGGCACTGCTCTTCCCGGATCTGCGCTTGCTGGCGCGGAAAAGAAGAACTGACGTCAGCGCGCAGGGGCGGCGCCTAAGTGCTGCCCGCGATGTCATCCCGGCGATCACGACGCCCGGCGACGGACGCGGAGCCGCACGACGCCGCCTACCGACGCGCAAGGGTACTGCTACGCAAAACTTTCCGGATCCAGCCTGACGCCTGGGGATATTCTAAGGTAAGGAATCTGTCACTAACGTGTCTCTTTCAGATCCAGCATGCACCTGCGGCTGAGTTCGTCCGCCCTGGCGTTCAGAGAACCTGCCAGGTGTTGAACCACCAGGGACATGCCCTGATGTTCCAGCCATGTCCAGAGACGCAGAGCCTCCTGACAGAGGGTCCACGACCCCACCCCGCCTTGCTTGTTGCAGTACCACATGGCAGTGGTGTTGTCTGTGAACACCTGCACTACCCTCCCCTTGACAGAGGGAAGGAATGCCTTCAGGTAACGCCGATGGGCTTGCAGGACTGGGATGTGGAAATAGGCATCCTGCAAGTCTAGCGCTACCATCCAGTCTTGTGGATCGAGAGCAGGCAAGACCTGAGCCAGAGTGAGCATCTTGAACTTCTCTTTGCGGAGGAAGCGATTGACGTTCCGGAGGTCTAAGATAGGACGCAGGCCTTTGTCCTTCTTGGGTACCAGAAAGTAGTGGGAATAGCAACCACGACCTACTTCTGGCATCGGAACGCGCTCGATGGCCCCCTTGGCCAAGAGGGCCGCAACTTCCTGCTGAAGAAGCACCAAGTGATCCCCCGACATGC
The DNA here is from genome assembly GCA_963921515.1 of Calotriton arnoldi. NCBI lineage: Eukaryota > Metazoa > Chordata > Amphibia > Caudata > Salamandridae > Calotriton > Calotriton arnoldi. The sequence goes on along the minus strand of CAWUFW010017760.1, from coordinate 193,438 downwards.
GGTGGTACTGAGGTGGCATGGCTGGAGGGGTAGTCTCGAAGGGGAGGGAGTAGCACCTCCGGACTATCTCAAACCCACCTTTCCGAAGTGATGGTGCGCCAGTGGGGGAGGTGATGGCGAAGCCTGCCGCCCACTGGCGTTTGATGGGCCTGAAAGTTCGGACTAGGAAGGTTTGGAAGCAGTGGTGGCCGGGGTGGTGGTGGACTGACCCGCCCGCTGGCCCCTTGGTCCGCCACGGCGGAACCCGCGTCCGCACTGGGATGCTTGCTGCGCAGGCCTGTGGCTCTGTTTCGAACGCTGCGGGGCGCCCCTTCCGGTGCCACGAAAGGAGCGTAAAGCAGAAGGCAGAGGAGGGCGGACTGCAGAGAGTCCCAAGGACTTGGCCGTAGCCCGTGAGTCCTTAAACCGCTCCAACGCGCTGTCTGCTTTGTCGCCGAAGAGGCGACGGCCATCAAAGGGCATGTCCATAAAAGTGTTTTGGACATCCCACGAAAATCCAGTGGTCCTCAACCAGGCGTGGCGACGAACCGCCACCGTCGTTGCAATCGATCAGCCCAGTGAGTCGGCGGTGTCTAGGCCACAACGAATCATGAACTTAGCTGCGTCTCTCCCCTCTGCAACAGCCTGGGAGAGAGCTGGCCGGGCCTCCTCCGGACACTGGGGCAGCACTTGTGCCACCGTATCCCACAGAGAGTGGGAATAACGGGCCAAGAGGCATGCGGTGTTCACGGACCGCAGCGCAGAACTGGTGGAAGAAAAGTTTTTCTTTCCTAAATGATCCAGTTTCTTAGATTCCCTATCCGGTGGTGCGGAAGGGAAGGCGGTCGGGGAAGCAGAGGCTTGGACAACAAAGCTCTCGGGGTGGGATGTAGGGAGAGGAAAATGGGGTCACCCTGAGCCGGGCAATGGTGTCGGGCCATGTTCCTATCCACAGGAGCCCCTGTGGTGGGCCTGGACCAAGTGCCCAAAAGAACGTCAGAAAGGGCTTTATTGAATGGAAGCAGTGGCTCCGCAGAAGTAGCTGCTGGCTGAAGCACCTCTGTCAGGAGGTTAGTCCTGACGGCCACAGTAGGGAGCTCGAGGTGTAGGGCCTCGGCCGCCCTACGCAACACCACAGCATAACTAGGAGCCTCCTCCATAGCCACGGTAGGAGGAGACAGCATGCCAAGGTCTGGTGAGGTATCCAGACCACTGGCGTCCCCCAACTCCTCAGCCCAGTCCTGTTCAGACTCGCAAGCAGCTGCGAGAGGGTCCTCAGACCCCTCCCAGTCCTCCCCTAGCTCCTCAGGCTGTTCAACAGGTCTAAAATAAGGAGCAGGGACATGGGGATAGAAATCCCCGAGCAACGTCGAGAACGGCATCGATCGACGCCGGCTCGACGCCGCGTCCACTTCGGGGCTGAAACCGGGGTCGACGTTGTCCCGAGGAGAGGGCGGCGTCAGGAGTGGTGCCGGTGGGGTCGGTGGAGGTGTTATAAGGTCAACCGGCGTCGACCGGGATCCAGGCCTGGATCCAAGGGGGTCCTGCGGCGCCGAGGCCGGAGCCGACAGCGACGCCGGGGCCAGAACCGCCGGCGAGGAAAGGCGAGGACCCCCAGTTGGGACCGCGGGGCGCGAAAGCGCACCGGCGGGACCCGACGGCCCAAAGAGACGAGCCATGGCCGACAGGAATTCCTGTATTTGGGCCGGAGTCGCCGACGAACCCGGGAAGGGGGGGTAGTCCGGCGGCGACTGCATAGGATCCGCCGGAGGCACCACCCGCACCCTCAGCCGCGTCGCGCGACCGGCGAGGGGAAGTCGGAGAACGATGGCGTTTCTTCGACTTCTTGTGCTTCGCCTGACCTGACCCCGAGTGCGAAGACTTGGATCCCTTAGACCGATGGTGATGACTCCGCGCACGGTCCCTCTACCTCCCACAGGACCGGGACCTCGAACGGCGCGGAGCCGACTGCCGGACTTCCAGCAACTTTCGGGACCGCTCCCACAAAGTCTTCGGCGCCATGGCCCGGCAGTCGGGGCACGACTTGGGGTCGTGGTCGCGCCCCAGGCAGAAAAGACACACGGTGCGGGTCCGTCACCGACATCATACGGTGACAGTCCCCGCAGGATTTAAAACCGGGCATCCTATCTGCACCAGGAGTTGAAGACTCGATGAAAAAACAGAGACAAAAAGCCTCAAAAAGTCAGTCAAAAATTGACTGGGGGTTCCTGCTCTTCCCGGATCTGCGCTTGCTGGCCCGGAAAAAGAAAGAACTGACGTCAGCGCGCGTGGTCGGCGTCTAAGTAGCGCCCGCAACGACATCTCGGCGACCACGACGCCAACGACGGACACGGAGCCGCACGACGCCACCTACTGACGCGCCTGGGTACTGCTGACGAAAACTTTCCGGATCCAGTCTGACGCCTGGAGATATTCTAAGGTAAGGAATCTATCACTATGTGTTTCTTTCAGATAGAAAAATATAAAGTGGGGGTGACCATGAAAACAGATCCTAGGTTCCTACAGTATGGATACTGGGTCATTGCTTTATTGAAAAATATCCAAATACCTTACAAGAATTTGGCTTTCAGGGTGAAAAAGAGTCAAATTGAATGTTTATTTTGGTTTGTGTATTCAGTTTCAAATGTTGATATACAGTCACAAGCCTTTGCTAAGATATGCATCAGAAAAGTATACAGATCCATCCAGTGTACTTAATTACTCAGTCCCAAGATCAGTGTTACTGTCACCATTTTAAATGCATTCTTTATGTATGTTTGTCCACAGTAGATGTAGAATAGCACAAGTTTTTCACTAGTTCTTCTAGAGTCCTGGAATGTGATGGAGTAACCTTCCACGTCATTCACCTTGAGGGATTCCTTCTAGCACATCCCTTTTCAGAAATTAAAAAAATTCTGGCTTTGATTCCAACTCGAGATCTCCAATAACAGCCAAAGGTAACGCATCCTGCTACCTAAAGGACTTGTGTCTAACCTGAGTGACCTCAGGTAGTGGGCTAATGTACTGCAGCCAACATCTTAAAAGTGCTGACTGCAACATTCATCAACTATCCAATCTCTTGGATTCCCTGTCTGGAGGTGCGGAAGAAAACGTGTGGACCATCAAGCTCACAAAGGTAGGGAGGTTGGTGAGGGATTTTGGGTCACTAGGTGCAGGACTATGAGGGAGGGCAAGTATCCTATTCACAGGAGCCCATGTGCTGGGCTTCGAGCAGGTTCCCAGAAGGACATCGGTCAAGGCCTTGTTGAAAGGCAGGAGGGGTCCTGAGGAGGAGACACCCGGCCTCAGGGCCTCCGTCAAGATGTTAGTCTTGGCGTTCACCGAAGGGAGTTGAAGGTCCAAGACCTCGGCTGCCCTTACCACCACCATAGCATATGAAGCTCCCTTCTCCACAGTCACGGTAGGGGGAGAAAGAAGGCCAGAATCTTGGGAGGTATCCAGTCTACTGGTCTCACCCAATTCCTCATGCCAGTCCATTTCGTGCTCAGGATGGTCTTGCAAAGGGTCCAGCGACCCCTCCCAATCCACCTGCATCCCTAGTGCAGGAGGATGGTTTAGTATACGGTAGTATACAATGCAGACTTAATGAAGTGGTGCACCTTGCACTAATCCAGGCAACCATTATAGTGATTGTAGTGGTCTTTGAAAACCATAGAAAGCTCTCAAAGTGGTAGCTGTGGAGAGCAGCATTCAGGCTTATCTTGAAGCAGTGTTAAGCAGCTTGTTTTACCAGTTTAATCTGTAGTGTAGATTAGATTAAAGGAAACCAGTGTTTAGCAAAAATAATTCTATTTATTACAACACAATATCACTATCACATTGGTATATCTCCTACCCGGAGTTATCAACACAATACACAAGAATACTTCAAAATCAATCAGTTAAGTAGCACAAAATACAGTGGTCTCCAGGGGGAGACCTAACCATATACTAAGAAAGTGGAATGCAAACTGCAAAGGAGAACAGGACATGGACCAGAAGATCCAGTGAAGCCGAGGACACAAGGAATCACCCAAGGTGAGTACCCAGGAACACATAAGAGGCTGTGTGCAGAGTGGAAACACAGCCGCGTGCCCAATGGAAGTCAATGGAGAAATCGCAGTTGCAGTTTTGAAGAGGGACCCTTCCGAGAGGACCCCGAAGAAACCCAATGGAAGACAGAAGGGTGGAGAGCCACCCGACCCGTGGATGCCCCAGAAACCAGGTTACCTACACCAGGGAAGCTGGGTGCAGAGGGGTGAATTGACGTCGGCACCTACTGTAGACAACAATGGACGACTTCGAAGAAAATGCCTCTGGAGAAGACTGTGAAGGAGTTCGGCTGAATCCAAGGGTGGATTCTGGAAGCGAAGAGCCTGTAAGCAAAGGGTACAGAGTCTATGCCACTCGGAGGTGACAAGGAGGCACGGAAACACAAAGCCCACCGATTTTGGGAGAATCTAAAGAGTCGACAGTGACCTTGTCGCTACAGATGTGAGGACCAGGCGATGCTGAGGAAGACCAGGAGCCATGCACGAGCTGTCCCACGTCAGTTGCCGGTGACTAGGTGGTCGGTGTCCGACGGAAGCACCAACAAGCCTTGGCAGCTGCAACTGGCGTGGAAGATGAAAAAGGAGCAACGTTGGGACCAGCAAGGTCCAAGGGACTCACCACAATTAGGAGTCAGAGCAGGCCCCAAGCAAGCAGGGGAGCACACTGACGCAAGAGAAGACCCTCAGGAGGACCAACATGCTGTGGACACAGGAGTCGCAAGAGGATCTCGAGCAGCTCACCAAAGATGAAGGCTCATTGTGCAGAGGATGCAGTGAGCACACTGATCTTGGAGGGAAGAGGTGATGGAGGCTGGAGCTTCTTGTAGTATGAAGATCTCTGGAATGCAAAGCCAACAAGCCTTGGCAACAGCAAGTCGACGCGGTGCACAGGGGTTTGGTCCCTGCAGTTCCGACGAGGGATACTGGCTTTAAAATTGCAGAGAGGACAGGTTAGGCCTTGAGGGAGTTGCAGAACCACCACCTGTGTTGCTGAGCCTCGGGAAGTCCGTAGGATGACAGTAGCAGCAGACCGGTCAGCTTTGTTGCGGTGACTGCAGATGTAGGGGAGTGACTCCTTCACTCCAAGGAATATTTCTTCATTTATCCTTGATGTCCAGAGGTCTGTTGAAGAACCTGGAAGAAGCACAAATGCAGACAACGAAGAAGACTTGAAGAACAGTGAGACCAGGAGCAGAAGGAGTCTTCCATGGTGCAGTTTCGGTTCAAGTCAAAGTCCAAGTGTCCAGATGATTGAAGAGCGACGTAGTTTCAGGTTTGAGTCTTGTTCCACAACGAATCTGAGGACCCATCCACAGGGGAGCCCTTAAATTCCCTAAGGAAAGGGTTAGGACGACTCAGGAGTCCCTCCCGTAGAAGGGGCTGGACAGAGGGGAGGATAGTCCCATGTCCTTTGTCAAGTTTCGTACCAAAGCGGGAGCCAAGGGCTCCCTGAACTGCTTCAAACTGGAGTATGCAAGGAGGGCACCAAATGTGCCCTTCAAAGCAGTCAAAAGTCAGGTGGCACTGGGAAGTGCCCCCACCCCAGCCCACTACACTAAGTCCTGTCTGGGAGGTGGTCACACCTCCCTGTGACAGAAAACCTATTGTTCTAACTTCCCCTGCTTGAGCATGGATCAGCAGCAGGAGTGAAGAATCGTGTCTGTGGTCGGCAGCAACCCTAGCTTGCAGATCCTGAAAGGCTGCTACCAGGAGTAAAGGGGGGTCCCCAAAGGAGCTCCCCAGTGCATGGGATCATACTTCCAACACAGGAATTGGTGTTGGGGTATGATTCTAACATGTTTGATACCAAACATGACCGGGTTCGGTGCAGCCACAATATAGTTAGACATCTCGTAATGACTGATGTTCCCTATATGTCTAAAAATGGCTGACCGCACTTACAAAGCCTGGATAATCGACTCCGGGGTTACAAGTGTGTACTACTCATGCAGGGGCACCCTCAAACTTTTAATCAAGCACCCTGCCCTCAGGACTGACAGGCCTGCCATAGGGGTGACATAGGTTAAGTGCAGTGACCTCAGATATAAGAAAAAGTATATCTGTCGTGAGAGGTGCAAGCACCAACTCTCACAGACTGCAATGGTAGGCCTGTAGTCACAGTTTCAGTGGACTCCCTATGGTGGCACAACACATGCTGCAGCCCATGGGAGACCCCTGGTGTACCTATGCCCTGGGTATCTTAGTACCATATACTAGGGACTTACAAGGGTACAGCAGTAGCCAATTGTGGAGGTACAAGTACTTCCCATGTCAATTTAGAGGAAAAAGCACAGTTGCTGGGGTCCGATTAGCAGGATCCCAGAAGTCTAGGTCAAAAACACACTGACATCAGGCAAAAAGAGGGGGCAACCATGCTAGAAGGATCCTGCCTTCCTACACCTAGCCCCGTAAAATAAGGCTGAGGAACCTACCTAGGACCCAAGGGTGCAGTCGTTGCCGGAATCTGTGTCAAAAGGCTCCAATCTGGCTCCGGGTCGTCAGAAGTCGAATGGGACTGACTCTGGTGGCGTCGGAAATCTCAGTGTGGGGGCCGGCGCCAGAGAAGGTCACAGGGGTACAACCTGTGCCGGTCTGGATCCACCAACTGATCCATTTCGGGCCATCAGCACCGGGGCCGGAGGGTAAGGTCACCGAAAAATGAGGCACATGGCGTCATAGCATTCTTTAAGCTGGGCAGGGTCGCTCCGGGTCCTGGAAAGGCAGGGAAACACGGAGCCGACCCAGGCGCAGGTTCTGCAGAAGGAGGCCTAGAGTGTCGAGGCTCTTCTGTTGTGTCAGCCAACAGACGTGGAGAAGAGGAAGCAAGCTTTGACTTCTTCTGTTTTTTAAGCAGCTTACTGTGAGAAAGTGCCCTCTTTCTGCATGGTTGCCCCCACTTTTTGCTGAATTGCTGATGTGCTTTGACTGAGTGTGCCCTGGGCTCCTGCTAACCGGGTACCCAGGGCCTATGTTCTTTCCCTTAAACTGCATTGAAGCCTAAACCCAATTGGCATCTCTGGCCACAGGTCAGCCCCTGGTAAATGGTACCACAGGTACCCAGGGCACTGTGACCAGAGAAGGCCTCTAAGGGCTGCAGCACTTATTGTGCCACCCTTAGAGGTCATGTACCTTCCCACTCACACACTGCCTTTTCAGGCTGCGTGTTTTGGTGAAGAACAAAGTGAAGAGTCGACATGGCACACATCCCTGTGTGCCATGCCTACAACCCACTGCCCTGGCATAGATCAGTCACCCCTCTAGCTGGGTGCACTATACCAGTGGTGAGGGTACCTGTACCCCTACAGTGTAAGTCCATTCTTAGACATTGTAAGTGCAGTGCTGCCATTAAGCGTATATGGTGCTGGGAGCTTGTCATTACGAACTCCCCAGCACCATAATGGCTACACTGAAAACTGAGAAGTTTGGTATCAAACTTCTCAGCACATTAAACCCACACGGATGCCAGTGTGGTATTTAATGAAAAATGCACACAGAGGGCATCTTAGAGATGCCCCCTGAAAACTAACCTACCACCAGTGTCCAGGCTGAGTGGCTACTTTCAGCTGCCACCACCAGCCATGTTTCTGGACCCCTGGGTCGAGAGCCTTCTGCTCTCGGGGGCCTCAAACAATGCACATCATGGGACGAGGTGCCAAGCCTCCTCCCCCAGGATGGGCAGGGGCCACGAAGGGGAAGCTTCAAAGGCTTGCCGCCTTTGTGAGCTTCACCAGGCCACTTCCTGCTTTCAGCAACTGGTCCCCACTGGTTCTGACCCCTACTTCAGGCGGGAGAACCGGCGGGAAAAACAAGTGAGAAAGTGAGGTGTGCCCACCTCTGCCAACTCCACCCTTCAGGTGGGGGAGGCGAGGTGAAGCACAACTCTCAGTCCCCGCCATCTTGCAGATGGGGGACTCAGCCAAGCAGGGAAAGGCTTATGCCCCCCCTCCCACTGGAGGGTGGCATAATAGGGGGTGTACCCACCCCAGGGAAGGGACCAATTGGTCCCAACCTTTTACCGACCTGTAACGCCCCTAAATCTAGTATTAAGGGAGACTCCTGAACCTTGCTTCCTCAGACAAGAAGAAACAACAAGAAAAGAAGAAGAAGGACCGAACAGCTGTGCCGAAGCTACCAAGAGGAAGACGCCCACAGACTGGGCCCCAGCCCTACCGGCCTGTCTCCACCTCGAACCTGCTCCTGCGAAATCCCGGTGTGTCCTGCAGCCAGCAACCTCGAAAAACCCAGGAGGACCTGCCGGCCTTCAACTACAAAGACTGTCTCCCGTGAACACCGGATTTGTTCATCAACAACCTCTGGCCCCGGACGGAAACTGCAAATCTGCACCACTCTGCACCCGCCGTCCACAGCCCGAACTCGAATGTGCAAACACCACGAGGAGGTCTCCCCGGCGATCCTGACCCGAGATCTGGCGACCCCTGACCTGCCTCAAGCCTCCAGCCTAAATCCGGAAGGTCCCCACAACCGCGACCAGGAGCTGGTAAGAAGATCCGACCCTAAAAGGCACCCCTGTACCCAATGCCCCACGGCCTTGGGTGGCCCAACCGACGGTGCCTAGCCAACCCCCAACATCCCAACTTACCTCTCGAAGTGGTGGTCGCACCCAGAAGACCTTCGTCGCACAAGTTACTAACTTGTGTAACGATATATCTGTAAGAGACAGTAGTTAGTGACAGATTCCTTACCTTAGAATATCCCCAGGCGTCAGGCTGGATCCGGAAAGTTTTTGCGTAGCAGTACCCTTGCGCGTCAGTAGGCGGCGTCGTGCGGCTCCGCGTCCGTCGTCGGCGTCGTGATCGCCAGTTCTGTACACGACTTTCCGCACCAGGAACGCAGAGCCATGCAAGAAGCTGACATAGGTGTCTGAAAAATACTAGGGCCCTGAAAGGGATGTCCTTAACCCTAGAAATCAGTTCGCATAACGGGGAGGATGGGTGGGGCGGTAAGGAATCGGTCACTAACTACTGTCTCTTACAGATATATCGTTACACAAGTTAGTAACTTGTGCATCTGAAAGAGACACGTTAGTGACAGATTCCTTACTTTAGAATAGATACCCCAGCAATACCAACCCCGGTGGTGGGTCTGCGAACAAAGATCAGACAAGGAAGTCCCGGAGGACAGAACGGCCAAAGAAGCCGTCCCTCCGGACCTGACTGTCAAGGAAGTAATGCTTTGTAAACGTGTGCAGCGAGGCCCACGTAGCTGCCTGACAGATATCCTGCAGCGGAACACCGCGGCCCAAAGCCGTGGTAGCAGCCGTTGCTCTGGTGGAATGGGCACGCAGCCCAACAGGAGGCTCCTTCTTAGCCAAAGAATAGCAAGCTTTGATACACAAGGTTACCCAGCGGGAGATGGTTCTCTTGTGCACCGCCCGACCTTTTTTGGCGCCCACGTAGCCAACAAAGAGCTGGTCATTGTAAGAAAGTGGCTCTGTATATACTGCACCAAAGTAAGGTTCAGTGTGCACAGAGTCCACAGTCCCCAGAGGTTTGGCAGAGGCTAAAGTTAGATATAACCTTACTCTCTAAAGTGGTAGCTTGGTCGAGCAGTAAGGCAGTATCAGAGGACAGTGTAAAGCATTTGTTGTACACACTCAGTCAGCAAATGAAGCCACACACTCAAGAACTGAACTCTAGGCCAATGGTTTGTATATAAAAATATAGTTGTTTTATTTTAGAACCAACAATGGGTGTCAAAATATACTTTCTCAGAATGAGATGCTTTAGTTAACTACTGTTCAATTGGCAATAGACTTTTGAATGCAATAGTTACAGTTGTTGCAATATGCAACACAATTTTAAACACAATTATACATTGAGCTCAATGGAAATTTCTGGTTAAATGCAATAGATTACTTTTTGGATTACTTTTCTAACCACGGGACTGGATCTTGGATTCAGTCCCGGGACACTCCTGTAAACAGGTGAGAAAAAGCGTTTTGGTTATGGTAGTGATTTTTGAGGAATATTACTGTATTTCAAAAGTTGACACTTAGAAACTTTTCTGGGTAAAATTACCAATGTTATCCTAGGGAAGGAAATACAGTTTGCAAGCAAAGTATGTTTACGTTACTTTTGTAATCCAGTGCTGGACTCCTAGGTTCAGCACTGGGACATTTACTTAAAACAGGTAAGTAATTACGTTTTTGTAGTTTGTACGATTTTTAAAGAATATTTGTATGATTCAGAAATCGACACTTAGAAACTTTTTCAACAAAAAGCAGGCAATGATATCCTATGAGAGGAATTTCCAGTTACTGGTAAGTACGGTAAAAATTACTTTTCATGGTCGGTACTGGACTAAAAGATGCAGTACTGAGGTCTCTCCTGATAGTAGGTGAGTAATTCGGAATTCGTTACTGTTGTGATTTTTAAGCAATATTTTGGTATTTCAAAAGTGGACACTTAGAAGAAATTTCACAGAAAACCAGTCAATGGATCCCTATGTAAGAAAATTCAATTCGCCGGTAAGTTACTTTTAACGTTACTTTTGTAATCCAGTGCTGGACTCCTAGGTTCAGCCCTGGGACATTTACTTAAAACAGGTAAGTAATTACGTTTTGGTAGTCTGTACGATTTTTAAAGAATATTCTTGTTTTCAAAAGTCGACACTTAGAAACTTTTGGAAGAAAAAGTGTCCATGTTATCCTATGAGGAAAAATGAGTTATCGGTCTCGAGGTAAGTAATCGGTCTTTTGAGTTAGGGTTCTGGGGTTAGACTCAGGGGTCTCCCAGGGTCAGTGATGCACTGTTGTTGCACCCTCAGCGGCACTAGGGCGGCCGGGTGCAGAGTGTTGAGGCCCAATGTTATCCTATGGAGGATAGGGGGACTCCGGTTGGTGGCGGCTGGCAAGCAGGCCACGGGGTTGTGGGAGCAAAGCTCCTAGGGTTAAGCTCAGGGCACGTTGGGGACCAAGTTAGCACCAAAGAGGCACCCTCAGCGGCACTAGGGCGGCCGGGTGCAGAGTGCTGTTTTGAGGTCGGGTGCCCTGTTGATTTCAATGGAAATTTTCGGTTTTGGTTTTCAGCTGCAGGCTCGGTCCAGGAAGACTTCCAGGAGGAACCAACAGCTGGGCAGGTAAGTTGGAGGGCTCGGGGACGTAGGTGCACCTCGGGTTCCTTTCTCCAGGGCGCAGGGCGTCTGGATGCAGGGGTGTCTTTTGAGGTCGGATTTCACCTTACCGGGCCACTCGCGGTTGGGGGTTCTCCGTGCAGAGGCTGCAGGCGACGTCGGGGAGTCCTGGAGGGGTCAACCCACGGTGGACTCGGACTCTGGAGAGCTGGGGGACCTCGCTGGGACCGGTGGGCCACTTGAACTCAGGCTGTAGGCGACGGGTGCAGTGGTGGTTCCAGGCGTCGGGTTTCTTTCTCCTCAGCAGGCTCGGAGTCTTTGTTTGGTGTTTCTTTTGAACAGAGCTGCTGTTCACAGGAGATCCGGTCTTTGTTGAAGGCAGTCAGTCCTCCCTGGGGTTCTGGAGGTCGCTGGCTGCAGGACAAGACTATTTTGGCGCAGGATCTCTGGAAACTGCAGACGGGCCGGTAGGGCTGGGGCCAAGTCATTTGTTCTCTGCAGTCTCCTCTGCTGGGCGTCTTCTTTCGTCCTTTTTCTTCTTAGGTTGCGGGAATCTAAGGAAGGAAGGTTCAGGGTGCCCCTAAATACTAGATTTAGGGCGTTACAGGTAGGTAAAGGGCAGGGACCAATGGGTCCCTGCCCTGGGGTGAGTACACCCCTATCCTGCCACTCTCCTGTGGGAGGGGGCAGGAGCCTAGTCCTGATTGGGCAGGGCTCCCCATCTTCAAGATGGCGAGAGCCCGGAGATGTGCTTCACCTCGCCTCCCCCACCTGAGGGGTGGGGTTGGCAGAGGGTGGCACACCCCTTTCCTCCCTTGGTGTTTCCCTCCAGTCTTCCCACCAGGATGGGGGAGGAACCGGTGGGGACCAGTTGCTGAGTACAGCAAGTGGTCTGGGGAAGCTCACAAAGGCGGAATGCCTTTGAAGCTTCCCCCTGCCCATCCTGGGGGAGGGGGCCTAGCACCTCACCCAGGACGTGCATTGTTGCAGGCCCGGGAGAGCGGATGGCTCTCTACCCAGGGGTCCAGCAACATGTCTGCTGTGTGGCAGCCTAGGCAGCCCCTCAGACAAGACGTGGATTGTAGGTTAGGTTCAGGGGGTAACTCTAAGTTGCCCTCTGACGTGCATTTTACAGTAAATCCCACACTGGCATCAGTGTGGGTTTACTGTGCTGAGGAGTTTGATACCAAACTTCTCAGTCTTCAGTGCAGCCATCATGGTGCTGTGGAGTACGTGCTGACGACCTCCCAGCACCATATACTCGGAATGGCAGCCCTGCACTTACAGTGCCCAGGAATGGGCCTGGGTACTGTAGGGGCACAGGGCTCATGCACCTGTGCCCTCACCACTGGCATAGGGCACCCAGCTAGAGGGGTGACTGAGGTATGCCAGGGCAGTGTGTTTGTGGGCATGGCACACAGGGATGTGTGCCATGTCGACTCTCTGTTTTGTTCTGCACCAAGACACTCAGCCTGCAAGGGCAGTGTGTGTGTGTCAGGGTACAGGGCCTCTAAGGGTGGCACAATAAGTGCTGCAGCCCTTAGGGGTCTTCTCTGGTCACAGTGCCCTGGGTACCTAGGGTACCATTTACCAGGGGCTTACCTGTGGCCAGAGATGCCAATTGGGTTTAGGCTGAGTACAGTTTTTAGGGAAGGAACACAGGCCCTGGGTACCTGATTGGCAGGGATCCAGGGCACACCAAGGAAAAGTGCATCAGTTATCAGGCAAAAAGTGGGGGGGTTACTGCAACAGAAACCCACTTTCCTACAGTCATCCACCCGGAAGTGTTGTGTGCGGTTAATATAAAAGGAAAGCGCACGTTTTGGGTCCAGACGGTGGAGCCTCTCTTCCTCTCTGGAAGGATGCGAAGGCGGAAAGAAGGTGGGCAAAGTGATGGTCTGCCCAATGTGGAAGGCAGTAACCACCTTTGGCAAGAAGGACGGACGCGTCCTAAGAACAACCTTGTCTGGATGGACAGACAGAAAGGGAGGTTTGCATGATAGAGCCTGGAGCTCACTCACCCGCCGAGCGGAGGTGATGGCCACCAGAAAGGCTGTCTTCAGCGTTAGAAGACGAAGAGGACAGTTATGTAGAGGCTCAAAGGGAGCGCACATGAGAAAGGTAAGAACCAAGTTCAAGTCCCACTGAGGCATCACAAACGGAACAGGAGGGAAGAGGTGTGTAATGCCTTTTAGAAACCTGTTAACAACAGGGGACTTGAAAAGGGAGGGCTGATCAGGAAGCCTGAGGAAGGCCGAAATGGCACAAAGATAGCCCTTGATGGTACCCAGGGCAGAACCCTGTTGGGCCAGTGAAAGAAGGAACAGAAGAACCTCAGAAAGAGGGGCAGAGAGGGGATTCACAGCCTTTGCTGTGCACCATGCCACAAACTTGTTCCACCTGCAGGCGTATACCACCTTAGTGGAGGGTCGCCTGGCTGCCAGAATCACATCACAAACTTTGGGAGGCAAGTCGAAAGGAATCAACTGCCGCCGCTCAATCTCCACGCAAGCAGGTGGAGGCTGGACAGGTTCGGGTGGAGGACAGTCCCCTGCTGCTGCGACAGAAGATCCTCCCCAAGAGGCAGACGGATCGGGGGATCGACGCTCATACTGAGTAGCTCGGGATACCAAACTCTTCGAGCCCAGTCTGGAGCCACAAGGATGACTTGGGCCCGGTCGTGCCGAATCTTCTTCAACACTCTGGGTAGAAGTGGTATAGGCGGAAAGGCGTACAACAGACCGCAACTCCACCCGCGACGAAAAGTGTCGCCGAGCGAGTGCCGCCTTGGAAATTCCAACGCGCAGAACTGATGACATTGCGCTTTCTCTTCGGTGGCGAATAGATCTAACCAAGGCTCTCCCCACTGCAGAAAGAGACCTTGCGCCACTTCCGAGTGAAGACGCCATTCGTGATCCATCATGCACCTGCGGTTGAGTTCGTCCGCCCTGGCGTTCAGGGAACCTGCCAGGTGTTGAACCATCAGGAACATGCCCTGATGTTCCAGCCATGTCCAGAGGCGCAGAGCCTCTTGACAGAGGGTCCACGACCCCACCCCGCCTTGTTTGTTGCAGTACCACATGGCGGTGGTGTTGTCTGTGAACACCTACACTACCTTCCCTTTGACAGAGGGAAGGAATGCCTTGAGTGCAAGTCGGATCGCCCGGAGCTCCAGAAGGTTGATATGGAGCCGGGACTCCGCCGGAGACCAGAGGCCTCTGATCTCCGCCTCTGCCATGTGACCGCCCCATCCCAGAAGGGACGCGTCTGTCACAACTGTGTGCTCTGGCTGGGGAAGGGAGAGGGATCTGCCCATGACCCATTGCCGGTTCGAGAGCCACCACTGCAACTGTTTTGCAGCACCCTCCGAGATCTGGACGTGATCGGACAGGTTGCCCTGGTGCTGCGCCCACTGGAACTTCAGGTCCCACTGCAGAGCCCGCATATGCCATCTGGCATGATCGACCAGCAGGATGCAGGAGGCCATGAGGCCCAGCAGCCTCAGGGTCATCCGTACCGAAACCCAGGATAAAGGCTGAAAGATTGGAATCATAGCCTGAATATCCCGGACTCGCCGTTCAGGAGGATAGGCCCGAAACTGGGTCGTGGCCAGAACTAGTCCAATGAAAAGGAGCTGTGGAGAAGGAATCAGATGCGACTTCGGCACATTGATGGAGAACCCCAGCGAGTGCAGGAGTTCGGCCGTAGTCTGGAGGTGGGAGACGACTGCCTGGGACGAGCCCGCCTTCAGCAGCCAGTCGTCGAGGTAGGGGAAGACTGGAACCCCTGCCCGGCGCAGATGAGCTGCGACCACCGCCATCACTTTCGTGAACACCCGAGGGGCACTTGTAAGGCCAAAGGGGAGCACAGTGAACTGAAAATGCTCTAGGCCTACCGTGAACCGTAGGTAACGCCGGTGGGCCGGCAGGACGGGGATGTGGAAATAAGCGTCCTGCAAGTCCAACGCTACCAACCAGTCTCCAGGGTCGAGGGCAGTCAAGACCTGAGCTAGGGTGAGCATCTTGAACTTCTCCTTCCGGAGGAAGCGATTGACGTTCCGGAGGTCCAAGATAGGACGCATGTCCTCCTTGTCCTTTTTGGGTACCAGAAAGTAGTGGGAGTAGCAACCACGTCCTACTGGGTCGGAACCTGCTCGATGGCCCTCTTGGCCAAGAGGGCCGTGACTTCCTTCTGCAGAAGCACCAAGTGATCCCCTGACATGCGGTGGAATTGAGGTGGCATGGCTGGGGGGGGTGGTCTCGAAGGGGAGGGAGTAGCCGCTTCGGACAATGTCCAAGACCCACCTGTCCGAGGTGATGGGACGCCAGTGGTGAAGGTGATGGCGGACCCAGCCCCCTACTGGCGTGCTGTGCACCTGAAAGGAAGGACTAGGAGGGCTTGGAGGCTGCGGAAGGGTTGGAGGTAGTGGCCTGACCCGCACGCTGGTTGCCCGACCCGCCACGGCAGTATCCACATCCTCTGCCACGCGAAGACGCTTGCTGCGCGGGCCGGTGGCTGGGCAGCTGACGTGACTGGGCGCCCCTTCCGTGGCCACGAAAGGGGCGAAAAGCAGAGGTGAGCGGAGGGCGTACAACAGAAAGGCCCAGGGACTTGGCAGTAGCTAGTGAGTCCTTAAAACGCTCCAGCGCATGGTCTGCTTTGGAACCAAAAAGCCCGACTCCATCAAAGGGCATGTCCATGAGTGTATTCTGGACATCACCCGAGAAACCAGTTGTTCTCAGCCAGGCGTGGCGACGTAGCGCCACCGTCATTGCAAGCGATCTGCCCAGCGAGTCGGCGGTATCAAGGCCACAACGTATGGTGTATTTAGCCGCATCTCTTCCTTCCGCAATGGCGCGGGTAAGCAGTGTCTGGACCTCCTCAGAACACTGCGGCAAAACAGCCGCCACCGAATCCCACAGGGAGTGGGTATATCGGCCCAAAAGGCAAGCGGTGTTGACGGACCGCAAGCCAGCACTGGAGGAAGAAAAAGCCTTCTTCCCAAATTGGTCCAGGCGTTTGGATTCCCTATCCGGAGGGGCGGTAGGGAAGGCGGTTTGGGAGGCAGAGGCTTGGACAACCAAGCTCTCGGGGGTGGGATGTTGGGAGAGAAACAAGGGGTCGCCCGGAGCAGGGCGATGGCGTCGGGCCACGTTCCTATCCAAAGGAGCCCCTGTGGTGGGCTTGGACCAGGCGCCCAAAAGAACGTCACTGAGTGCATCATTAAACGGCAGCACAGTCTCCGAGGAGGAAGCTGCCGGCTGAAGTAGGCAATTGGAGATGTAAGGCTCCAGCTGCTCTACGCAACACCGTTGCGAAATTAGCTCCCTCCTCCGTAGCCACGGGAGGAGACAGCATGCCAGTGTCAGGGGAGGTGTCTAGACCACTGGCACCCCCAAGTTCCTCAGCCCAGTCCTAATCATACTCACACTGTTGTGTGAGAGGGTCTTCGGACCCCTCCCAGCTCTCTTGGTCCTCCTCAGGTTCAAAATATGGAGGAGGAGGGACATTTGGGATCCAAGGTCTCATCGGCGCCGGAGCCGGCGTCGAGCGACGTCGAGCCGGAGAGAGCCGGGGACCGATGCCGTCCGGAGCCCCGGACGGCGTCAGGAACGGCACCGGGGACATCGGCGTCGGCTTAGGCGTGGTTAGGTCAACCTGCGTCAATGGGGGTCGCGGCACCACTGGAGCCGGGATAGAGGCCGGGGCCGGAGCCGAGGCCGGAATGAAGGCTGGTGGGACAGGCGGCGCCGGGACCGGAGTCGTCGGCGACGCCGGAGCAACCCCATCAGGGCCCGCGGGGCCCGAAGGCGCACCAGAGGGACCTTGAGGCCCTAAGAGGCGGGCCATGGCCGACAGGAATTCCTGTATTTTGGCCGGAGTCGCCCCCGAACCCGGAAAGGACGGGTAATGCGGGGGCGGCTCCATAGGCACGTCCGGGGCCACGGGGCGGGGACGGTGCCGACTGGGGCCTCAGCCGAGTCGCGAGACCGGCGAGGCGAAGTCTTAGAGCGATGACGCTTCTTAGACTTTTTGTGCTTCGACTTACCCAAGGAGCGCGAAGACTTGGACTCCGACGACCGGCGGGGACTCCGCGACCGGCCCCTCGACCTCTCCCGGGACCGGGGCTTGGTGGAGCGCGGAGCCGACTGCCGGACCTCGAGTAGCTTTCGAGACCGCTCTCGCAAAGCCTTCGGGTGAAGTTTCCGGCAGTCAGGGCACGACTTTGTGTCGTGGTCTCGGCCGAGACAGAAGAGACACTCCAGATGCGGGTCTGTGATCGACATCATTCGACCACAGGCGTCGCATGGCTTGAAGCCGGGCATCCCTACGACACCTAGGAGTCGATAAAGACTCGAAAAGAAACAGTGAAAAAATTCACAAAAAAGTTAGTCAAAAATTGACTAGGGCACTGCTCTTCCAGGATCTGCGCTTACTGGCGCGGAAAAAGAAGAACTGACGTCAGCGCGCAGGGGCGGCGTCTAAGTACTGCCCGCGACGTCATCCCGGCGATCACGACGCCGACGACGGACTCGTAGCCGCACGACGCCGCCTACCGACGCGCAAGGGTACTGCTACGCAAAAACTTTCCGGATCCAGCCTGACGCCTGGGGATATTCTAAGGTAAGGAATCTGTCACTAACGTGTCTCTTTCAGATGTGGGGACCTACACGTCCTTCTTACGGTAAGCAGAGGCACTGGAGTGTAGTAGCCTAGCGTTCAAATAGTGACATGAGGTAATGGTGGAAGTTTTGATTTGAATGTGTGACACAGCAGATTTAGAAGAATCTGGAGCACCTGGTTAAGTTTACTAAGAGTTTTAAGCTTAAGTGAGGCGTTTGGGGGAATACCCGGCGGGAACATAGATATTTTGGAATAGCGTGGTGATTACTGTAGAGACATGCTATATGTTATTAGATACAGGTTTACATAGCGTAATATCATAAGCGTTGAAATGTAATTTTTTAATAATACCCAGCGCGAACACAGAGCTTTAAATAGCGTGCTGAATACTGCTGATTTATGCTGTGTGCTTTTATATACTGCTGTACACGGCGCCAAGATACAGGAAGTTTGCTTATACTTAGCCGATACGTGATCACATATGAGGTTTAAGACATCCCTATCTTTCTTTAGTGCTCTAGGTTTGGCTCATGACGAAGATCCACGGTTAAATGCGACGTGGACATCGGAACATAGATTTTAATTTTCCAGTGCGATGGAATTATCACCACTGATAAAGTAGGTAGCCTTAATGCACAAGTTACTAACTTGTGTAACGATATATCTGTAAGAGACAGTAGTTAGTGACAGATTCCTTACCTTAGAATATCCCCAGGCGTCAGGCTGGATCCGGAAAGTTTTTTGCGTAGCAGTACCCTTGCGCGTCGGTAGGCGGCGTCGTGCGGCTCCGCGTCCGTCGTCGGCGTCGTGATCGCCGGGATGACGTCGCGGGCAGTACTTAGGCGCCGCCCCTGCGCGCTGACGTCAGTTCTGTACACGACTTTCCGCGCCAGGAACGCAGAGCCATGCAAGAAGCTGACATAGGTGTCTGAAAAATACTAGGGCCCTGAAAGGGATGTCCTTAACCCTAGAAATCAGTTCGCAGAACGGGGAGGATGGGTGGGGCGGTAGGAATCTGTCACTAACTACTGTCTCTTACAGATATATCGTTACACAAGTTAGTAACTTGTGCATCTGAAAGAGACACGTTAGTGACAGATTCCTTACCTTAGAATAGATACCCCAGCAATACCAACCCCGGTGGTGGGTCTGCGAACAAAGATCAGACAAGGAAGTCCTGGAGGACAGAACGGCCAAAGAAGCCGTCCCTCCGGACCTGACTGTCAAGGCAGTAATGCTTTGTAAACGTGTGCAGCGAGGCCCACGTAGCTGCCTGACAGATAACCGGCAGCGGAACACCGCGGCCCAAGGCCGTGGTAGCAGCCGTTGCCCTGGTGGAATGGGCACGCAGCCCAACAGGAGGCTCCTTTTTAGCCAAAGAATAGCAGGTCTTGATGCACAAGGTAACCCAGCGGGAGATGGTCCTCTTGTGCACCGCCCGACCTTTTTGGCGCCCACGTAGCCAATAAAGAGCTGGTCATCCACCCGGAAGTGTTTTGTGCGGTCAATATAGAAGGAGAGCGCACGTTTTGGGTCCAGACGGTGGAGCCTCTCTTCCTCTCTGGAAGGATGCGGAGGCGGAAAGAAGGTGGGCAAAGTGATGGTCTGCCCAATGTGGAAAGCAGTAACCACCTTTGGCAAGAAGGACGGACGCGTCCGAAGAACAACCTTGTCTGGATGAACAGACAGAAAGGGAGGTTTGCAAGATAGAGCCTGGAGCTCACTCACCCGCCGAGCGGAGGTGATGGCCACCAGAAAGGCTGTCTTCAGAGTCAGAAGACGAAGAGGACAGTTATGTAGAGGCTCAAAGGGAGCGCACATTAAAAAGGTAAGAACCAAGTTTAAGTCCCACTGAGGCATCACAAACGGAACAGGAGGGAAGAGGTGAGTAATGCCTTTTAAGAACCTGTTAACAACAGGGGACTTGAAAAGGGAGGGCTGATCAGGGAGCCTGAGGAAGGCCGAGATAGCACAAAGATAACCCTTGATGGTACCCAGGGCAGAACCCTGTTGGGCCAGAGAGAGAAGGAACAGAAGGACCTCAGAAAGAGGGGCAGAAAGGGGATCCACAGCCTTTGCTGTGCACCATGCCACAAATTTGTTCCACCTGCAGGCGTATACCACCTTAGTGGAGGGACGCCTGGCTGCCAGAATCACATCACAAACTTCGGGAGGCAAGTCGAAAGGAATCAACTGCCGCCGCTCAATCTCCACGCAAGCAGGTGTAGACTGGACAGGTTCGGGTGGAGGACCGTCCCCTGCTGCTGCGACAGAAGATCCTCCCGAAGAGGCAGACGGATCGGGGGATCTACGCTCATATTGAGTAGCTCGGGATACCAAACTCTTCGAGCCCAGTCCGGAGCCACAAGAATGACTTGGGCCCGGTCGTGCCGAATCTTCTTCAACACTCTGGGTAGAAGTGGTATAGGCGGAAAGGCGTACAATAGACCGCAACTCCACTCGTGACGAAAAGCGTCGTCGAGCGAGTGCCGCCTTGGAAATTCCAACGCGCAGAACTGATGACATTGCGCGTTCCCTTCGGTGGCGAATAGATCTAACCAAGGCTCTCCCCACTGTAGAAAGAGTCCTTGCGCCACTTCCGAGTGAAGACGCCATTCGTGATCCATCATGCACCTGCGGCTGAGTTCGTCCGCCCTGGCGTTCAGGGAACCTGCCAGGTGTTGAACCACCAGGAACATGCCCTGGTGTTCCAGCCATGTCCAGAGGCGCAGAGCCTCCTGACAAAGGGTCCACGACCCCACCCCGCCTTGTTTGTTGCAGTACCACATGGCAGTGGTGTTGTCTGTGAACACCTGCACTACCTTCCCTTTGACAGAGGGAAGGAATGCCTTGAGTGCAAGTCGGATCGCCCGGAGCTCCAGAAGGTTGATATGGAGCCGGGACTCCGCCGGAGACCAGAGGCCTCTGATCTCCGCCTCTCCCATGTGACCGCCCCATCCCAGAAGGGACGCGTCCGTCACAACTGTGTGCTCTGGCTGGGGAAGGGAGAGGGATCTGCCCATGACCCATTGCCGGTTCGAGAGCCACCACTGCAACTGTTTTGCAGTCCCCTCCGAGATCTGGACGTGATCGGACAGGTCGCCCTGGTGCTGCGCCCACTGGAACTTCAGGTCCCACTGCAGAGCCCGCATATGCCATCTGGCATGAGTGACCAGCAGGATGCAGGAGGCCATGAGGCCCAGCAGCCTCAGGGTCATCCGTACCGAAACCCAGGATAAGGGCTGAAAGATCGGAATCATAGCCTGAATATCCCGGACTCGCCGTTCGGGAGGATAGGCCCGAAACTGCGTCGTGTCCAGAACTGCTCCGATGAAAAGGAGCTGTGGAGAAGGAATCAGATGCGACTTTGGCACATTGATGGAGAACCCCAGCGAGTGCAGGAGTTCGGCCGTAGTCTGGAGGTGGGAGACAACTGCCTGGGACGAGCCCGCCTTCAGCAGCCAGTCGTCGAGGTAGGGGAAGACTGAAACCCCTGCCCGGCGCAGATGAGCTGCGACCACCGCCATCACTTTCGTGAACACCCGAGGGGCACTGGTAAGGCCAAAGGGGAGCACGGTGAACTGAAAATGCTCGAGGCCTACCGTGAACCGAAGGTAACGCCGGTGGGCCGGCAGGACGGGGATGTGGAAATAGGCGTCCTGCAAGTCCAACGCTACCAACCAGTCTCCGGGGTCGAGGGCAGTCAAGACCTGAGCTAGGGTGAGCATCTTGAACTTCTCCTTCCGGAGGAAGCGATTGACGTTCCGGAGGTCCAAGATAGGACGCATGTCCTCCTTGTCCTTTTTGGGCACCAGAAAGTAGTGGGAGTAGCAACCACGCCCTACTTCTGGGGTCGGAACATGCTCGATGGCCCTCTTGGCCAAGAGGGCCGTGACTTCCTTCTGTAGAAGCACCAAGTGATCCCCTGACATGCGGTGGAATTGAGGTGGCATGGCTGGGGGGTGGTCTCGAAGGGGAGGGAGTAGCCCCTTCGGACAATGTCCAAGACCCACTTGTCCGAGGTGATGGGACGCCAGTGGTGAAGGTGATGGCGGACCCTGCCCCCGACTGGCGTGCTGTGCACCTGAAAGGAGGGACTAGGAGGGCTTGGAGGCCGCGGACGGGTTGGAGGTGGTGGCCTGACCCGCACGCTGGTTGCCCGAACCGCCACGGCGGTATCCACGTCCTCGGCCACGCGAAGGCGCTTGCTGCGCGGGCCGTTGGCCGGGCTGTGGACGTGACTGGGCGCCCCTTCCGTGGCCACGAAAGGGGCGAAAAGCAGACGTATGCGGAGGGCGCACAACAGCAAGGCCCAGGGACTTAGCAGTAGCCCGTGAATCCTTGAAACGCTCCAGCGCATGGTCCGCCTTTGAACCAAAGAGACCGACTCCATCAAAGGGCATGTCCATGAGAGTATTCTGGACATCCCCTGAAAAACCAGTGGTTCTCAGCCAGGCGTGGCGACGCAGCGCCACCGTCGTTGCAAGCGATCTGCCCAGCGAGTCGGCGGTATCAAGGCCACAGCGGATGGTATACTTAGCCGCATCACGCCCTTCCGCAATAGCGCGGGTAAGCAGTGTCTGGACCTCCTCAGAACACTGCGGCAAAACATCAGCCACCGAATCCCACAGGGAGTGGGTGTATCGGCCCAAGAGGCAAGCGGTATTAACAGACCGCAAGCCAGCACTGGAGGAAGAGAAAGCCTTCTTCCCAAAGTGATCCAGGCGCTTGGATTCCCTATCCGGAGGGGCGGTAGGGAAGGCTGTTTGGGAGGCAGAGGCTTGGACAACCAAGCTCTCAGGGGTGGGGTGTTGGGAGAGAAACAGGGGGTCGCCCGGAGCCGGGCGATGGCGTCGGGCCACGTTCCTATCCACAGGAGCCCCTGTGGTGGGTTTGGACCAGGCACCCAAAAGAACGTCAGTGAGTGCATCGTTGAACGGCAGCACAGGCTCCGAAGAGGAGGCCGCCGGCTGAAGCACTTCAGTCAGGAGGTTAGTCCTGACGGCCACTGTAGGCAACTGGAGATTTAAGGCTCCAGCAGCTCTACGCAACACCGTTGCAAAATTAGCCCCCTCCTCCGTTGCCACGGGAGGAGACAGCATGCCAGAGTCGGGGGAGGTATCCAGCCCACTGGCATCCCCAAGTTCCTCAACCCAGTCCGGGTCAAACTCGCACTGTTGTGTGAGAGGGTCGTCAGACCCCTCCCAGCTCTCCTGGTCCTCCTCAGGTTGAAAAGATGGAGGAGGAGGGACATAAGGGACCCAAGGCCTCATCGGCGCCGGAACCGGCGTCGGGCGACGCCGGTCCGGCTCCATGTCCGGACCCGGGGAGAACCGGGAACGACGCCGCCCGGAGCCCCGGACGGCGTCGGAAACGGCACCGGGGACATCGGCGTCGGCGTCGGCGTGGTTAGGTCAACCGGCGTCGATGGAGGTTGCGGCACCACCGGAACCGGGGTCGAGGCCGGGGCCGGAGCCGAGGCCGGGACGAAGGCTGGTGGGACAGGCGACGCCGGGACCGGAGTCGACGGCGACGCCGGAGCAACCCCATCTGGCCCGCGGGGCCCGAAGGCGCACCGGAGGGACCTTGAGGCCCGAAGAGGCGGGCCATGGCCGACAGGAATTTCTGTACTTCGGCCGGAGTCGCCCCCGAACCCGGGAAGGACGGGTAATGCGGGGGCAACTCGACAGGCACGTCCGGGGCCGCGGGGCGGGGACGGTGCCGACAGGGACCTCAGCCGAGTCGCGCGACCGGCGAGGCGAAGTCTTAGAGCGATGACGCCGCTTAGACTTCTTGTGCTTCGACTTACCGGAGGAGCGCGAAGACTTGGATTCCGACGAACGGCGGGGACTCCGCGTCCGGCCCCTCGACCTCTCCCGGGACCGGGGCTTGCTGCGGCGCGGAGCCGACTGCCGGACTTCAAGGAGCTTTCGAGACCGCTCTCGCAAAGCCTTCGGATGAAGTTTCCGGCAGTCAGGGCACGACTTCGTGTCGTGGCCTCGGCCGAGGCAGAAGAGACACTCGAGGTGGGGGTCCGTGATGGACATCATACGACCACATACCTCGCAGGGCTTAAAGCCGGGCATCCCTACGACACCTTAGGAGTCGTGAAGACTCGTTGAAGAGAACAGTGAAAAATTTCACAAAAAGATAGTCAAAAAGTGACTAGGGCACTGCTCTTCCCGGATCTGCGCTTACTGGCGCGGAAAAAGAAGAACTGACGTCAGCGCGCAGGGGCGGCGCCTAAGTACTGCCCGCGACGTCATCCCGGCGATCACGACGCCGACGACGGACGCGGAGCCGCACGACGCCGCCTACCGACGCGCAAGGGTACTGCTACGCAAAAAACTTTCCGGATCCAGCCTGACGCCTGGGGATATTCTAAGGTAAGGAATCTGTCACTAACGTGTCTCTTTCAGATACTTCAATGTACTGGATATCTAGTGAACCGGTCTACTCTTAATAGTGCATACTAAAATAGGTTTTGGGTTTTTTCAGGGAACATTTTGGACTCTTGTAAGGTATTGCTGATCTTTTACTTGTGAGGAGTGATTTGGGATTTATTTTAAAGCCACCACACTTATTGCACTGATTTTGCTCGTCTCACCGTCACCTAGTAATTGGCACTAGGTCCTCAAGTGTGTGTGACACAGGAGGTGATCGTGCTTTCTTAATCGTGACACGTATTGATCAGTGCACACACACCGGGTGCACGCAGATAGATGCCGACAATCAGGACCTTTTTATTGGTTTTCTCCATCACCACTTAATATACGGGGCGAGATTCTGATGGCCTACGTTTAACAACATATTATTTCTCATGCTTTGGAATGAGCACGGTCTCTTGAGCAAAGATCCCTGTGCTTGCCGCAGAAATTCGTATAGAATACCGCTATGCACACGGGTGAGGTTTGATGGGTGTATTAAATACACCTGTTTTGTGTAATTTTACAAAGGGCTTGTGTTTGTTTTGTATATACAGCCTTGAGAAAGTCGCCGGACAAAATTCCTTTGTGCGACGAAACACGTGTTGGCTGATGCAAGAACAAAGAGAATAAAGAAAAGAAACCAAGCTCGAAAATTTCTCTGTATCATTTATGCTTGACTAAAACAAATTGGATAATTGCATATTACTTAAAGCACAAGTTACTAACTTGTGTAACGATATATCTGTAAGAGACAGTAGTTAGTGATAGATTCCTTACCTTAGAATATCCCCAGGCGTCAGGCTGGATCCGGAAAGTTTTGCGTAGCAGTACCCTTGCGCGTCGGTAGGCGGCGTCGTGCGGCTCCGCGTCCGTCGTCGGCGTCGTGATCGCCGGGATGACGTCGCGGGCAGTACTTAGGCGCCGCCCCTGCGCGCTGACGTCAGTTCTGTACACGACTTTCCGCGCCAGGAACGCAGAGCCATGCAAGAAGCTGACACAGGTGTCTGAAAAATACTAGGGCCCTGAAAGGGATGTCCTTAACCCTAGAAATCAGTTCGCAGAACGGGGAGGATGGGTGGGCGGTAGGAATCTATCACTAACTACTGTCTCTTACAGATATATCGTTACACAAGTTAGTAACTTGTGCATCTGAAAGAGACACGTTAGTGATAGATTCCTTACCTTAGAATAGATACCCCAGCAATACCAACCCCGGTGGTGGGTCTGCGAACAAAGATCAGACAAGGAAGTCCTGGAGGACAGAACGGCCAAAGAAGCCGTCCCTCCGGACCTGACTGTCAAGGCAGTAATGTTTAGTAAACGTGTGCAGCGAGGCCCACGTAGCCGCCTGACAGATAACCGGCAGCGGAACACCGCGGCCCAAGGCCGTGGTAGCAGCCGTTGCCCTGGTGGAATGGGCACGCAGCCCAACAGGAGGTTCCTTTTAGCCAAAGAATAGCAGGTCTTGATGCACAAGGTAACCCAGCGGGAGATGGTCCTCTTGTGCACCGCCCGACCTTTTTTGGCGCCCACGTAGCCAACAAAGAGCTGGTCATCCACCCGGAAGTGTTTTGTGCGGTCAATATAGAAAGAGAGCGCACGTTTTGGGTCCAGACGGTGGAGCCTCTCTTCCTCTCTGGAAGGATGCGGAGGCGGAAAGAAGGTGGGCAAAGTGATGGTCTGCCCAATGTGGAAAGCAGTAACCACCTTTGGCAAGAAGGACGGACGCGTCCGAAGAACAACCTTGTCTGGATGAACAGACAGAAAGGGAGGTTTGCAAGATAGAGCCTGGAGCTCACTCACCCGCCGAGCGGAGGTGATGGCCACCAGAAAGGCTGTCTTCAGAGTCAGAAGACGAAGAGGACAGTTATGCAGAGGCTCAAAGGGAGCGCACATTAAAAAGGTAAGAACCAAGTTCAAGTCCCACTGAGGCATTACAAACGGAACAGGAGGGAAGAGGTGAGTAATGCCTTTTAAGAACCTGTTAACAACAGGGGACTTGAAAAGGGAGGGCTGATCAGGGAGCCTGAGGAAGGCCGAGATAGCACAAAGATAACCCTTGATGGTACCCAGGGCAGAACCCTGTTGGGCCAGAGAGAGAAGGAACAGAAGGACCTCAGAAAGAGGGGCAGAAAGGGGATCCACAGCCTTTGCTGTGCACCATGCCACAAATTTGTTCCACCTGCAGGCGTATACCACCTTAGTGGAGGGACGCCTGGCTGCCAGAATCACATCACAAACTTCGGGAGGCAAGTCGAAAGGAATCAACTGCCGCCGCTCAATCTCCACGCAAGCAGGTGTAGACTGGACAGGTTCGGGTGGAGGACCGTCCCCTGCTGCTGCGACAGAAGATCCTCCCGAAGAGGCAGACGGATCGGGGGATCTATGCTCATATTGAGTAGCTCGGGATACCAAACTCTTCGAGCCCAGTCCGGAGCCACAAGAATGACTTGGGCCCGGTCGTGCCGAATCTTCTTCAACACTCTGGGTAGAAGTGGTATAGGCGGAAAGGCGTACAACAGACCGCAACTCCACTCGCGACGAAAAGCGTCGCCGAGCGAGTGCCGCCTTGGAAATTCCAACGCGCAGAACTGATGACATTGCGCGTTCTCTTCGGTGGCGAATAGATCTAACCAAGGCTCTCCCCACCGTAGAAAGAGTCCTTGCGCCACTTCCGAGTGAAGACGCCATTCGTGATCCATCATGCACCTGCGGCTGAGTTCGTCCGCCCTGGCGTTCAGAGAACCTGCCAGGTGTTGAACCATCAGGAACATGCCCTGATGTTCCAGCCATGTCCAGAGGCGCAGAGCCTCCTGACAAAGGGTCCAAGACCCCACCCCGCCCTGTTTGTTGCAGTACCACATGGCGGTGGTGTTGTCTGTGAACACCTGCACTACCTTCCCTTTGACAGAGGGAAGGAATGCCTTGAGTGCAAGCCGGATCGCCCGGAGCTCCAGAAGGTTGATATGGAGCCGGGACTCCGCCGGAGACCAGAGGCCTCTGATCTCCGCCTCTCCCATGTGACCGCCCCATCCCAGAAGGGACGCGTCCGTCACAACTGTATGCTCTGGCTGGGGAAGGGAGAGGGATCTGCCCATGACCCATTGCCGGTTCGAGAGCCACCACTGCAACTGTTTTGCAGTCCCCTCCGAGATCTGGACGTGATCGGACAGGTCGCCCTGGTGCTGCGCCCACTGGAACTTCAGGTCCCACTGCAGAGCCCGCATATGCCATCTGGCATGATTGACCAGCAGGATGCAGGAGGCCATGAGGCCCAGCAGCCTCAGGGTTATCCTTACCGAAACCCAGGATAAAGGCCGAAAGATCGGAATCATAGCCTGAATATCCCGGACTCGCCGTTCGGGAGGATAGGCCCGAAACTGCGTCGTGTCCAGAACTGCTCCGATGAAAAGGAGCTGTGGAGAAGGAATCAGATGCGACTTCGGCACATTGATGGAGAACCCCAGCGAGTGCAGGAGTTCGGCCGTAGTCTGGAGGTGGGAGACGACTGCCTGGGACGAGCCCGCCTTCAGCAGCCAGTCGTTGAGGTAGGGGAAGACTGAAACCCCTGCCCGGCGCAGATGAGCTGCGACCACCGCCATCACTTTCGTGAACACCCGAGGGGCACTGGTAAGGCCAAAGGGGAGCACGGTGAACTGAAAATGCTCGGGGCCTACCGTGAACCGAAGGTAACGCCGGTGGGCCGGCAGGACGGGGATGTGGAAATACGCGTCCTGCAAGTCCAACGCTACCAACCAGTCTCCTGGGTCGAGGGCAGTCAAGACCTGAGCTAGGGTGAGCATCTTGAACTTCTCCTTCCGGAGGAAGCGATTGACGTTCCGCAGGTCCAAGATAGGACGCATGTCCTCCTTGTCCTTTTTGGGCACCAGAAAGTAGTGGGAGTAGCAACCACGCCCTACTTCTGGGGTCGGAACATGCTCGATGGCCCTCTTGGTCAAGAGGGCCGTGACTTCCTTCTGTAGAAGCACCAAGTGATCCCCTGACATGCGGTGGAATTGAGGTGGCATGGCTGGGGGGTGGTCTCGAAGGGGAGGGAGTAGCCCCTTCGGACAATGTCCAAGACCCACCTGTCCGAGGTGATGGTGCGCCAGTGGGGAAGGTGATGGCGGACCCTGCCCCCTACTGGCGTGCCGTGCACCTGAAAGGAGGGACTAGGAGGGCTTGGAGGCCGCGGACGGGTTGGAGGTGGTGGCCTGACCCGCACGCTGGTTGCCCGATCCGCCACGGCGGAATCCACGTCCCCGGCCACGCGAAGACGCCTGCTGCGCGGGCCGGTGGCTGGGCTGCTGACGTGAAGGGGCGCCCCTACCGTGGCCACGATAGGGGCGAAAAGCAGAAGGCAGCGGAGGGCGTGTAGCAGAAAGGCCCAGGGACTTGGCAGTAGCCCGTGAGTCCTTAAAGCGCTCCAACGCATGGTCTGCTTTGGACCCAAAAAGACCGACTCCATCAAAGGGCATGTCCATGAGAGTATTCTGGACATCCCCTGAAAAACCAGTGGTTCTCAGCCAGGCGTGGCGGCGGAGCGCCACCGTCGTTGCAATCGACCTGCCCAGCGAGTCGGCGGTGTCAAGGCCACAACGGATAGTGTATTTGGCCGCATCCCTTCCTTCCGCAATGGCGCGGGAAAGCAGTGCCTGGACCTCCTCAGGGCACTGGGGCAAAACATCCGCCACCGAATCCCACAGAGAGTGGGTATATCGGCCCAAAAGACAAGCGGTGTTAACGGACCGCAAGCCAGCACTGGAGGAAGAAAAACCTTTCTTCCCAAACTGATCCAGGCGTTTGGATTCCCTATCCGGAGGAGCGGTAGGGAAGGCGGTTTGGGAAGCGGAGGCTTGGACAACCAAGCTCTCAGGAGTGGGGTGGACAGAAAGAAACAGGGGGTCGCCCGGAGCGGGGCGATGGCGTCGTGACACGTTCCGATCCACAGGAGCCCCTGTGTTGGGCTTGGACCAGGCGCCCAAAAGAACGTCTGTGAGGGCGTCGTTAAACGGCAGCACAGTCTCCGCAGAGGAGGCTGCCGGCTGAAGCACCTCTGTCAAGATGTTAGGCTTGACCGTCAAAGTAGGGAGCTGGAGACGTAAGGCCCCAGCAGCCCTACGCAACACCGTACCAAAATTGGCCCCCTCCTCCGTAGCCACGGGAGGAGACAGCATGCCAGTGTCAGGAGAAGTATCCAGACCACTGGCCTCCCCTAGACTCTCTGTCCAGTCCTCATCATACTGACAGTTGCGAGTCAGAGGGTCATCAGACCCCTCCCAGTCCTCCTGGTCCTCCTCTGGTTCAAAATAAGGAGGAGGAGGGACATTTGGGACCCAAGGTCCCATCGGCGCCGGAGCCGGCGTCGAGCGACGTCGCTCCGGGTCCATGTCCGGAGCCGGAAGGAACTGGGGGACGACGCCGCCCGGAGCCCAGGGCGGCGTCGAGAACGGCACCGGAGACATCGGCGCCGGCGGAGGTGTCGTGAGGTCGACCGGCGTCGATGGGGGTTGTGGAGCCGGGATCGAGGCCGGGGCCGAAGCCGGAGCCGGGATCGAGGCTGGAGGCCCGGGCGACGCCGGAGCCGGAGCCGCCGGCGACGCCGGAGCAACCCCATCAGGGCCCGCGGGGCCCGAAGGCGCACCGGAGGGGCCTGAAGGCCCGAAGAGGCGGGCCATGGCCGACAGGAACTCCTGTACCTTGGCCGGATCCGCCCCCGAACCCGGGAAGGGCGGGTATGACGGGGGCGACTCCACAGGCAAGTCCGGGGCCGCGACGGTGCCGGGAGGGGCCTCAGCCGAGTCGCGAGACCGGCGAGGCGAAGTCCGAGAGCGACGATGCTTCTTGGACTTCTTGTGCTTAGACTTACCGGACGAAGAAGACTTCGACGCCGACGACCGGTGTGCACTCCGCGAGCGACCCCTGGACCTCTCACGCGACCGGGGCCTCCGTGGAGCCGAATGCCGGGCCTCGAGGAGCTTTCGAGACCGCTCTCGCAAAGCTTTCGGGTTGAGGGCCTGGCATTCGGGACAAGACTCGGTGTCGTGGCCTCGGCCGAGGCAGAAGAGACACTCCCAATGCGGGTCGGTGACGGACATCATCCGCGCACAGGCGCCGCATCGCTTGAAGCCGGGCATCCCTACGACACCTTAAAGATGGAAAAAACAGTGAAAAAATCACCAAAAATAATGGTCAAAAATTGACCAGGGCACTGCTCTTCCCGGATCTGCGCTTGCTGGCGCGGAAAAAGAAGAACTGACGTCAGCGCGCAGGGGCGGCGCCTAAGTGCTGCCCGCGACGTCATCCCGGCGATCACGACGCCGACGACGGACGCGGAGCCGCACGACGCCGCCTACCGACGCGCAAGGGTACTGCTACGCAAAACTTTCCGGATCCAGCCTGACGCCTGGGGATATTCTAAGGTAAGGAATCTATCACTAACGTGTCTCTTTCAGATATATCGTTACACAAGTTAGTAACTTGTGCATCTGAAAGAGACACGTTAGTGATAGATTCCTTACCTTAGAATAGATACCCCAGCAATACCAACCCCGGTGGTGGGTCTGCGAACAAAGATCAGACAAGGAAGTCCTGGAGGACAGAACGGCCAAAGAAGCCGTCCCTCCGGACCTGACTGTCAAGGCAGTAATGCTTAGTAAACGTGTGCAGCGAGGCCCACGTAGCTGCCTGACAGATAACCGGCAGCGGAACACCGCGGCCCAAGGCCGTGGTAGCAGCCGTTGCCCTGGTGGAATGGGCACGCAGCCCAACAGGAGGCTCCTTCTTGGCCAAAGAATAGCAGGTCTTGATGCACAAGGTAACCCAGCGGGAGATGGTCCTCTTGTGCACCGCCCGACCTTTTTGGCGCCCACGTAGCCAACAAAGAGCTGGTCATCCACCCGGAAGTGTTTTGTGCGGTCGATATAGAAGGAGAGCGCACGTTTTGGGTCCAGACGGTGGAGCCTCTCTTCCTCTCTGGAAGGATGCGGAGGCGGAAAGAAGGTGGGCAAAGTGATGGTCTGCCCAATGTGGAAAGCAGTAACCACCTTTGGCAAGAAGGACGGACGCGTCCGAAGAACAACCTTGTCTGGATGAACAGACAGAAAGGGAGGTTTGCAAGAAAGAGCCTGGAGCTCACTCACCCGCCGAGCGGAGGTGATGGCCACCAGAAAGGCTGTCTTTAGAGTCAGAAGACGAAGAGGACAGTTATGCAGAGGCTCAAAGGGAGCGCACATTAAAAGGTAAGAACCAAGTTCAAGTCCCACTGAGGCATCACAAACGGAACAGGAGGGAAGAGGTGAGTAATGCCTTTTAAGAACCTGTTAACAACAGGGGACTTGAAAAGGGAGGGCTGATCAGGGAGCCTGAGGAAGGCCGAGATAGCACAAAGATAACCCTTGATGGTACCCAGGGCAGAACCCTGTTGGGCCAGAGAGAGAAGGAACAGAAGGACCTCAGAAAGAGGGGCAGAAAGGGGATCCACAGCCTTTGCTGTGCACCATGCCACAAATTTGTTCCACCTGCAGGCGTATACCACCTTAGTGGAGGGACGCCTGGCTGCCAGAATCACATCACAAACTTCGGGAGGCAAGTCGAAAGGAATCAACTGCCGCCGCTCAATCTCCACGCAAGCAGGTGTAGACTGGACAGGTTCGGGTGGAGGACCGTCCCCTGCTGCTGCGACAGAAGATCCTCCCGAAGAGGCAGACGGATCGAGGGATCTATGCTCATATTGAGTAGCTCGGGATACCAAACTCTTCGAGCCCAGTCCGGAGCCACAAGAATGACTTGGGCCCGGTCGTGCCGAATCTTCTTCAACACTCTGGGTAGAAGTGGTATAGGCGGAAAGGCGTACAACAGACCGCAACTCCACTCGCGACGAAAGCGTCGCCGAGCGAGTGCCGCCTTGGAAATTCCAACGCGCAGAACTGATGACATTGCGCGTTCTCTTCGGTGGCGAATAGATCTAACCAAGGCTCTCCCCACTGTAGAAAGAGTCCTTGCGCCACTTCCGAGTGAAGACGCCATTCGTGATCCATCATGCACCTGCGGCTGGGTTCGTCCGCCCTGGCGTTCAGAGAACCTGCCAGGTGTTGAACCATCAGGAACATGCCCTGATGTTCCAGCCATGTCCAGAGGCGCAGAGCCTCCTGACAAAGGGTCCAAGACCCCACCCCGCCCTGTTTGTTGCAGTACCACATGGCGGTGGTGTTGTCTGTGAACACCTGCACTACCTTCCCTTTGACAGAGGGAAGGAATGCCTTGAGTGCAAGCCGGATCGCCCGGAGCTCCAGAATGTTGATATGGAGCCGGGACTCCGCCGGAGACCAGAGGCCTCTGATCTCCGCCTCTCCCATGTGACCGCCCCATCCCAGAAGGGACGCGTCCGTCACAACTGTATGCTCTGGCTGGGGAAGGGAGAGGGATCTGCCCATGACCCATTGCCGGTTCGAGAGCCACCACTGCAACTGTTTTGCAGTCCCCTCCGAGATCTGGACGTGATCGGACAGGTTGCCCTGGTGCTGCGCCCACTGGAACTTCAGGTCCCACTGCAGAGCCCGCATATGCCATCTGGCATGATTGACCAGCAGGATGCAGGAGGCCATGAGGCCCAGCAGCCTCAGGGTCATCCTTACCGAAACCCAGGATAAAGGCCGAAAGATCGGAATCATAGCCTGAATATCCCGGACTCGCCGTTCGGGAGGATAGGCCCGAAACTGCGTCGTGTCCAGAACTGCTCCGATGAAAAGGAGCTGTGGAGAAGGAATCAGATGCGACTTCGGCACATTGATGGAGAACCCCAGCGAGTGCAGGAGTTCGGCCGTAGTCTGGAGGTGGGAGACGACTGCCTGGGACGAGCCCGCCTTCAGCAGCCAGTCGTCGAGGTAGGGGAAGACTGAAACCCCTGCCCGGCGCAGATGAGCTGCGACCACCGCCATCACTTTCGTGAACACCCGAGGGGCACTGGTAAGGCCAAAGGGGAGCACGGTGAACTGAAAATGCTCGGGGCCTACCGTGAACCGAAGGTAACGCCGGTGGGCCGGCAGGACGGGGATGTGGAAATACGCGTCCTGCAAGTCCAACGCTACCAACCAGTCTCCTGGGTCGAGGGCAGTCAAGACCTGAGCTAGGGTGAGCATCTTGAACTTCTCCTTCCGGAGGAAGCGATTGACGTTCCGGAGGTCCAAGATAGGACGCATGTCCTCCTTGTCCTTTTTGGGCACCAGAAAGTAGTGGGAGTAGCAACCACGCCCTACTTCTGGGGTCGGAACATGCTCGATGGCCCTCTTGGTCAAGAGGGCCGTGACTTCCTTCTGCAGAAGCACCAAGTGATCCCCTGACATGCGGTGGAATTGAGGTGGCATGGCTGGGGGGTGGTCTCGAAGGGGAGGGAGTAGCCCCTTCGGACAATGTCCAAGACCCACCTGTCCGAGGTGATGGTGCGCCAGTGGGGAAGGTGATGGCGGACCCTGCCCCCTACTGGCGTGCTGTGCACCTGAAAGGAGGGACTAGGAGGGCTTGGAGGCCGCGGACGGGTTGGAGGTGGTGGCCTGACCCGCACGCTGGTTGCCCGATCCGCCACGGCGGAATCCACGTCCTCGGCCACGCGAAGACGCCTGCTGCGCGGGCCGGTGGCTGGGCTGCTGACGTGAAGGGCGCCCCTACCGTGGCCACGATAGGGGCGAAAAGCAGAAGGCAGCGGAGGGCGTGTAGCAGTAAGGCCCAGGGACTTGGCAGTAGCCCGTGAGTCCTTAAAGCGCTCCAACGCATGGTCTGCTTTGGACCCAAAAAGACCGACTCCATCAAAGGGCATGTCCATGAGAGTATTCTGGACATCCCCTGAAAAACCAGTGGTTCTCAGCCAGGCGTGGCGTCGGAGCGCCACCGTCGTTGCAATCGACCTGCCCAGCGAGTCGGCGGTGTCAAGGCCACAACGGATAGTGTATTTGGCCGCATCCCTTCCTTCCGCAATGGCGCGGGAAAGCAGTGCCTGGACCTCCTCAGGGCACTAGGGCAAAACATCCGCCACCGAATCCCACAGGGAGTGGGTATATCGGCCCAAAAGACAAGCGGTGTTAACGGACCGCAAGCCAGCACTGGAGGAAGAAAAACCTTTCTTCCCAAACTGATCCAGGCGTTTGGATTCCCTATCCGGAGGAGCGGTAGGGAAGGCGGTTTGGGAAGCGGAGGCTTGGACAACCAAGCTCTCAGGAGTGGGGTGGACAGAAAGAAACAGGGGGTCGCCCGGAGCAGGGCGATGGCGTCGTGACACGTTCCGATCCACAGGAGCCCCTGTGTTGGGCTTGGACCAGGCGCCCAAAAGAACGTCAGTGAGGGCGTCGTTAAACGGCAGCACAGTCTCCGCAGAGGAGGCTGCCGGCTGAAGCACCTCTGTCAAGATGTTAGGCTTGACCGTCAAAGTAGGGAGCTGGAGACGTAAGGCCCCAGCAGCCCTACGCAACACCGTACCAAAATTGGCCCCCTCCTCCGTAGCCACGGGAGGAGACAGCATGCCAGTGTCAGGGGAAGTATCCAGACCACTGGCCTCCCCTAGACTCTCTGTCCAGTCCTCATCAAACTGACAGTTGCGCGTCAGAGGGTCATCAGACCCCTCCCAGTCCTCCTGGTCCTCCTCTGGTGCAAAATAAGGAGGAGGAGGGACATTTGGGACCCAAGGTCCCATCGGCGCCGGAGCCGGCGTCGAGCGACGTCGCTCCGGGTCCATGTCCGGAGCCGGAAGGAACTGGGGACGACGCCGCCCGGAGCCCAGGGCGGCGTCGAGAACGGCACCGGAGACATCGGCGCCGGCGGAGGCGTGGTTAGGTCGACCGGCGTCGATGGGGGTTGTGGAGCCGGGATCGAGGCCGGGGCCGGAGCCGGGATCGAGGCTGGAGGCACGGGCGACGCCGGGGCCGGAGCCGTCGGCGACGCCGGAGCAACCCCATCAGGGCCCGCGGGGCCCGAAGGCGCACCGGAGGGGCCTGAAGGCCCGAAGAGGCGGGCCATGGCCGACAGGAATTCCTGTATTTTGGCCGGATCCGCCCCCGAACCCGGGAAGGGCGGGTATGACGGGGGCGACTCCACAGGCATGTCCGGGGCCGCGAGGGCGGGGACGGTGCCGGGAGGGGCCTCAGCCGAGTCGCGAGACCGGCGAGGCGAAGTCCTAGAGCGATGATGCTTTTTGGACTTTTTGTGCTTTGACTTACCGGACGAAGAAGACTTCGACGCCGACGACCGGTGTGGACTCCGCGATCGACCCCTGGACCTCTCACGCGACCGGGCCTTCCGCGGAGCCGAATGCCGGGCCTCGAGGAGCTTTCGAGACCGCTCTCGCAAAGCTTTCGGGTGGAGGGCCTGGCAGTCGGTACAGGACGCCGTGTCGTGGCCTCGGCCGAGGCAGAAGAGACACTCTTGATGCGGGTCGGTGACGGACATCATCCGCGCACAGGCGCCGCATCGCTTGAAGCCGGGCATCCCTACGACACCTCGAAAGATGGAAAAACAGTGAAAAAATCACCAAAAAGTATGGTCAAAAAATGACCAGGGCACTGCTCTTCCCGGATCTGCGCTTGCTGGCGCGGAAAAAGAAGAACTGACGTCAGCGCGCAGGGGCGGCGCCTAAGTACTGCCCGCGACGTCATCCCGGCGATCACGACGCCGACGACGGACGCGGAGCCGCACGACGCCGCCTACCGACGCGCAAGGGTACTGCTACGCAAAACTTTCCGGATCCAGCCTGACGCCTGGGGATATTCTAAGGTAAGGAATCTATCACTAACGTGTCTCTTTCAGATCTTCCTGTTGGAGAAGGGCCAGGTGGTCCTCCGACATGCGATGGTACTGAGGTGGCATGGAGGGAGGGGTAGTCTCGAAGGGGAGGGAGTACCCCCTTTGGACTATTTGCAAAACCCACCTGTCCGACAGGATGGTGCGCCAGTGGGGGAGGTGATGGCGGATCCTGCCGCCCACTGGCGTTTGGTGGCCCTGAAAAGTCGGACTAGGAGGGTTTGGAGGCTGCTGCAGAGGGGGCTGTGGTGGCCTGGCCCGCCCGCTGGCCCCAGAACCACGGCGGTGGTTCCCACGTCTCCGGCCGCGCTGGGGCTGAACAGCTTGCGCCGGACGTAGCGGGGCACCCCTTCCGTAGCCACGAAAGGGGTGAAAGGCAGACTGCGCAGGGCGGGTGGTGGAGAGGCCCAAGGACCTGGCCGTAGCCCGAGAGTCCTTAAAGCGCTCTAGCGCGTTGTCTGCCTTGTCGCCGAAAAGGCGACGGCCATCAAAGGGCATGTCTATAAGGGTGAATTGGACATCCCCGGAAAAACCAGGCGAACGCAACCAGGCATAGCGTCGAAGGGCTACTGACGTGGAAATCGTCCTGCCAAGTGCGTCGGCGGTATCCAGCCCATAGCGGATGGTAAACTTCGCTGCGTCTCTCCCCTCGGCAACTGCACGGGAGAGTACGGCCCGGGCCTACTCCGGGCACTGGGGCAGCACCTGCGCCACCATATCCCACACAGAGTGGGTGTAACGGCCCAACAGACATGCAGTGTTTACCGACTGCAGTCCCAAGCTGGCGGAAGAAAACATTTTCTTCCCAAGGTGGTCCAGCTTTTTGGATTCCCTATCCGGTGGTGCGGTAGGGAAGGCGCATTTTGAAGTGGAGGCTTGGACCACCAAGCTCTCAGGGGTGGGGTGTTGGGAGAGGAAAGTGGGGTCGGCCGGGCGGTGGCGTCGGGCAATCATCCTATCCACAGGAGCCCATGTGTTGGGCCTGGACCAGGTGCCCAAAAGGATGTCAGTGAGGGATTCATTAAACGGTAGCAGGGGCTCCGAAGAGCTCGCTGCCGGTTGAAGCACCTCTGTCAGGAGGTTGGTCCTGACTGCCACCGTAGGTAGCTCGAGGTGGAGGGCCTCGGCCGCACTACGCAACACCACTGCGTATGACGCTTCCTCCTCCGTAGCCACGGTAGGAGGAGACAACATGCCGAGGTCTGGTGAGGTATCCAGACCACTGGCTTCTCCCAGTTCCTCTCGCCAGTCCTGTTCATACACTAACTGGTCGGTCAAGGGATCCCCAGACCCCTCACAGTCCTCCTCTGGCTGCCAATCTGGTCTCTAAGAGCCAGGGTAGAACAGGGGCACAAAAGTACCCGCCGGATCCGGCGTCGGTCAGACTCGGTGTCTACCTTGAGGTGGAGGCCGGGGTCGACGTAGGCTGGACACGGCGGACGTGGTGCCGGTGGAATCGGCGCCGGGGGAGGCGTAATGAGGTCGACCGGCGCTGATCCGGATCCAGGAATGGATCCAGGGGGACCCTGTGACGCCGAAGCCGCCGAAGGCCCAGGGCCCCCAACCCAGTCCGCAGGGCTCGAAGGCGCGCCGGCGGAGTCGGGCTGCCCAAAGATGGCGTGCATCGCTTTGTAGAACAGACAAAGCTGGGCAGGGGTCGCTCCCGGTCCCGGGAAGGGGGGGAAACCCGGAGTAGACCCTACGGGCTTCGCACGCGGAGCCGCGGGAGGGGCACCACCCGCATCCCTCATCGTGTCGACCGACGGACGGGGAGAAGTCTAAGAGCGACGATGCTTCTTTGACTTATTTTTGTGCTTCTACTTACCTGACCCAGAGTGCGAAGACTTCGACGAAGAATGGTGTTGGCTCCGCGATCGGTCCCTCGACCTCCTCCGCGACGGGGACCTCGAGCGACGCGGAAGCGACTGCCGGGCCTCAAGTAGCTTTCGGGACCGCTCCCGCAAAGACTTCGGGGCCATGGTCCGGCAGTCGGAGCACGACTTGGGGTCGTGGTCGCGCTCCAGGCAGTAGAGGCACACGCGGTGCGGATCTGTCACCGACATCAGTCGGTTACAGGTACCGCAAGCCTTAAAGCCGGGCATCCCTCGTGCATCAGGAGTCGATGGACTCAGAAAACAATGAAGTCGACAAAAGTCGAGAAAAAAGCTCAGTCAAAAAATGACTGGGGGTACCGCTCTCTCCGGATCTGCGCCTGCTGGCGCGGAAAAAGAAAGAATTGACGTCAGCACGCGAGGGCGCGTCTATGTAGCTACCGTGACGTCATCCTGACGACGAACGCGGAGTCGACCGACGCCACCTTCCGACGTGCAGGGGTACTGCTGACGAAAAACTTTCCGGATCCAGTCTGACGCGCAGGGGTAATTCTAAGGTAAGGAATCTATAACTAACTGTTTCTTTCAGATACACAAATTGACCGAAAGAATAACAATACAGGAGGAATCTGCTTTTACTCCAAGAACAGAAAATGCCAATGTCACATGCTTGCGCAAAAAACGAAGGAAAATATGTACCCCTTAGCGACAGACAAAAACGAACTACCTCAGATTACGTGAACACTTAACATCTAAATGACTAAAGTTGGAGTGCACCAAGTTCGTTCTGTACAAGGAACTTAATGCACTAATCACTTTATCAATAGGCGTGTAGGACTGTTTAACATCACTAAACATTTGACTCTTGTTTTGCACACAGAATCAACCTTAGGCACAATACAAAACATGTTAAAACACTAAGCCGAAACTCCAGGGATCAGGCATATTTGCGTATTGTATTGACTCTTGGATGAAATGTATACCGTGTTGTGACTTAGAAATGATTTTATACGTGGATGTATTATTTTAGAAGTGTTAAGCATCATTTGCATTTATGTGGTTGCGTTTACTATACTGTGTTTTTAAAATTTTTAATATTGTCAAGGTTTTCATTAACTAAACAATCAATTTAACTTACTTGTTCTCCACTAGCCTGCAGCCACTAGACATGTTTCTGGACCCATGGGGTGAGAGCATCTGCTCTCAGAGGCCAGAAACAATGCCTGCCCTGGGCAGCGGTGCTTCACATCTCCTCCAGGCAGGAACAATTTTCCAGGGTGGGAATCTACAAAGGCGATGCATGAACTGTGACCGTGCCGCTCCTGCTAGCAGCAGATGGCAAACCCCCTGTCCTGACCCCACTTTTGGCAGGAAGACAGGTGGAAAAATTAAATGAGGAGTGACCCCAGTCAACCTGCACCACCCCTAAAGCGGGGCAGACACTGAGGACCCCCAGCTCGCTTTCCACCATATTGAAGATGGGGAAAATAACCTATCAGGGTCATGCCCACTCCCCACGTGGGGTGAGCATTTAGACGGTGTAGTCACCCTAAAGGTAGGTAAT
This sequence comes from Calotriton arnoldi, assembly GCA_963921515.1. Taxonomy (NCBI): domain Eukaryota; kingdom Metazoa; phylum Chordata; class Amphibia; order Caudata; family Salamandridae; genus Calotriton; species Calotriton arnoldi. The sequence goes on along the minus strand of CAWUFW010017760.1, from coordinate 154,080 downwards.
CCATAGGCTACTACCTGGCACTCTCTTTAACGCCCCTAAATTTTGTATATAGGGGACACACATGAGCCCTGAAGCACAAGTTACTAACTTGTGTAACGATATATCTGTAAGAGACAGTAGTTAGTGACAGATTCCTTACCGTAGAATATCCCCAGGCGTCAGGCTGGATCCGGAAAGTTTTTTGCGTAGCAGTACCCTTGCGCGTCGGTAGGCGGCGTCGTGCGGCTCCGCGTCCGTCGTCGGCGTCGTGGTCGCCGGGATGACGTCGCGGGCAGTACTTAGGCGCCGCCCCTGCGCGCTGACGTCAGTTCTGTACACGACTTTCCGCGCCAGGAACGCAGAGCCATGCAAGAAGCTGACATAGGTGTCTGAAAAATACTAGGGCCCTGAAAGGGATGTCCTTAACCCTAGAAATCAGTTCGCAGAACGGGGAGGATGGGTGGGCGGTAGGAATCTGTCACTAACTACTGTCTCTTACAGATATATCGTTACACAAGTTAGTAACTTGTGCATCTGAAAGAGACACGTTAGTGACCGATTCCTTACCTTAGAATAGATACCCCAGCAATACCAACCCCGGTGGTGGGTCTGCGAACAAAGATCAGACAAGGAAGTCCTGGAGGACAGAACGGCCAAAGAAGCCGTCCCTCCGGACCTGACTGTCAAGGCAGTAATGCTTTGTAAACGTGTGCAGCGAGGCCCACGTAGCTGCCTGACAGATATCCCGCAGCGGAACACCGCGGCCCAAAGCCGTGGTAGCAGCCGTTGCCCTGGTGGAATGGGCACGCAGCCCAAGAGGAGGCTCCTTCTTAGCCAAAGAATAGCAGGCTTTGCTACACAAGGTTACCCAGCGGGAGATGGTTCTCTTGTGCACCGCCCGACCTTTTTTGGCGCCCACGTAGCCAACAAAGAGCTGGTCATCCACCCGGAAATGGCGTGTGCGGTCGATGTAAAAGGAAAGCGCACGTTTTGGGTCCAGACGGTGGAGCCTCTCTTCCTCTCTGGAGGGATGCGGAGGCGGAAAGAAGGTGGGCAAAGTGATGGTCTGCCCAATGTGGAAGGCAGTAACCACCTTTGGCAAGAAGGACGGACGCGTCCTAAGAACAACCTTGTCTGGATGGACAGACAGAAAGGGAGGTTTACATGATAGAGCCTGGAGCTCACTCACCCGCCGAGCGGAGGTGACGGCCACCAGAAAGGCAGTCTTCAGAGTCAGAAGACGAAGAGGACAGTTATGTAGAGGCTCAAAGGGAGCGCACATAAGAAAGGTAAGAACCAAGTTCAAGTCCCACTGAGGCATCACAAACGGAACAGGAGGGAAGAGGTGTGTAATGCCTTTTAGAAACCTGTTAACAACAGGGGACTTGAAAAGGGAGGGCTGATCAGGAAGCCTGAGGAAGGCCGAGATGGCACAGAGATAGCCCTTGATGGTACCCAGGGCAGAACCCTGTTGGGCCAGGGAAAGAAGGAACAGGAGAACCTCAGAGAGAGGGGCAGAAAGGGGATTCACAGCCTTTGCTGTGCACCATGCCACAAACTTGTTCCACCTGCAGGCGTATACCACCTTAGTGGAGGGACGCCTGGCTGCCAGAATCACATCACAAACTTCGGGAGGCAAGTCGAAAGGAATCAACTGCCGCCGCTCAATCTCCACGCAAGCAGGTGGAGGCTGGACAGGTTCGGGTGGAGGACCGTCCCCTGCTGCTGCGACAGAAGATCCTCCCGAAGAGGCAGACGGGGGATCCACGCTCATACTGAGTAGCTCGGGATACCAAACTCTTCGAGCCCAGTCCTGAGCCACAAGAATGACTTGGGCCCGGTCGTGCCGAATCTTCTTCAACACTCTGGGTAGAAGTGGTATAGGCGGAAAGGCGTACAATAGAACGCAACTCCACTCGTGACGAAAAGCGTCGCCGAGCGAGTGCCGCCTTGGAAATTCCAACGCGCAGAACTGAAGACATTGCGCGTTCTCTTCGGTGGTGAATAGATCTAACCAAGGCTCTCCCCACTGTAGAAATAGTCCTTGCGCCACTTCCAAGTGAAGACGCCATTCGTGATCCATCATGCACCTGCGGCCGAGTTCGTCCGCCCTGGCGTTCAGGGAACCTGCCAGGTGTTGAACCATCAGGAACATGCCCTGATGTTCCAGCCATGTCCAGAGGCGCAGAGCCTCCTGACAAAGGGTCCAAGACCCCACCCCGCCTTGTTTGTTGCAGTACCACATGGCGGTGGTGTTGTCTGTGAACACCTGCACTACCTTCCCTTTGACAGAGGGAAGGAATGCCTTGAGTGCAAGTCGGATCGCCCGGAGCTCCAGAAGGTTGATATGGAGCCGGGACTCCGCCGGAGACCAGAGGCCTCTGATCTCCGCCTCTCCCATGTGACCGCCCCATCCCAGAAGGGACGCGTCCGTCACAACTGTGTGCTCTGGCTGGGGAAGGGAGAGGGATCTGCCCATGACCCATTGCCGGTTCGAGAGCCACCACTGCAATTGTTTTGCAGTCCCCTCCGAGATCTGGACGTGATCGGACAGGTTGCCCTGGTGCTGCGCCCACTGGAACTTCAGGTCCCACTGCAGAGCCCGCATATGCCATCTGGCATGAGTGACCAGCAGGATGCAGGAGGCCATGAGGCCCAGCAGCCTCAGGGTCATCCGTATCGAAACCCAGGATAAAGGCTGAAAGATCGGAATCATAGCCTGAATATCCCGGACTCGCCGTTCGGGAGGATAGGCCCGAAACTGCGTCGTGTCCAGAACTGCTCCGATGAAAAGGAGCTGTGGAGAAGGAATCAGATGCGACTTCGGCACATTGATGGAGAACCCCAGCGAGTGCAGGAGTTCGGCCGTAGTCTGGAGGTGGGAGACGACTGCCTGGGACGAGCCCGCCTTCAGCAGCCAGTCGTCGAGGTACGGGAAGACTGGAACCCCTGCCCGGCGCAGATGAGCTGCGACCACCGCCATCACTTTCGTGAACACCCTAGGGGCACTTGTAAGGCCAAAGGGGAGCACGGTGAACTGAAAATGCTCGAGGCCTACCGTGAACCGCAGGTAACGCCGGTGGGCCGGCAGGACGGGGATGTGAAAGTAAGCGTCCTGCAAGTCCAACGCTACCAACCAGTCTCCAGGGTCGAGGGCAGTCAAGACCTGAGCTAGGGTGAGCATCTTGAACTTCTCCTTCCGGAGGAAGCGATTGACGTTCCGGAGGTCCAAGATAGGACGCATGTCCTCCTTGTCCTTTTTGGGCACCAGGAAGTAGTGGGAGTAGCAACCACGACCTACTTCTGGGGTTGGAACATGCTCGATGGCCCTCTTGGCCAACAGGGCCGTGACTTCCTTCTGTAGAAGTACCAAGTGATCCCCTGACATGCGGTGGAATTGAGGTGGCATGGCTGGGGGGGTGGTCTCGAAGGGGAGGGAGTAGCCCCTTCGGACAATGTCCAAGACCCACCTGTCCGAGGTGATGGGACGCCAGTGGTGAAGGTGATGGCGGACCCCGCCCCTACTGGCGTGCCGTGCACCGGAAAGGAGGGACTAGGAGGGCTTGGAGGCCGCGGACGGGTTGGAGGTGGTGGCCTGACCCGCACGCTGGTTGCCCGAACCGCCACGGCGGTATCCACGTCCTCGGCCACGCGTAGACGCTTGCTGTGCGGGCCGGTGGCTGGGCATCTGACGTGACTGGGCGCCCCTTCCGTGGCCACGAAAGGGGCGAAAAGCAGAGCTGAGCGGAGGGAGTACAACAGAAAGGCCCAGGGACTTGGCCGTAGCCCGTGAGTCCTTAAACCGCTCCAGCGCATGGTCTGCCTTTGAACCAAAAAGACCGACTCCATCAAAGGGCATGTCCATGAGTGTATTCTGGACATCTCCCGAGAAACCAGTTGTCCTCAGCCAGGCGTGGCGACGGAGCGCCACCGTCGTAGCAAGCGATCTGCCCAGCGAGTCGGCGGTATCAAGGCCACAACGGATGGTGTATTTAGCCGCATCTCGCCCTTCCGCAATGGCGCGGGTAAGCAGTGTCTGGACCTCCTCAGAACACTGCGGCAAAACAGCCGCCACCGAATCCCACAGGGAGTGGGTATATCGGCCCAAAAGGCAAGCGGTGTTGACGGACCGCAAGCCACCACTGGAGGAAGAAAAAGCATTCTTCCCAAATTGGTCCAGGCGTTTGGATTCCCTATCCGGAGGGGCGGTAGGGAAGGCGGTTTGGGAGGCAGAGGCTTGGACAACCAAGCTCTCAGGGGTGGGATGTTGGGAGAGAAACAGGGGGTCGCCCGGAGCAGGGCGATGGCGTCGGGCCACGTTCCTATCCACAGGAGCCCCTGTGGTGGGTTTGGACCAGGTACCCAAAGAACGTCAGTGAGTGCATCATTAAACGGCAGCACAGTCTCCGAAGAGGAAGCCGCCGGGTGAAGCACTTCTGTCAGGAGGTTAGTCCTGACGGCCACAGTAGGCAACTGGAGATGTAAGGCTCCAGCAGCTCTACGCAACACCGTTGCAAAATTAGCCCCCTCCTCCGTAGCCACGGGAGGAGACAGCATGCCAGTGTCAGGGGAGGTGTCTAGACCACTGGCATCCCCAAGTTCCTCAACCCAGTCCGGGCAAACTCACACTGTTGCGTGAGAGGGTCCTCAGACCCCTCCCAGCTCTCCTGGTCCTCCTCTGGTTCAAAATATGGAGGAGGAGGGACATTTGGGACCCAAGGTCTCATCGGCGCCGGAACCGGCGTCGGGCGACGTCGGTCCGGCTCCATGTCCGGAGCCGGAGAGAACCGGGGAACGACGTCGTCCGGAGCCCCGGACGGCGTCAGGAACGGCACCGGGGACATCGGCGGAGGCGTGGTTAGGTCAACCGGCGTCGATGGGGGTTGCGGCACCAACGGAGCCGGGATCGAGGCCGGGGCCGGAGCCGAGGCCGGGATGAAGGCTGGTGGGACAAGCGGCGCCGGGACCGGAGTCGACGGCGGCACCGGGGCAACCCCATCAGGGCCCGCGGGGCCCGAAGGCGCACCGGAGGGACCTGAAGGCCCGAAGAGGCGGGCCATGGCCGACAAGAATTCCTGTATTTCGGCCTGAGTCGCCCCCGACCCCGGAAAGAACGGGTAATTCGGGGGCGGCTCTACAGGCATGTCCGGGGCCGCGGGGACGGTGCCGATTGGGGCCTCAGCCGAGTCGCGAGACCGGCGAGGCGAAGTCTTAGAGCGATGACGCCGCTTAGACTTCTTGTGCTTCGACTTACCGGAGGAGCGCGAAGACTTGGATTCCGACGAACGGTGGGGACTCCGCGTCCGGCCACTCGACCTCTCCCGGGACCGGGGCTTGGTGCGGCGCGGAGCCGACTGCCGGACCTCGAGCAGCTTTCGAGACCGCTCTCGCAAAGCCTTTGGATGAAGTTTCCGGCAGTCGGGGCACGACTTCGTGTCGTGGTCTCGGCCGAGACAGAAGAGACACTCGAGATGCGGGTCCGTGATCGACATCATGCGAGCACAGGCCTCGCAGGGCTTAAAGCCGGGCATCCCTACGACACCTTAGGAGTCGTGAAGACTCGTTTGGAGAAACAGTGAAAAATCACAAAAAGGATAGTCAAAAATTGACTAGGGCACTGCTCTTCCTGGATCTGCGCTTACTGGCGCGGAAAAAGAAGAACTGACGTCAGCGCGCAGGGGCGGCGTCTAAGTACTGCCCGCGACGTCATCCCGGCGACCACGACGCCGACGACGGACGCGGAGCCGCACGACGCCACCTACCGACGCGCAAGGGTACTGCTACGCAAAAAACTTTCCGGATCCAGCCTGATGCCTGGGGATATTCTAAGGTAAGGAATCTGTCACTAACGTGTCTCTTTCAGATTTTCAGATTCGCCGGACACAATAAGACTAAGCACAAAGAAGAGCGGCCGAACCCGAGAACAGAGAGCCTGAAATGGATTTTGGTGCCACACCCTGTCTGCAGCCTAAAGACTCAATATCGCGGAACACTGTCTCATCCTGCAGCTGAGACCTCTACCAACACTTCGCCAAATTGCCTAAGAACTCCCTTGGAGTAGAGGAGCTACTCCCCTGAACTGCAGGCACTCGAACCCCAGAGTACGAACTACCATCTTGCAGCTCCCTGGCCCCGCTGATGCCGTAACTGCCCAGGAGAAGGTGCTACAGCAAACAAATGATGGACGGAATGCTGACAATGCAAACATTCTCCCCCAGTCAAAAGATCTGGGTTAAATCCATCGTTCTTTTGCCCACTACGCCACCCCAGTTTAGACCCAGCCATATGCAAATCAGTCTTGACCCTGTGCCCCATGGGAACAGTCCAGACCGAACTGCCAGGCCAGGTCCTCCCTGGACCGGAAACAAGCATCCTGGGACCGGTTTCAGGGTATGTCACCCTTCTTCAGCCAGGCTAGCTTGAATCCAGTGGCACAGTGAGCAAGGGACCCACGTCTGGGCATACCCATCCCACTTAGGGCGAAAAGTGTTACAGTAAACAAATGATGGACGGAATGCTGACAATGCAAACATTCTCCCCCAGTCAAAAGATCTGAAGGATCAACTCTGCTTCCTCTCCAAGATTGGAGGCACCAGGATCTTCCGGAGCCGAGTAACCCAAGAACGACTAGAAGAGTCCAAGCCAGATTTCAACTGCCTGAGGACCAAGCACCAGTCGAGGGACGTCAGCAGCCCTGAGACCCACTCGCTGAGTGGCCCAGTCGTCCTGAACCAGCCCCTGACCGTGAGGTGCACTTTGCGCACCAGAGCTTGGATCACCTTTCTGCTCTGCACTCAGCCCCACTGGCAAGGGAATCGCCGATACATTTGTGCTCCAGGCCCTTCCGAACGCTACACTCTTGAGTGCCCTCTGACTTTCCTACAAGTCCCCCTGTGCAGCCTGTTTTTACGTGACCCCTCTTCTTTGTAGCACGCCAGCTACTTACTCTCCTAGCACACTGCTCTCCGTCGAATACGGGACGCTCCTGGGAAACTGCTGTTAGAACTTTGGACCTTGGTTCCCTACCACTCAAATTACCAAAGGTGAACCCTTAAGTCTTACTGCACTGGGATTTATTGCATTCAATGTGTTTCTCCATAGGATAATATTGTGTGTAATTGCACACAACTGTATATTATTGTATATAAAAAGACTAGCTATTTTCCTTTACAAATCGGTCTCGACTTCCTTCTTGAATGTGTGTGTGTGTTCCATTTATTGCCTCTGTTAGTACAACAAATGCTTAGCACTAGCCTCTGATAAGCCTAACTGCTCGCCCACACTACCACAAAATATAGCGTCAGTGTTATCTTTTTTTGCCTCTGTAAACCAACAAGGGTCTCTCTGACCTCTCTGACCTCTCTGCACAGTGTACCCCATTGTGATACACTACCTAGAGAGGTGGGTTTCCTACAGGCTAGTCGCCCCATTGGCGAGTACAGGGTTACACGCTGACAACTCAGCTGAGCAAACTTCTTAAGGGGACTACTTCAAGGGATCAAACAACTTCTTACATTAAACCTAACTTGATGTCCAAGTCGAATTAAATCAAAATGTTTGCTACATGCAACTTTAGAAAGTTGTTACTCTGTTGCCCAAGTTTCTCAGTGGCCATTTGCAGATGCTGGCCAAGAGATGGCCTTCTGCCTACCTGGGGAAGACATGTAAACGGCTCACAGGACAGGTAACAATAGAGGCCAGCCGCTGTAATAGGTGTTGCATCATCCTGGCAGGAAGCAATGTGGGGTGTTAGCCCAAAAGACAAGCGTCAAAGGGGATGTCGCCTTTGAAGGGGCTGACTCGAGAGGGGCTGCTCTTTTGATTGAGTAGACAGGTTGGCGTCAGGGACAGAGGGGAAGAACCTGGCCAAACAGTTTTTTCCATGGGTGTGTGGCCTCCAGGTAGCCATACCACTAGGGCGGACTACCAAGCTCCACACACCAAGGGGTCCTGACATCTGGGAGTGGGCACAATAGAGCACTCTGGCATAGTTAGCTGAAATACTTCACAGGAAGCGGACAATACCCAGTAGCACATTGGCTACAGATTACAACGTCCCATAAGGGCACCTTCTGGGCATAAGAGGCACCCTAGGCCGCCAGAACTCAGATCTCACTTTGACTAGAGAAGATGACCAAAGGTGGACTGTATTGCGGACCATGGACCTTGGAAAGAGATGTTGCACCGAAGTTGGACTGACCTTCTGCTCCTTGGAGTAGTGAGGGAAAGAATTGTGCCTGCTATGTCCTGTATGAGGAGGAGACATCCCCGGGCCCCAGCCAGAAGGAGAGCCAAGAGTCTGCTGGCAGACTTCCTGTTAGCAGCACAGGAGCCAGACTGGCGAGTTGGTAGCTGAGATCACCAGATCATTGCTCCTCACCCAGTGCAGCCTGGTAGATGGCTATCTGATGCTCAAAAATTGCACCAGAGTTTGCTGGATCCAGAAAGACATTTTTTCGTGAGCAGTACTCTTGCATGCTGGTAGGTGGCATCATTCGGCTCCGCATGGCATTGTATGCGTCGGAAGTGACGTTCGTGGTGCCTATATAGGCGCCACCCAGGTGCGTTGACGCCAGTTACTTTTTGCGACTTTCTACCCCAGAAGCACAGAGCTACGAAGTACACTGACCACTGGTGTGGACAAAAAGGGCCCTGAAAGGAGAAAGCTCCCCTAAAAATCCATTGGCAAAGCAGGGTGGGTTGGTAAGGAATCTAGGGCGGAAAAGAGTCTCTACCAGATAAGGCGTTAAAGGCAAGTAACTTGTTCATCTGATACAGACTTCTAGCCGCAGCTCCCTTACCATTGAATAGATATCGGGCAGATGTTATCGCAACCAGGATGCCTGTCTTAATAGTAAGGAGAATGAAGGGACAATTGTGCAGAGGCTCAAAAGGAGCGCACATAAGGAAAGTGAGGATGAGATTGATGGTCTCACTGAGGCATAACAAATGAAGAAGGTGGAAACAGATGCTGTAAACCTTTTAGAAACCTATGAACAATAGGGGATTTGAAGAGGGATAGCTGATCAGAAACCCAAAGAAAAACGGAAATGGCGGAGAGATAGCTCTTCAGAGTGCTCAGAGCACAGCCCTGCTGGGCAAGGGAAAAGATAAACAGAAGAACCTGAGAAAGGGCGGCAGAAAGGGGATCAATGTGTCTTTCTGTGCACCATGCAAAACACACAAGATGATGGACGGAATGCTGCACATTGGCAAACATTCACCCCCAGTCACAGATCTGGGTTTAATCCATCGTTATTTTGCTTCACCACGCCACCCCAGTTCAGACATAGCCATATGCAAATCAGTCTTGACCCTGTGCCTCATGGGAACAGTCCAGACCGAACTGCCAAGCCATGTCTTCCCTGGACCGGAATCAAGCATCCTAGGACCGGTTTCAGGCTATCAGCCTTCATCAGCCAGGATAGCTTGACTCCAGTGGCGTAGTGAGCACGGGACCCACGTCCGGGCATACCCTTCCCACTTAGGGCGAAATGCAAAACACACAAGATGATGGACGGAATGCTGCACATTGGCAAACATTCACCCCCAGTCACAGATCTGGGTTTAATCCATCGTTATTTTGCTTCACCACGCCACCCCAGTTCAGACATAGCCATATGCAAATCAGTCTTGACCCTGTGCCTCATGGGAACAGTCCAGACCGAACTGCCAAGCCATGTCTTCCCTGGACCGGAATCAAGCATCCTAGGACCGGTTTCAGGCTATCAGCCTTCATCAGCCAGGATAGCTTGACTCCAGTGGCGTAGTGAGCACGGGACCCTGATGTCACTGATTTTGCCCAATGGCAGGCATAAACTGTTGGTGGAGGGACGCTTGGCTGCCAAGATATCACAGACTTCGATCAGGATGATAGCGGTCAACTGTCGCCGTTCAATCTCCACGCAAGAAGGCAGAGCGTTGACCAGTTCGGGTGGGGAGCTGCACCAGACGATCTACCCGAAGCGGCAACCTGATTAGAGGATCGATTGCCATGCTCAACAGCTCAGATACCAGACTCTTCGTGCCCAGTCTGAAGCACAATAATGACTTGGTCCTGGTCGTTCCTGATCTTGAGAAATCTTGGAAGGAGTGGTATGGGCAGAAAGATGTACAGGAAGCCTGAGGTTCACTCGAGAAAAAAAGCATTTCCAAGCGAGAGCCGCCTTGGAAACTCCAGCGCCTAGAACTGCTGACATGGTGTGTTCTCTTCGGTGCCTTACAGATCTAACCAAGGTTCTCCCCACTGCTAAAAGAGACCTTGCACCACCACCTCATGGAGACGCAATTCATTAACCGGTAGGCATCTTCGGCCCAGTTTGTCCGCTCTGGCGGTCAGAGAACCTGCCAGATGTTGAATCACCAGGGAGATGCCCTGCTGTTCCAGCCATGTCCAGAGACGCAGGGCCTCTTGAGAGAGGGTCCACCAGCCCACACTGCTCTGTTTGCTGCAGAAGCACATGGTGGTAGTGTTGTAAATAAAAAAAAATTAAATCCGTATTTGTAAAGCGCGAACTACTCACCCTTACGGGTCTCAAGGCGCTGGGGGCCGTCGTGGAAATTAAGTGAGCTATTGCCCAGAGTCACAAGGTGCTGAGCTGAGCTGCCGCCGGAGCCGGGGATCGAACCGTGAGCCCTGTGCTCCGAAGTCAGCTGCCCTGGCCGCTGCACCACACCTCTCCACCCTGTGTAGACCTTCCCCTGTGTTGTCAGTGAACACCTGCACTAGCCTTCCCTGGATGGAGGGAATAAAGGCTTTTGATGCCAATCGGATCACTCGGAGCTCCACCATGTTGATGTGGACTCTGGATTCCACCAGAGGCCTCTGACCTCCACCTCTCCCAGATGGCCACCCCATCCCAGGAGTGCTGCATCTGTCACTACTATGAGATCTGGTTGGGGAAGGGAGAGGGGTCTGTCGCTGACTCAATCGCGGTTCGTTAACCATCACTGCAGATCTTTCGTAGTTCCCTCAGAGGTTTGGACCATGTCGGAGAGATTTCCCTGATGCTGTGCCCACTGGAAGTTCAGGTCGCACTGCAGAGCCCGCATATGCTAGCAGGCATGTGTCACTAGCAGGATGCAGGAGGCCATGAGTCCCTGCAGCCTCAGTCAGTCTCACTAAAATCCAGGATAGAGGCCGAAACATTATCATGGCCTAATATCCTAGATTCGAGGTTCGAGAGGATAGGCCTGAAACTACAAAGTGTCCAGACCTGCTCCGATGAAAGGAAGCGTCTGACAGGGACTCAGGTGTAACTTCGGCATGTTGGTAGCGAACCCCAGTGAATGCAGGAGGTCCACGTAATCTGGAGGTGAGAGACAACAGCCTGGGGTGAGCCCACGTTCAACAGCCACTCATCGAGATAAGGGAAGATTGGCATCCCTGATCTCCGCAGATGAGCAACAAACACCAACATCAACTTGGTGAACACCAGAGGGATGCTGGTACGACCAAAAGTGACCACGGCAAACTAAAAGTGCTTGTGGCCACCGTGAACTGCAGGTAACGCCTGTGGGCAGGCAGGATAGGAATGTGCAAATGTGTCTTGCAAGTCCAACCCTACCATCCTCTCTCCCAGATCCAGGGCAGACAGGACTGGAGCGATCGTAAGCATTTTGCACTTGTTCATCCGGAGGAAGAAATTGAGAGGGCGCGTGCGCACGGGTCTAGGATAGGACTAAGGCCTCCGTCCTTCTTGGGCACCAGAAACTAGTGAGAACAGCAACCATGACCTACTTCTGGAGTCAGCACCCTCTCTATGGCTCCCTTGGTCAAAAGAGCCGTCATTTCCTGGCGGAGCAAGACAGGATGGTCCTCCATCAGGGAATGCCCCAGGATTTACACAAGGTGGAAGCTTGGACCACCAAGCTATCTGGGGGTAAGGTGTTGTGTGAGGAAATTGAGGGTTCCCAAGCAGGACGTCCGTGAGGGCTTAATTAAATGGGAGAAGCGGTTCTGAGGGGGTCACTCCTGGCTGAGGCACATCTGTCAAGACACTTGTCTTGGCCGCCACCGAGGGGAGGCCAAGGTCTAGGACCTCGGCCTCCCTTCTCACCACCATAGCAAATGACACTCCCTCCTCTGTATCTGGAGAAGTGTCCAGTCCGCTGGCCTCTGTCAAGTCCTCACACCTGTTGATGTTGTGATCTAAAGGCTAGTATTTTTCAGGGTCTCGTGAACCCTCCAAATCCTCCCCCAGCCCACAGGAATAAGACTCAGGCTTGTCTCCAGTCGGCGCCGAACGACACCCCTCCAGCTCCATGTCGGAGTCGGGGATTTGAATGGGGATGAAGCCGGTGGAGGCATCAGAACCGACACAGGGGAAGGTCTACATGGTATGACTGGCACCAGTCTGGATCCATCCGTGGATCCAAGGGGCCCGACTGGCATCCAGGGCAGAACCGCCGACATGGAAACAGCAGGGGCCCCTCTTGAACCAGCAGGCTTAAAGGCACGCTGGCAGGAGCTGGCCACTCAAATATGAGGCACATGGCCTCATAAAACTCCTGAAGTTGTGCAGGGGTTGCTCTGGCTCCAGGAAATTCTGTGAGGTGCAGAGCCAGCCTAGATGCCGGCTCAACAGCGGAGTCTGGCCTCGAATGAGGACACTCACAAGTCTCATCTAATGACCGCGACGGATGAGACGAAGTCGAAGAACACTTCGACTTCTTGTTCTTTTTGTGGGACTTACCCGATTGGCCCGACGACTTCAAATGCGACGAGGATCTTGGACTCCGCAACAGATCCCAGGACCTTCCTCAAGACCAGGATCGAGACTGTTGTAGCGTCACACGTCAGGCAGCAAGGAGCTTGAAGGACTCTCACTCAAGGCTTTGGGGTGCATTGCGCAGCAATTGGCACAGGTCTCCATGTGGTGGTCGCACTCCAAGAACCAGAGGCAAACAAGGTGCATGTCCACTACCAACATCTGTCGATGACTGGCGCTTCAAGCCTTGAAGCCGGCCTTCCTAGTGAACATCCCTGCCACACCAGAAGAACTCAAAAAAGACTTTGATAAAAGCCGAAAAAGGCTCAGTCAAAAACTGACTGGGGGTAGCTCTCTCCGGGAACTGCACTAGCTGGAACAGAAAAGAATAGATGTCAGTGCGCTGCGATTGCACCTTTATAGGCACCATGCACATCACTTCCGGTCCAGGCAACAATGCCACGCAAAGCCGAACAACGCCACATACGGGCGTGCAGGGCTACTACTCACAAAAAAATTCCATATCCAGTCTGACGGCTGGGGATAACTCTAAGGGAAGGAATCTGCAGCTAGAAGTCTCTTTCAGATAAGGCACTTCACCTGCTACAGGATATGACAAAAATGGTTTATAAGTAGCAGTTCATACGCACTGCCAAATGAAGCTTCGAGAAAGCAAAGTGCTGCATATAGTAAAAAAAAAAAAACATTATACAAAGAAGAAAACATTACACAAAGTCTAAAAATTGTACATAGGAAAGAGAAGCATTGTGAGGTATCAAGGTTGCAGGACAGGTTACAAGAGGTACAGGACAAACAAGCAGGTGTAATGGACAATTTGTTTGAAAAGGAACCCATATGAACATATGCATTTTGATGCTCTTCTTTAACTGCTGGGGAAAGAGGAAGTCTCAGTGCTCTGGGAACACAACGCCTGAGTGTAGCTGCAAACATTTAAAAGGTTTATTTTCAGGACCGTTCTTTGTAGTATTTTTAAATCGCCAGTCTCTTTGTCGACCGATTTCGCCCAAGATAATCACGTTTCCCACAGGCTTTCAGCCTAGGATTGAATGTATGCCAGAAGGGGAATTCCCCACAATTCTCTTGTGATACTGATGTGGTTGAATAAATATTGGGCTAATATTATGTATCATGTTGCTTGTAATCTTGGAAATCAGTGAGAAAAGCACTTTTATCCATCCCATCAATGTAGTGAAGAGTGAGAACTTGACTCATTACTCAGATATCCAGTGCCTTCGGATATGGTTTTATAGCAACAGGCACTTTTAGACTTCTTGCTATTGTGGTCTTAGAAGTTGAGCTATAAAAAAGTGTAGCTGCCAAGAGATCAAGAACACACTTTAAGCAAGGAGGAAATGAAGACTGGAAGTGGAGCTTAAGGTTTTGCTTTTAAGGAATATCAATTAATTTTAGCGTTTAAGTTTAAGTAAATGACCAACCTCTATATTTGTAAGAAGTAGGTTTTCAACCACTGGAATTAAATGGCCAATGACCCAATGTCAATGAGCGATGACATGTTCGAAAAGCAAAATATGAGGAAAAACTTAAGTAAAAAAGGCAATCTGAATGTAAGAAAACTAGAAATTAATCATGGGAGGTAGGAGAGCTTCAGTTAAATAGCAGGACTTTACTGCCAGGTTATTATATCTGATGTAGCCTCTATCACAGTAAAGTCACAATTTTAAAGATTTACACCAGCACCCAGCCCAATAAGAGTGTTAAATTTAAACTAATGGTAGCCAACTTGTACCAACAAGAAATATAGTATATTGTTTTTTTTAATCTTGAATGTTTAGTATATTCTTTTAATTTATAGAGATATCCGCAAAGGAAGGACTAACTGTTAATAATAAACATAACATTTTAAAAAACGTTACCGTGAGGTAATAAATTCCATTAGGATTTTCACTTTTTCATCCTTCTCCACTGACAGATCGACATCATCAAGGGTGGTGGTGTGTAGATGAGGAATGGCAGCGCTGGTATTTCCTAAACTTATGCTAGAAGAGGTAGAACTTGAGCTGAGACCTGAGTCGGTCATGGGGGAGGGCTGGTATTCTGCTATAAAATCAACAACACCTGCTAAAAGAATGAGAGAAAATAAATAATAAAGAGCGAAAAGTAGAAGTTCACAAATATGACATCTGAATTGACAAAGAAACACTTTGTTGTTACAGATTCCAACAAGTCCACTGTTGCTAAAAGCGGACTTGAGAAGTGTTTCCACCATTTGGTTTCATAAATATGATGTATCATCATATATACCCATAATTAACTCTGTGCCACTAATGGACAAATTACTTACCTTCGGTAACGCCGTATCAGGTGGAGACATGCCTATCTGCAGATTCCTTACCTTTGAATTTCCCAGGCGTCAGACTGGATTTGGAAGATTTTTCTTTGAGCAATACTCTTGCACACCGGTAGGTGGTGTTGAAAGGCTCCGTGTGACGTTGTCTGCGTCTATGCAGTTGTGATGTCTGCGTCACCTATATAGGCACCAACTCAGCACGCTGAATTCACTTACTTTTCATGACTTTCCACGCCAGAAGCACAAGTTACTAACTTGTGTAACGATATATCTGTAAGAGACAGTAGTTAGTGACAGATTCCTTACCTTAGAATATCCCCAGGCGTCAGGCTGGATCCGGAAAGTTTTTGCGTAGCAGTACCCTTGCGCGTCGGTAGGCGGCGTCGTGCGGCTCCGCGTCAGTCGTCGGCGTTGTGATCGCCGGGATGATGTCGCGGGCAGTACTTAGACGCCGCCCCTGCGCGCTGACGTCAGTTCTGTACACGACTTTCCGCGCCAGGAACGCAGAGCCATGCAAGAAGCTGACATAGGTGTCTGAAAAATACTAGGGCCCTGAAAGGGATGTCCTTAACCCTAGAAATCAGTTCGCAGAACGGGGAGGATGGGTGGGCGGTAGGAATCTGTCACTAACTACTGTCTCTTACAGATATATCGTTACACAAGTTAGTAACTTGTGCATCTGAAAGAGACACGTTAGTGACAGATTCCTTACCTTAGAATAGATACCCCAGCAATACCAACCCCGGTGGTGGGTCTGCGAACAAAGATCAGACAAGGAAGTCCCGGAGGACAGAACGGCCAAAGAAGCCGTCCCTCCGGACCTGACTGTCAAGGCAGTAATGCTTTGTAAACGTGTGTAGCGAGGCCCACGTAGCTGCCTGACAGATATCCTGCAGCGGAACACCGCGGCCTAAAGCCGTGGTAGCAGCCGTTGCCCTGGTGGAATGGGCACGCAGCCCAACAGGAGGCTCCTTCTTAGCCAAAGAATAGCAGGCTTTGATACACAAGGTTACCCAGCGGGAGATGGTTCTCTTGTGCACCGCCCGACCTTTTGGCGCCCACGTAGCCAACAAAGAGCTGGTCATCCACCCGGAAGTGTTGTGTGCGGTTGATATGAAAAGAAAGCGCACGTTTTGGGTCCAGACGGTGGAGCCTCTCTTCCTCTCTGGAAGGATGAGGAGGCGGAAAGAAGGTGGGCAAAGTGATGGTCTGCCCAATGTGGAAGGCAGTAACCACCTTTGGCAAGAAGGACGGACGCGTCCTAAGAACAACCTTGTCTGGATGGACAGACAGAAAGGGAGGTTTGCATGAAAGAGCCTGGAGCTCACTCACCCGCCGAGCGGAGGTGATGGCCACCAGAAAGGCTGTCTTCAGAGTCAGAAGACGAAGAGGACAGTTATGTAGAGGCTCAAAGGGAGCACACATAAGAAAGGTAAGAACCAAGTTCAAGTCCCACTGAGGCATCACAAACGGAACAGGAGGGAAGAGGTGTGTAATGCTTTTTAGAAACCTGTTAACAACAGGGGACTTGAAAAGGGAGGGCTGATCAGGAAGCCTGAGGAAGGCCGAGATAGCACAATGATAGCCCTTGATGGTACCCAGGGCAGAACCCTGTTGGGCCAGGGAAAGAAGGAACAGAAGAACCTCAGAAAGAGGGGCAGAAAGGGGATTCACAGCCTTTGCTGTGCACCATGCCACAAACTTGTTCCACCTGCAGGCGTATACCACCTTAGTGGAGGGACGCCTGGCTGCCAGAATTACATCACAAACTTCGGGAGGCAAGTCGAAAGGAATCAACTGCCGCCGCTCAATCTCCACGCAAGCAGGTGGAGGCTGGACAGGTTCGGGTGGAGGACCGTCCCCTGCTGCTGTGACCGAAGATCCTCCCGAAGAGGCAGACGGATCGGGGGATCTACGCTCATACTGAGTAGCTCGGGATACCAAACTCTTCGAGCCCAGTCCGGAGCCACAAGAATGACTTGGGCCCGGTCGTGCCGAATCTTCTTCAACACTCTGGGTAGAAGTGGTATAGGCGGAAAGGCGTACAACAGACCGCAACTCCACTCGCGACGAAAAGCGTCGCCGAGCGAGTGCGGCCTTGGAAATTCCAACGCGCAGAACTGATGACATTGCGCGCTCTCTTCGGTGGCGAATAGATCTAACCAAGGCTCTCCCCACTGTAGAAAGAGTCCTTGCGCCACTTCCGAGTGAAGACGCCATTCGTGATCCATCATGCACCTGCGGCTGAGTTCGTCCGCACTGGCGTTCAGGGAACCTGCCAGGTGTTGAACCATCAGGAACATGCCCTGATGTTTCAGCCATGTCCAGAGGCGCAGAGCCTCCTGACAAAGGGTCCACGACCCCACCCCGCCTTGTTTGTTGCAATACCACATGGCGGTGGTGTTGTCTGTGAACACCTGCACTACCTTCCCTTTGACAGAGGGAAGGAATGCCTTGAGTGCAAGTCGGATCGCCCGAAGCTCCAGAAGGTTGATATGGAGCCGGGACTCCGCCAGAGACCAGAGGCCTCTGATCTCCGCCTCTCCCATGTGACCGCCCCATCCCAGAAGGGACGCGTCCGTCACAACTGTGTGCTCTGGCTGGGGAAGGGAGAGGGATCTGCCCATGACCCATTGCCGGTTCGAGAGCCACCAATGCAACTGTTTTGCAGTCCCCTCCGAGATCTGGACGTGATCGGACAGGTTGCCCTGGTGCTGCGCCCACTGGAACTTCAGGTCCCACTGCAGAACCCGCATATGCCATCTGGCATGAGTGACCAGCAGGATGCAGGAGGCCATGAGGCCCAGCAGCCTCAGGGTCATCCGTACCGAAACCCAGGATAAAGGCTGAAAGATCGGAATCATAGCCTGAATATCCCGGACTCGCCGTTCGGGAGGATAGGCCCGAAACTGCGTCGTGTCCAGAACTGCTCCGATGAAAAGGAGCTGTGGAGAAGGAATCAGATGCGACTTCGGCACATTGATGGAGAACCTCAGCGAGTGCAGGAGTTCGGCCGTAGTCTGGAGGTGGGAGACGACTGCCTGGGACGAGCCCGCCTTCAGCAGCCAGTCGTCGAGGTAGGGGAAGACTGGAACCCCTGCCCGGCGCAGATGAGCTGCGACCACCGCCATCACTTTGGTGAACACCCGAGGGGCACTTGTAAGGCCAAAGGGGAGCACGGTGAACTGAAAATGCTCGAGGCCTACCGTGAACCGCAGGTAACGCCGGTGGGCCGGCAGGACGGGGATGTGAAAATAAGCGTCCTGCAAGTCCAACGCTACCAACCAGTCTCCAGGGTCGAGGGCAGTCAAGCCCTGAGCTAGGGTGAGCATCTTGAACTTCTCCTTCCGGAGGAAGAGATTGACGTTCCGGAGGTCCAAGATAGGACGCATGTCCTCCTTGTCCTTTTTGGGCACCAGGAAGTAGTGGGAGTAGCAACCACGACCTACTTCTGGGGTCGGAACATGCTCGATGGCCCTCTTGGCCAAGAGGGCCGTGACTTCCTTCTGCAGAAGTACCAAGTGATCCCCTGACATGCGGTGGAATTGAGGTGGCATGGCTGGGGGGTGGTCTCGAAGGGGAGGGAGTAGCCCATTCGGACAATGTCCAAGACACACCTGTCCGAGGTGATGGGACGCCAGTGGTGAAGGTGATGGCGGACCCTGCCCCCTACTGGCATGCTGTGCACCGGAAAGGAGGGACTAGGAGGGCTTGGAGGCCGCGGACGGGTTGGAGGTGGTGGCCTGACCCGCACGCTGGTTGCCCGAACCGCCACGGCGGTATCCACGTCCTCGGCCACGCGAAGGCGCTTGCTGCGCGGGCCGGTGGCTGGGCAGCTGACGTGACTGGACGCCCCTTCCGTGGCCACGAAAGGGGCGAAAAGCAGAGGTGAGCGGAGGGCGTACAACAGAAAGGCCCAGGGACTTGGCAGTAGCCCGTGAGTCCTTAAACCGCTCCAGCGCATGGTCTGCCTTTGAACCAAAAAGACCGACTCCATCAAAGGGCATGTCCATGAGTGTATTCTGGACATCACCCGAGAAACCAGTTGTTCTCAGCCAGGCGTGGCGAAGTAGCGCCACCGTCGTCGCAAGCGATTTGCCCAGCGAGTCGGCGGTATCAAGGCCACAACGTATGGTGTATTTAGCCGCATCTCGCCCTTCCGCAATGGCGCGGGTAAGCAGTGTCTGGACCTCCTCAGAACACTGCGGCAAAACAGCCGCCACCGAATCCCACAGGGAGTGGGTATATCGGCCCAAAAGGCAAGCGGTGTTGACGGACCGCAAGCCAGCACTGGAGGAAGAAAAGCCTTCTTCCCAAATTCGTCCAGGCGTTTGGATTCCCTATCCGGAGGGGCGGTAGGGAAGGCGGTTTGGGAGGCAGAGGCTTGGACAACCAAGCTCTCGGGGTGGGATGTTGGGAGAGAAACAATGGGTCGCCCGGGGCAGGGCGATGGCGTCGGGCCACGTTCCTATCCACAGGAGCCCCTGTGGTGGGTTTGGACCAGGCACCCAAAAGAACGTCAGTGAGTGCATCATTAAACGGCAGCACAGTCTCCGAGGAGGAGGCCGCCGGCTGAAGCACTTCTGTCAGGAGGTTAGTCCTGACGGCCACAGTAGGCAACTGGAGATGTAAGGCTCCAGCTGCTCTACGCAACACCGTTGCAAAATTAGCCCCCTCCTACGTAGCCACGGGAGGAGACAGCATGCCAGTGTCAGGGGAGGTGTCTAGACCACTGGCATCCCCAAGTTCCTCAGCCCAGTCCGGATCATACTCACACTGTTGTGTGAGAGGGTCCTCAGACCCCTCCCAGCTCTCCTGGTCCTCCTCTTGTTCAAAATATGGAGGAGGAGGGACATTTGGGACCCAAGGTCTCATCGGCGCCGGAGCCGGCGTCCGAGCGGACGCCGGTCCGGCTCCATGTCCGGAGCCGGAGAGAGCCGGGGACCGACGCCGTCCGGAGCCCCGGACGGCGTCAGGAACGGCACCGGGGACATCGGCGGAGGCGTGGTTAGGTCAACCGGCGTCGATGGGGGTTACGGCACCACCGGAGCCGGGATCGAGGCCGGAGCCGAGGCCGGGATGAAGGCTGGTGGGGCAGGCGGCGCCGGGACCGGAGTCGACGGCAGCGCAAGGCAACCCCATCAGGGCCCGCGGGGCCCGAAGGCGCACCGGAGGGGCCTGAAGGCCCGAAGAGGCGGGCCATGGCCGACAGGAATTCCTGTATTTCGTCCGGAGTCGCCCCCGAACCCGGAAAGGACGGGTAATGCGGGGGCGGCTCTACAGGCATGTCCGGGGCCGCGGGGGCGGTGCCGACTGGGGCCTCAGCCGAGTCGCGAGACCGGCGAGGCGAAGTCTTAGAGCGATGACGCTTCTTAGACTTCTTGTGCTTCGACTTACCCGAGGAGCGCGAAGACTTGGACTCCGACGACCGGCGGGGACTCCGCGACCGGCCCCTCGACCTCTCCCGGGACCGGGGCTTGGTGCGGCGTGGAGCCGACTGCCGGACCTCGAGTAGCTTTCGAGACCGCTCTCGCAAAGCCTTCGGATGAAGTTTCCGGCAGTCAGGGCACGAATTCGTGTTGTGGTCTCGGCCGAGACAGAAGAGACACTCGAGATGCGGGTCCCTGATCGACATCATGCGACCACAGGCTCCGCATGGCTTGAAGCCGGGCATCCCTACGACACCTAGGAGTCGTGAAGACTCGATGAAGAAACAGTGAAAAAATTCACAAAAAAGGTTAGTCAAAAATTGACTAGGGCACTGCTCTTCCCGGATCTGCGCTTACTGGCACGGAAAAAGAAGAACTGACGTCAGCGCGCAGGGGCGGCGTCTAAGTACTGCCCGCGACGTCATCCCGGCGATCACGACGCCGACGACGGACGCGGAGCCGCACGCCGCCGCCTACTGACGCGCAAGGGTACTGCTACGCAAAAACTTTCCGGATCCAGCCTGACGCCTGGGGATATTCTAAGGTAAGGAATCTGTCACTAACGTGTCTCTTTCAGATATGCAGAGCCATGAAGTGCACTGACATTGGTGCGTTTCTGAACAACTAGGGCCGTGAAAGGGATCAGCCCTGACCCTAGAAACCGGTCCGCAGTGCAGGGAGGAAGGGTGGGTCAGCAAGGAATCTTTGGCTGGATCATGTCTCTACCAGATAAGGCATTATCGAAGGTAAGGTAAGTAACCTGTCCATCTGATAGAGACATCCAGCCAAATTCCTTACCTTTGAATAGATACCCAATGAATACCATCCCCAGAGGAGGCACTGCATTCAACTTTAGACCAGGAAGTACCACAGGACAGAGCAGCCAAAAAGGCCATCCCTGCGGACTTGACTGTCCAGGCAGTAATGCTGGTAAACGTGTGCAGGGATGCCCACGTTGCTGCCTTACAAATGTTGAGGACCAGAACGCCACGTTGCAACACCGCGGTAGCAGCCATGGCTCTGGTGCAGTGAGCCCTTAAGCCTTTAGGAGGCAGCAAATTTTGAGGAGGAAACTAACCATTGTGAGACAGCCTTCTGCACCAAATGACCTTTCTTCGCTCCCACGTACACCAGTAGAGTTTGTCATCCACCCTGAAATCTTTTGTGCGGTCAAGATAGAATTACAACATTGTCTTTGGGTCCACAAGGTAAAGTCGCTCCTCTTCTTTAGAGGGATGCGGAGCAGTGTAGAAAGTGGGCAGGGTGACAGACTGCCCCACGTAGAATGGCGTTACAACTTTTGCTAAGAAAAAGGCCCTAGTGCGAAGCACCAACTTATTAGGGAAGATGGTCAGGTAAAGAGGCTTAGATAATAGAGCCTGCAATTCACTGACCCTCCTGGCAGATGTTACTGACACCAAAAAGGTTGTTTTGATGGTTAGCAGCCAGAAGGGGCAGGTGTGCAGAGGTTCGACCGGAGCACATATCGGGAAGGTGAGAACCATATTAAGGTTCCATTGAGGCATGATGAAAGAGGCAGGTTGGAACATATGTACAAGCCCCTTAAGCTATCTATTTACAATAGGGGATTTAAATAAAGAGGGTGGGTCTGGAAGCCTGAAGAAGGCAGACAGGGCCAAAAGATACACCTTGAGAGTGCCCAGAGCAGAGCCCTGCTGGGCAAGGGTCAAAATAAAAAGTAGAACTTGAGAGAGGGAAACAGAAAGAGGACCAATATTTGTTTCTGTACAATATTGTAGGAAAATAGGATCTGCTTTAATGGTTACCCCCACTTTCTGCTGGTGTCAGTTTGCTTTTTTTGACTAGTTTGGCTGGGATCCTGCTAATCCGGAACAAAGCCACTGTGCTTCCTTCCTAAATTTGTCATGGTAAGTACTTTGGTACCTCCACAATTGGCTACTGGTGTACCCATGTAAGTCCCCAGTCTATGGTACTAAGGTATCAGGGGCATAGGTTCACCGTGGGCTGAAGCATGTATTATGTCACCCTTGAGAGACCACTCAAACTGTGACTACAGGCCTGCCTTGGCAGCCTGTGTAAGCTGGTGCTAGCACCACTTACGAAAGACATACGTTTCCTTATATCTGAGGTCATTGCACTTAAAACCTGTAAGTCACCTCTAAGGCAGGCCTTTCAATCCTGAAGGCAGGGTGCTAGGTTATAAGTGTGAGGGTGCCCTGCAAGAGCAGGACACCCCCTCAAATCCCAGAGTCGGTTCTCCAGGCTTTGTAAGTGCGGTCAGCCCATTTTGATACATATAGGGGCCATCCGTCACTATGCGATGGCTAACTATATAGTGGCTGTCTCGAACCTGGGCATGTTTGGTATCAAACATGTTGGAATCATACCCAGACACAGTTCCCGGTGTTGGAGGTATGATTCCATGCCCTTGGGGGGAGCGGGGGAGATTCTCCGGGAAGCCACCAGTACTCCCGATTACAGCCTTCCAGGGTCTGCCCGCAAACTATTGCTGCTGCTAACCACAGACACGACTCTACCCTCCTGCTGCTGAGCTGAGGTCGAGCAGGGGAAGGTAGAACAATAGGTTTCTGTCACAGGGAGGTGTGACCACCTCCCAGATAAAACTTAAGTGTTTTGGGCTGGGGTAGGGCGCTTGCCAGCACCACCAGACTGCTTTGAAGGGCACCTTTGGTGCCCTCCTTGCATACTCTACTTAGAACCAGCTCTGGGAGCCTTCAGCTCCTGCTCTGGCGCGAAACTGGACAAAGGACCTGGGAGTATCCTCCCCTCTGTCCAACTCCTCCTCTGGAAGGGACCCGTGAGTCATCCTAACCCCTTACTTAGGGTATAAAAGGGATTACCTGTCCTCAGATTCGTCATTGGACAAGACACAAGCCTGAAACCAAGTCACTCTATCTGGACACTTGGATTTCGCCTGGAACTGAGACTGCATCACGGAAAACTCCTGCTGCTCCTGGTCTCGCTATTCTGCAAGACTTCGTCTGTATCTGTGCTTCATCCAGGATCTTCAACAGACCTGTGGGCATCAAGGACACCCAAAGTTATCTTCCCTTGGAGTGAAGGAGTCACTCCTCTGCATCTGCAGGCACAACAACAAAGCTGACCGGTCTGCTGCACCGGACGTCCCACAGATTTCGAAAGGCTCAGCAACACAGGTAGTGGTTCTGCAACTCCCTCAAAGGCCTGACCTGGCCTCTCTGCAATTTTGAGGCCAGTATCCCTCGTCAGAACCGCTGGGACCGAACCCCCGTGCACCGCCGTTGCCAAGGCTTGTTGGCTCTGCACTCCAGAGATCGTCGGGCTGCAAGAAGCTCCAGCATCTCTTCCTGTCAAGATATTCGTCCTCACTGCATCCTCTGTACCGAGGGCCGACATCTTTGGTGAGCTGCTCGAGGTCTTGAGATTCTTGTGCCTTTGGCTTGTGGGTCCTCTTGAGGGTCTTCTCTTGCTTCAGTGGGCTCCCCTGCTTGCTCTGGGCCTTCTCTGACTCTCCTGCACTTGGTGAGTCCCTTGGACCTTGCTGGTCTCAACGTTGCTCCTTCATCATTTTCCAGGTCTGTTGCTGCTGCCAAGGCTTGTTGGTGCTCCCGCCGAACACCGACCCCCTGGTTCTGGACTTCCGATGTGGTACAGCTCGTGAACGCTCCTGGTCTTCCTCAGCCTTACCTGTTCCCCACAGCTGCAACAACAAGGTCACCGTCATCACTCCTGCATCTTCCGTCATCGGTGGTCATTTCTCTTCCATGCCTCCTGGTCACCGCCGAGTGGCATAGACTAGGTCCCCTCTGCCTGCAGGTTCTTCTCTTAAAGAATCTACCCTTGGATTCCACCGGACTCTTGCATAGTCTTCGCCAGCGGCATCTTTTCTGAAGTTCTCCATTGTGGTCTACGGCGGGTTCCGACGTCACTTCGCACCCGGCTTCCCCGGTGTAGGTCTCAAGGGGTATCCACGGGTGGGGTGACTCTCCAACCTTCTGACTTCAACGAGGTTTCTTCAGGGTCCACTGGGAAGGGTCCTCCTAATTCAAAACTGAAACCACGACTTTCCTGTTTACTTCTATTGAGTACGCGGCTGTGTTTCCACTCTGCACACAGCCTCCGTGGGGTTCCTGGGTATTTAACATTGGGTGTTTCCTTGTGTCCCCAGCTCTTATGAGTGTCCTGGTCCAAGTCCCGACTTCGGTCGTAGTTTGCATTCCACTTTTTAAGTCGAGCGTAAACGTACGACCTCTTGTATACTTTAGTAAACTTCTCTTGTGAGCTTAAAGCCATCCCTTAGCGTTTGATTTGTTTGTTTTAGTGTCCTTTAAAAATCCTTGCTTGCTACTGGTCAGTCCTGCCTTTTTGTCCCTCCTTTTCTCTTTCATTCCTCCCACACAGCAGGGACTAACTACTGTATCAATTTGCTTTGTCATGTTTATGTGTTCTTTAGGGGACTTTCTTTTCTCTTGGTTTCCTGCTTGTGTTTGGGGAAGCTTCCCTTTTCATTTGCAGAGCACTTCACTGTAACTGCTGTTTCTATAAACTGGGCTGTAAATTATCCTGTTATCTCAGTCACATTTACAAAGCTATTGCCCCACTTATGTTTTATTTTTATTCCTCCCCCAGTGTCGCTGGTCCCCGCTGTCCAAACCTTCCTGGCCGTGGTTACTTCCTCTTAGTGTGCCTTCTATGCTGAAGGCCCCGTCGCCCTCTGCAGAGTATTTTTTTTACTTTCCATGCTTGTTTAAGAAAGCTGCGGAGCTGGTTGCCCCGTCCTGCCCCCCACGCCAGAGCCATGGCATCCCTGGAATGCCAGCCACTGCTTTGTTTGAGCAGCGGTGTACAACAGATCGATAGCTGCCTGCAAATATTGCATTTTGTATCACCAAAGGAGATTAATATTGCATTAACTGTATTTAACATTTTCTTAAGCACCAGTGATCACAAACGGAGAGGCTTCGGGTGCGGACTGTAGAGACCTGGGCGCCGGTGCTTGAGCTGAACGTATGCATGTTTTAAAGAAAAGAGAAAAGGATAGTTTTTTAGGTCGAGCCTAGGCAGCGCTTGCGCTCTCTCTATGAGACCTGCTGTATTCAGGTTTGTGGGGGTTTAACTCCGCCTTTGCTTTCTATTTGCTACTTCGATTGTTCTTCAAAATATCTTGGTTTTTACTGGTTCGTTGCCCCTCCTTATCCCTCCTTTCTCTATTTACTTACCGCCCATGGAGCAGTGCTCAACTACTCAGTAGCCTTACACTGGAGCGCTTATCTGTTAGTTCAGACGTACTCTTTTTGTTTTACTTTCCTTCTCCTGTTAATTAATGCAGCTTTGGCGCTGCTTGCTCCCTCACCCAGGCGAGTATCACATGAGGGGATTCCCAGCGTGTCATTGCAGGGCTGTTCATTTCCTGGCAACTCCCCCTCAGTTACCTCTGCAGCCTGTCTCCCGCTGGCCACATGGCGACCTGTACGCCAGTGCAGGGCTCACGCTCAAGCTTGTGTACAGGCAGCACAACAGGAACCCCTCTCAGCCCCGGACGCCTTTAGCGGCTGCAGAGAAGGAGGAGATGCGCTGTTTCAATGAACATTCTGAATACATTGTTGTTGCACTCAACCCTCACATTTGCACGAAAGCTCATTGAACACAGATGCACCATGTTTCCAACACATCTCTTTAGATCATGCTGCTCTGGTAAAAAAAAGCACCCTGTTCTGGAGTTGCCCGTGCCCGGAGTGCTGAGCTCGATCTGTAGCTCTGCACGCTCCCTCGCAAGCGTGCGCCAGGCATCGTGCAATTCAGTCTCGTAGAGCTGGGCAGGCCGGTGAGCTCACGGGTGTGCACCTCCTCGTGCTCCATCATCTGCAGACGGAGTCTGCTGTTTTCTGACTCTAACAGGAGGGTTGCAACTGCATTGAGCTAAGGGAACTTTATTTAAGCAATGAAGGTAGTCTCCTTAAATGTGGTAAGATTCGCTGGAAATGGCGGGTAAATGTTTCACTTGGGTCGCTTGCCTAATTTATTTATTTTTCTCTGCGTTCGTATGCTGCAGTTACCGATGAGCTTAGTTGCAACTCCGGCTGGGTGATCCTGTGTCACTTTCACGCTCAGATCGAGCGCGCACTGCATCTTTCCCCCGGGGCACAAGCAGGGACCACTTTGCGGGCTCCTGTGTCCTTTGTGCACTATCCGGTGCCCCCGGGACCAAAGCAGGCGTCCACATCTGTGTGCCTCTGTGGTGCGAATTTCCCGGATTCCCCGAGACTAGAGTGCACATTTACTTACAGATTCATTTGCTGCATTGAAAGTGTCTGTCTGGAATTCTTTTATTTGTTGAGACTGCTTTTAATCCGAAAATGCCCGCTCACTCTGATGCTACACTAATCTCCTTTCTTTTCTACGAAAGGAAAATATTAAAATCCACGAATCGTAGAACTTTCACAGCAGTTGTGACAAGTGCACAGATTTACAAATAGAATATAATTACTCATCTGGCTTGTCTGAGTCGTAAAGTGAATGCTCAGCATCTTTAGAGATTTTGAACTGCTTTCAACTCAACATCAAAATGTCTTTTTACTTCACCAAAGATGGGCAATGGTGCACATGTTACATTTAATTTAATCTCGACTATCTGCTGTGTTTGTAAAGAGCCTGGCAAATGTCTGCTGGGCCCAGGTCTGCTTCGTGTACAGCCACTTACATGTAAAACTGTAATATCATGGAATGAAATGAAGCTGAAGAGATTTTGTGTCAAATACGTATATTTCGCTTGCACAGCTGCCCTGGGAATCTCCCTTGGAGCATCATGGTAGGTCTCAGCGCTTGTACCTGCAAGTGCTTGGAGGTCTTTAACAGACGCACAACAGACCAGCATGCTGCTGCCTTTGCCTCTCATCAGACTGGCACAGCCTCAAACCGCCTTGGCACTGCTTGATTAATTTATACCAAGGGTGTTCTAGATAAAATGTGTTATTTTTCAGCAAACTCTGAACCTCTACCCTTTCGACCTGCAGCCAATCAGACGACCAGATACTGGTATGCTATTGATTGCAGGCGCACTTGTGCAAAATTTACATTTTTGGAACACAATAGCAATGTTATTGTTATGCTGCTTACATTTTCTCTGAAAATACTTTACCTTTTTTTCATAAAAGCGTATTATATTTTGGATTAAATGTATGCCATAATACCAGTGCTCAGTCTGTGAATACAGGGATTGACACAGGTGGCACAGATTGCAGCCTACTTGGCTACCAGTTTTCTGCTGCGTTTTTCCTGCCTGCGCTCGCTGCACCGTAATTTGTGTTGAAGGCTCTTTGGTGAAATTTGTGAAATGTAGTTAATATGAGGGGAATGATAAACGTGTGGAACCAGCAAAAGGCAAATGTTTTCTTTCGCCTTGCAGCTCTGCAGATAAATATTTTTGTAAACATAAATGGATGATAAATATATGTGGCTACCGAACGAATTATTTTCAGATATTTGAGTGTTTTTAAATCTGTTTGCTCTTTTGAACTATAATTTAAGTTAAACTCAATTCTACCTTAGTAGAGAAAGTGTTTTTGAAGCACAAGTTACTAACTTGTGTAACGATATATCTGTAAGAGACAGTAGTTAGTGACAGATTCCTTACCTTAGAATATCCCCAGGCGTCAGGCTGGATCCGGAAAGTTTTGCGTAGCAGTACCCTTGCGCGTCGGTAGGCGGCGTCGTGCGGCTCCGCGTCCGTCGTCGGCGTCGTGATCGCCGGGATGACGTCGCGGGCAGTACTTAGGCGCCGCCCCTGCGCGCTGACGTCAGTTCTGTACACGACTTTCCGCGCCAGGAACGCAGAGCCATGCAAGAAGCTGACATAGGTGTCTGAAAAATACTAGGGCCCTGAAAGGGATGTCCTTAACCCTAGAAATCAGTTCGCAGAACGGGGAGGATGGGGGCGGTAGGAATCTGTCACTAACTACTGTCTCTTACAGATATATCGTTACACAAGTTAGTAACTTGTGCATCTGAAAGAGACACGTTAGTGACAGATTCCTTACCTTAGAATAGATACCCCAGCAATACCAACCCCGGTGGTGGGTCTGCGAACAAAGATCAGACAAGGAAGTCCTGGAGGACAGAACGGCCAAAGAAGACGTCCCTCCGGACCTGACTGTCAAGGCAGTAATGCTTTGTAAACGTGTGCAGCGAGGCCCACGTAGCTGCCTGACAGATAACCGGCAGCGGAACACCGCGGCCCAAGGCCGTGGTAGCAGCCGTTGCCCTGGTGGAATGGGCACGCAGCCCAACAGGAGGCTCCTTCTTGGCCAAAGAATAGCAGGTCTTGATACACAAGGTAACCCAGCGGGAGATGGTCCTCTTGTGCACCTCCCGACCTTTTTTGGCGCCCACGTAGCCAACAAAGAGCTGGTCATCCACCCGGAAGTGTTTTGTGCGGTCGATATAGAAGGAGAGCGCACGTTTTGGGTCCAGACGGTGGAGCCTCTCTTCCTCTCTGGAAGGATGCGGAGGCGGAAAGAAGGTGGGCAAAGTGATGGTCTGCCCAATGTGGAAAGCAGTAACCACCTTTGGCAAGAAGGACGGACGCGTCCGAAGAACAACCTTGTCTGGATGAACAGACAGAAAGGGAGGTTTGCAAGATAGAGCCTGGAGCTCACTCACCCGCCGAGCGGAGGTGATGGCCACCAGAAAGGCTGTCTTCAGAGTCAGAAGACGAAGAGGACAGTTATGTAGAGGCTCAAAGGGAGCGCACATTAAAAAGGTAAGAACCAAGTTCAAGTCCCACTGAGGCATCACAAACGGAACAGGAGGGAAGAGGTGAGTAATGCCTTTTAAGAACCTGTTAACAACAGGGGACTTGAAAATGGAGGGCTGATCAGGGAGCCTGAGGAAGGCCGAGATAGCACAAAGATAACCCTTGATGGTACCCAGGGCAGAACCCTGTTGGGCCAGAGAGAGAAGGAACAGAAGGACCTCAGAAAGAGGGGCAGAAAGGGGATTCACAGCCTTTGCTGTGCACCATGCCACAAATTTGTTCCACCTGCAGGCGTATACCACCTTAGTGGAGGGACGCCTGGCTGCCAGAATCACATCACAAACTTCGGGAGGCAAGTCGAAAGGAATCAACTGCCGCCGCTCAATCTCCACGCAAGCAGGTGTAGACTGGACAGGTTCGGGTGGAGGACCGTCCCCTGCTGCTGCGACAGAAGATCCTCCCGAAGAGGCAGACGGATCGGGGATCTACGCTCATATTGAGTAGCTCGGGATACCAAACTCTTCGAGCCCAGTCCGGAGCCACAAGAATGACTTGGGCCCGGTCGTGCTGAATCTTCTTCAACACTCTGGGTAGAAGTGGTATAGGCGGAAAGGCGTACAACAGACCGCAACTCCACTCGCGACGAAAAGCGTCGCCGAACGAGTGCCGCCTTGGAAATTCCAACGCGTAGAACTGACGACATTGCGCGTTCTCTTCGGTGGCGAATAGATCTAACCAAGGCTCTCCCCACTGTAGAAAGAGTCCTTGCGCCACTTCCGAGTGAAGACGCCATTCGTGATCCATCATGCACCTGCGGCTGAGGTTCGTCCGCCCTGGCGTTCAGGGAACCTGCCAGGTGTTGAACCATCAGGAACATGCCCTGATGTTCCAGCCATGTCCAGAGGCGCAGAGCCTCCTGACAAAGGGTCCACGACCCCACCCCGCCCTGTTTGTTGCAGTACCACATGGCGGTGGTGTTGTCGGTGAACACCTGCACTACCTTCCCTTTGACAGAGGGAAGGAATGCCTTGAGTGCAAGTCGGATCGCCCGGAGCTCCAGAAGGTTGATATGGAGCCGGGACTCCGCCGGAGACCAGAGGCCTCTGATCTCCGCCTCTCCCATGTGACCGCCCCATCCCAGAAGGGACGCGTCCGTCACAACTGTGTGCTCTGGCTGGGGAAGGGAGAGGGATCTGCCCATGATCCATTGCCGGTTCGAGAGCCACCACTGCAACTGTTTTGCAGTCCCCTCCGATATCTGGACGTGATCGGACAGGTTGCCCTGGTGCTGCGCCCACTGGAACTTCAGGTCCCACTGCAGAGCCCGCATATGCCATCTGGCATGATTGACCAGCAGGATGCAGGAGGCCATGAGGCCCAGCAGCCTCAGGGTCATCCGTACCGAAACCCAGGATAAAGGCTGAAAGATCGGAATCATAGCCTGAATATCCCGGACTCGCCGTTCGGGAGGATAGGCCCGAAACTGCGTCGTGTCCAGAACTGCTCCGATGAAAAGGAGCTGTGGAGAAGGAATCAGATGCGACTTCGGCACATTGATGGAGAACCCCAGCGAGTGCAGGAGTTCGGCCGTAGTCTGGAGGTGGGAGACAACTGCCTGGGACGAGCCCGCCTTCAGCAGCCAGTCGTCGAGGTAGGGGAAGACTGAAACCCCTGCCCGGCGCAGATGAGCTGCGACCACCGCCATCACTTTCGTGAACACCCGAGGGGCACTGGTAAGGCCAAAGGGGAGCACGGTGAACTGAAAATGCTCGAGGCCTACCGTGAACCGAAGGTAACGCCGGTGGGCCGGCAGGACGGGGATGTGGAAATAGGCGTCCTGCAAGTCCAACGCTACCAACCAGTCTCCAGGGTCGAGGGCAGTCAAGACCTGAGCTAGGGTGAGCATCTTGAACTTCTCCTTCCGGAGGAAGCGATTGACGTTCCGGAGGTCCAAGATAGGACGCATGTCCTCCTTGTCCTTTTGGGCACCAGGAAGTAGTGGGAGTAGCAACCACGTCCTACTTCTGGGGTCGGAACATGCTCGATGGCCCTCTTGGCCAAGAGGGCCGTGACTTCCTTCTGCAGAAGTACCAAGTGATCCCCTGACATGCGGTGGAATTGAGGTGGCATGGCTGGGGGGATGGTCTCGAAGGGGAGGGAGTAGCCCCTTCGGACAATGTCCAAGACCCACCTGTCCGAGGTGATGGGACGCCAGTGGTGAAGGTGATGGCGGACCCTGCCCCCTACTGGCGTGCTGTGCACCTGAAAGGAGGGACTAGGAGGGCTTGGAGGCCGCGGACGGGTTGGAGGTGGTGGCCTGACCCGCACGCTGGTTGCCCGAACCGCCACGGCGGTATCCACGTCCTCGGCCACGCGTAGACGCTTGCTGTGCGGGCCGGTGGCTGGGCATCTGACGTGACTGGGCGCCCCTTCCGTGGCCACGAAAGGGGCGAAAAGCAGAGCTGAGCGGAGGGCGTACAACAGAAAGGCCCAGGGACTTGGCCGTAGCCCGTGAGTCCTTAAACCGCTCCAGCGCATGGTCTGCCTTTGAACCAAAAAGACCGACTCCATCAAAGGGCATGTCCATGAGTGTATTCTGGACATCACCCGAGAAACCAGTTGTCCTCAGCCAGGCGTGGCGACGGAGCGCCACCGTCATAGCAAGCGATCTGCCCAGCGAGTCGGCGGTATCAAGGCCACAACGGATGGTGTATTTAGCCGCATCTCGCCCTTCCGCAATGGCGCGGGTAAGCAGTGTCTGGACCACCTCAGAACACTGCGGCAAAACAGCCGCCACCGAATCCCACAGGGAGTGGGTATATCGGCCCAAAAGGCAAGCGGTGTTGACGGACCGCAAGCCAGCACTGGAGGAAGAAAAGCCTTCTTCCCAAATTGGTCCAGGCGTTTGGATTCCCTATCCGGAGGGGCGGTAGGGAAGGCGGTTTGGGAGGCAGAGGCTTGGACAACCAAGCTCTCAGGGGTGGGATGTTGGGAGAGAAACAGGGGGTCGCCCGGAGCAGGGCGATGGCGTCGGACCACGTTCCTATCCACAGGAGCCCCTGTGGTGGGTTTGGACCAGGTACCCAAAAGAACGTCAGTGAGTGCATCATTAAACGGCAGCACAGTCTCCGAAGAGGAAGCCGCCGGGTGAAGCACTTCTGTCAGGAGGTTAGTCCTGACCGTCACCGTAGGGAGTCGGAGATGTAAGGCTCCAGCTGCCCTACGCAACACCGTTGCAAAATTGGCTCCCTCCTCCGTAGCCACGGGAGGAGACAGCATGCCAGTGTCAGGGGAAGTATCTAGACCACTGTCATCCCCTAGTTCCTCTGCCCAGTCCTCATCATACTGACACTGCTGTGCCAGAGGGTCCTCAGACCCCTCCCAGTCCTCCTGGTCCTCCTCCGGTTCAAAATAAGGAGGAGGAGGGACATTTGGGACCCAAGGTCCCATCGGCGCCGGAACCGGCGTCGAGCGACGTCGGTCCGGCTCCATGTCCGGAGCCGGAGAGTACATGGGGACGACGACGCCCGGAGCCCCGGGCGGCGTCAGGAACGGCACCGGAGACATCGATGCCGGCGGAGGCGTGGTCAGGTCGACCGGCGTCGATGGGGGTTGCGGTACCACCGGAGCCGGGATCGAGGCCGGGGCCGAAGCCGGAGCCGGGACCGAGGCTGGAGGCACGAGCGACGCCGGGACCGGAGTCGTCGGCGACGCCGGGGCAACCCCATCAGGGCCCGCGGGGCCCGAAGGCGCACCGGAGGGACCTTGAGGCCCGAAGAGGCGGGCCATGGCCGACAGGAATTCCTGTACTTGGGCCGGATCCGCCCCGAACCCGGGAAGGACGGGTATTGCGGGGGCGACTCCACAGGCATGTCCGGGGCCGCGGGGGCGGGGACGGTGCCGGGAGGGGCCTCAGCCGAGTCGCGAGATCGGCGAGGCGAAGTCCTAGAGCGATGATGCTTTTTGGACTTCTTGTGCTTAGACTTACCGGACGACGAAGACTTGGATCCCGACGACCGGCGAGGACTCCGCGACCGACCCCTCGACCTCTCACGCGACCGGGGCTTGGTGTGGCGCGGAGCCGACTGCCGGGCCTCGAGGAGCTTTCGAGACCGCTCTCGCAAAGCTTTCGGGTTGAGGGCCCGGCAGTCGGAACACGACTTCGTGTCGTGGCCTCGGCCGAGGCAGAAGAGACACTCCAGATGCGGGTCTGTGATGGACATCATCCGAGCACAGGCGTCGCAACGTTTAAAGCCGGGCATCCCTACGACACCTTGGAGTCGATTCGAAAGAAACAGTGAAAAAATTCACCAAAAAAGTTAGTCAAAAAATGACTAGGGCACTGCTCTTCCCGGATCTGCGCTTGCTGGCGCGGAAAAAGAAGAACTGACGTCAGCGCGCAGGGGCGGCGTCTAAGTACTGCCCGCGACGTCATCCCGGCGATCACGACGCCGACGACGGACGCGGAGCCGCACGACGCCGCCTACCGACGCGCAAGGGTACTGCTACGCAAAAAACTTTCCGGATCCAGCCTGACGCCTGGGGATATTCTACGGTAAGGAATCTGTCACCAACGTGTCTCTTTCAGATCCTGCAATCGTTAAACCGGCATGCCACTTCAGGGTGGTACCTGTGCACACCTGCCTGCTAGCTGTGTCTGCTGCATCTAGTGTGTATTTCAGACAGGTATTTGTGATTGTTTTACCCTCTTGTATCACTACTCTGGCTCTCCATCCTGAATTACTCTAGAAGATGTTTTATCATGTCTTCCATTTCCTCCCACTGATGATATCCCTAAATATGTTTAGGAGGGAATCTCGGTTAGCTATTTGCCATTCTATAGCGGCAGACCTTTCCACCCTCTGGCCCGTTACCTCCACCCTTTTACTTTCATTGTCTTGAGGATAGGTGGACGTGGGCGCATTAGCCACGTTTCTGGCTGAGAACACAACAGAGTACAGAGGGGAGTTGTTTTTTTACGTATGCAGGCCCTGAAAGCTGTGTCTATTTGTTCTTCACACTAGATGTAATGGCCTTGGAAGAGACTAGCTCCTTAAAGGCTCTCTTCACCTGATCTAGCATGCTTGACAGCATAGGCATGTACTGGTGGTTGTTCTGTGCAGGGAGCAAGGTTTCAAACAGAAAGGAAAATGCTACTTACCAGTATGCATCTGTTCTTGGCATGTAGAGCTGTAGAGTTGTACACTGTGCATAGATCGCCATCTGGTGTTGGGCTCGGATGCTTGCACTTTGTTGTTGTCTTGGAAGAGTCTTTTGTAGTCACGAGATAGGCGACTCCTCCTTTGGACGATAGTGCGCATGGGCATCGACTCCATCCTCAGATTGTTTTACGCCATGATGGGAAAAGACGGAGTCAGTAAGAAGAAAGAGATGTCCATGTGAATGTATCTAATTAAGATAATACTGGAACAGATACAGGTTCCGGGGAGGCGGGTGGGCGTGTACAACTCTGCAGCTCTACATGCCAAGAACAGATGCATACTGGTAAGTAGCATTTTCCGTTCGAGGCATATGAGCTGCAGATTGTACACTGTGCATAGACTGTATAGCAGTGTCTCCCTTAGCGGTGGTCACCTGTATCGGTTGCAGTAGTTTGAAAAAGTGTCTTAAGAACAGCTTGGCCCACAGCAGCTTGTTGCTTTGCCTGTACATCAACACAATAGTGTTTGGTAAAGGTATGTGGTGTAGACCATGTTGCTGCTTTACATATGTCATTTAAGGGAATGTTCCCTAAAAATGCCATAGAAGCCCCTAGTTTACGTGTGGAATGTGCTCTAGGGGGAATTATTAATGTGCGTTTAGCCTTTTGGTAGCATATTTGAATGCATTTGACTATCCATCTAGCAATCCCAGCTTTTGAGATGGGATTACCTTTATGTGGTGGGGAGAAAGCTACAAACAATTGTTTTGTCTTTCTGAAAGGTTTGGTCCTGTCAATGTAATAAAGTAGAGCTCTTCTGACATCTAGTGTGTGTAGAGCTCTCTCTGCTACAGAGTCTGGGTCTTGGAAAAAGACAGGTAACTCTATTGATTGGTTGAGATGAAAAGCAGAGACTACTTTAGGTAGGAATTTGGGGTTTGGTCTGAGAACCACCTTGTTACGATGTATTTGTAAAAATGGTTCTTGTATGGTTAAAGCCTGAATCTCACTGACTCTCCTGAGAGAGGTGATTGCAATTAGGAATGCTACTTTCCATGTAAGAAATTGTAACTCACATTTGTGTAGAGGTTCAAATGGGGGACCCATGAGCCTGGTGAGGACAATATTTAGATTCCATACTGGAGAGGGTGGCAATCTAGGGGGAATGATTCTTTTAAGACCTTCCAAAAAGGCTTTGATTGCAGGTACTCTAAACAGTGACAAGTGTTGTCTGTTTTGTAAGTATGCGGCTAGAGCAGCAAGATGTAATCTTATGGATGAGTATGCTAGGTTACATCTTTGTAAATGCAGCTAGTAAGAGATGTTTTGTATTGAAGCATCTAGTGGGTTGATATTGTTGTTATTACAGTAAATAACAAACCTCTTCCATTTTGCTGCATAACAAGCCCTGGTAGTAGGACGTCTGGCTTCTTTAATAACATGCATACAGTCTGGTGGAAGGTTAAGGTAACCGAACTCTAGGACTTCAGGAGCCATATCGCCAGGTTTAGTTGACCTGGATCGGGGTGTCTGATGTCTCCATGGTTCTGGGTTGGAGAGAGGCACAGTTTGTGGTGGGGAACCACTGAGAGTTCGAGAAGTGTTGTGAACCATGGTTGTCTTGCCCATGTGGGAGCAACTAGGATCATTGTTAGAGACTGCTGCCTGAGTTTGCGTACTACCTGCCTGACCAATTCATCCATATTGCATTGCCCTTGGACGACGGGTGTGGGAACCTGGCGGCGAAGGTTGGGCATTTTGTGTTTTCTTGTGTGGCGAACAGGTCTATCTCTGGATGACCCCACATTTGGAAAAAGGGTCGAAGAACTTGCGGATGCAGTTCCCATTCGTGAATCTGTTGTGTCTGTCGACTCAAGAGATCCGCAATTTGATTGTGAACCCCTGGAAGATGTTCTGCAAGGAGGTATATGCTTTGAGGAATGGCCCATCTCCATATGTCTTGCGCTAGTTGAGATAGCTGCAGAGAGTGTCCCCCCCCCTGTTTTTTAATATAATACATTGCTGTCATGTTGTCTGTTTGGACTAGGACAGTCTTGTGAATGAGATGCAGTTGGAATGACTTTAGCGCTAGAAATATTACTAGTAATTCTAGGTGGTTGATGTGGAGCAGTTTTTGTGGAGTGGTCCACTTGCCCTGCATTGTATGGCTGAGGAGGTGAGCTCCCCACCCGGTGAGAGATGCGTCTGTTGTTAGTACTATCTGTGGTATTGGCTCTAGGAAAGGCCGCCCCTTGGAAAGGTTTTGTGTATTCTACCACTGCAGAGAGCGATGTGTGCGGCTGTCTACCAACACCAGATCTGTAAGCTGGCCTTGAGCTTGGTTCCACTGACGTGCTAAGCATTCCTGCAAGGGACGCATTTGAAGTCGTGCGTGAGGGACAATGAAGATGCACGAGGCCATCATGCCTACTAGCTGCATAAACACCCGAGCTGGAAGGGAGTGTTGGGGCAGGAATTTTTTGATGAGGGCTTGCATACTGGTTATCCTAGAAGGATTGGGGTATGCTAGGGCTCTGGAGGTGTATATTGTGGCCCCTAGATACTGATGTATGTAGGAGGGATGGAGATGAGATTTGGTGTGGTTTATTGTGAACCCCAAATTGTGTAGTAGCTGAATTGTTTGGAAGGTGTGCTGTACACACTTGCTTGTGTGACTTGGCTTTTATTAGCCAGTCGTCTAGATACGGAAACACATGAATGTGTTGCCTTCGTAAGTGTGCAGCTACCACTGCTAGGCACTTTGTGAAAACCCTTGGTGCTGTTGCTACTCCAAATGGCAGGACTTTGAACTGATAATGTTGTCCGTCCACTGTGAACCTTAGGTATTTCCTGTGCGCAGGGTGTATGGGAATATGGAAGTAGGCATCCTTGAGATCTAATGTGGCAAGGAAGTCGCCTTGTTGGAGGAGTGGAAGTATTTGCTGAAGAGTGATCATGTGAAAATGATCTGAGTGAATGTAATAGTTGAGGGGTCTGAGGTCCAATATTGGTCTGAGGGAACCGTCCTTTTTGGGGATTAGAAAATACAGTGAGTAAACCCCTGTGCCCTGATGTTCTAGAGGGACTGGTTCTATTGCTTGCTTTTGGAGCATGGAGAGAACCTCTTGTTTGAGGAGCGTCAGATGTTGTGTGGACATGGGACGCTGTCTGGGTGGTATGTTGGGGGAGTAGAAGTGAGTTCCAGGCAGTAACCATACTGGATAATTTGTCTTACCCACCTGTCCGTGGTGATGGAATTCCACGCAGGTAGGAACAGTGATAGTCTTCCCCCGACTGGAGTGGAATGATCGGGGGGAAACGGAGGGAAGTCACTGTTTTGTGGTAGGGGAGCTGCGTGTGTTAAACCCACGTCCTCTACCCCCGTTGTTGTTACCTCTGTAATTACCTCTTGAGTAACCTCTATTAGAGGAGGTTTGGGTGGGATTTTTATAAGTGGCAGAGGTAGTGTCTGTCGCAGTGGTCTTGGAGCCGCCTCTATAGGAGGAGCGACGAAAGGAACCCCTACTAGTTGTTGCTTGTAGAGCCCCCATAGCTTTGGCTGTGTCTGTGTCTTTTTTCATCTTCTCTAGAGAAGTGTCCACAGTGGGCCCAAACAAGTGTTCCTGGTCTAAGGGTTGATTGAGGATGGTAGATTGCACCTCCTGCTTAAAACCAGATATGCGTAACCACGCGTGTCTGCGTAGTAAAACGCTTGAATTTATTGTGCGTGATGCTGTATCTGCTGCATCAAGGGCGCATTTTATTGAGGTGTTTGTAATTAACTTGCCCTCTTGTATTAGATCATTTGCTTTGGTCTTATGCTGATCTGGAAGGTACTGAATGAGCTTTTCTAGCTCATCGTAATGAGCCCTGTCATACCTTGCTAGTAAGGCTTGTGAATTGGCGATGCGCCACATGTTTGCTGCTTGAGACGCAACCCTCTTTCCTGATGCGTCAAGCAATTTAGACTCTTTGTCTGGTGGTGGTGCCTCACCAGTAGTTTGTGAGTTTGCTTGTTTACGTGCATTAGCTACTACTAATGAATCAAGAGGGAGCTGACCTTAAATATAAGTTGGGTCAGTAGGGGCAGGCTTATATTTCTTTTCAATTCTTGGATTAATAACCCTAGCTCTAACTGGGTCTTTGAAGACCTCAGGGGCATGTTTAATAATCCCTTTAAGCATAGGGAGTGTGTGTGTAGTTTTTTGAGGCTGAGCAAAAGTCTCTGATAAAAGTCCTCCTCCAGGGGTCTGAGTGTAATTTGACTCCATGGAATTGGGCTGCTCTGTTTATAACTTGTGCAAACCCTATTGCGTCATCTGGGGGATGGTTTGGATGGGTATGGCTCAGGGACGGGTATATCTGGGAGATCATAATTGTCCCAGGGGTCCTGAGGTGGGATACTGTGAAGGTCGTCATCAGTATCTGTGTTATGAGGTGACTGTATGTCATCATCATTATCATCATCCCCTGTATCCCCTTGTGGTGAAAAGAAAGGCACAGGAGAGTGAGGTGGAGACTGTATAGGGCTGGAAGGTTGTGGAGGTGGAGATAAAGACCTTATGGGTGATGTAGAAGAGCCTTTCTTTTTGGGAGGTGGCTCAGGTGTGGTTGGTGAGTCCAACTTCCTCTTGTCAGGCCGTATGGATTGGACTTGTCCTGTAATGGGGTCAATATGCAGAGTTTTCTGCTTTGGATCCATCGGAATAGAAAGTTCTTTAGAGCTAGTGTCTTTTTTCGGCACCGAAGATTTCTGTTCCGAGTGGTGCTCTTTATGTTTACGAGGTTGCTTGGTCTCCTTTCGGGGTGGTGACGTTTTCGACCCCGACGGTTTAGTTGGTTTTGTCGGCTCCGAAGGTTTGGTAGGCTTCGGTGTCGAAGTGTCGTAGACCTTGGTCTTCGGTGCCGAAGATTCTGATGTCGACGGGACCTTAGTTTTGGGATTGGGTGCCGACGAGTGTTTTTCGGCACCGGGATGTGGCTGGCTCGATCCCGAGCTGCCAGAAGGCTTTGGATGCTTCGGAGCCGAGCTGAAAGGCGGGGCTTCTGAAGCTTTGTCTTGGTGCCGACCTAGACCCGAGGGTGAAGGTGTGACCGTAGCCTTTTGTTTTTTCGGGGAGGTGCGTCGATGTCAGTACTCACAGTACGTTGACCTGGCGTGATGGTCTGGTCGTCCGACCCAGAGTCTTCGGCTCCGGAGGTGTCGGGTTGTTGATCTCCGGTGTCTGGGTTGTCGGAGCCTGTGTCGAAGATGTTGTCCGGTGCGGGAACGGTTGATCTGGACATTTCGTGTCGTCGGGCCCGGAGATCACGTATAGTCTTTTTCGACCTGAAGGATTCACAGGCCCGGCAGTGTCGACTCTCGTGGTCTGGCGAGAGACAAAGGTTACAGACCTCGTGGAGATCTGTGTGTGGGAATTTAGCCCCACACTTGCATTTTTTTTAAATGGAGTCCTTTCCACATGCTGGTTGATGGCGCCAATCGGCCCAACGGCCCACGTCGACGACCGGACCTCGAAAATGTCTTGGAGAGTAGATACGCGATGAGAGGGGATCGCGATCGAAACAATACCGTCGAACGGTGGGAGTTTTTTGCGCGTCGAAGGGGAACCGATCGATGTCGACCCGGAGCGCAGCAAATTACATCCGAACCCGATGGCGGAAAAAAACAATCTGAGGATGGAGTCGATGCCAATGCGCAATATCGTCCAAAGGAGGAGTCACCTATCTCGTGACTACAAAAGACTCTTCCAAGACAACAACAAAGTGCAAGCATCCGAGCCCAACACCAGATGGCGATCTATGCACAGTGTACAATCTGCAGCTCATATGCCTCGAACACATGAATCTGTTTGTGAATCATTCAATAGAACATCCTTCACAGGTAACTATAGAGCCCCAGATGACCACTGTGCAAAATGCTCACATCCCAGAGCCTTTCAAGGTGATACACAAAGCAGCTACTCACTCCAACCACATATAAAGAGAAAGTGAGTCCGCAAAATAGCTGCATTTAAAGAATTGTACCTAAAACTTTCAATAGATGTTTCAAAATGCAAGGTAAGTACCATACAGCACTGTAGTGACACTGAAGATTTCTCATACTTGAAGAAAAGAAAAAACTGAGTTATTGTGCCCGATGCTCAATTATTGCTATTTTCACTTTGCACTGCACGTTCCCCTACATTTTTTCATTTTAGGCTGAGTGGTCCCTAATAAATGGGACCCATTAATCTGCACATCTAGTGCTCCAAGGTGTCATCCCCAGTGGACTGTAGGCAAAGAGCCTAAAGGAACAAGTTACTTACCTTCGGTAATGCTTTTTCTGGTGGATACAGTATTGGCCTGTGGATTCCTCACCTTTTGAATTACCCCCTGCGCCAGCATTCCACGGAAATTCTTTTCTTAGCTCTCCCACGTCGACGAGGACGTCACAATAGCACGGCTCCACTCGCGACTCCGTATGACGTCACCGGAGCCATAAGAAGACCTCGTCGGCGTACTGACGTCAGTTCCACCCATTTTTTCCGTTCTCTCGAAGCGAACAGGCGGACCGACAACATAATACGAGTATACACAGTACACAAAATATATACACAAATACATACAGTATATATACACATAAAAAGGAAAAGCCGAAAACCAAAGCATTTCCTAGCATTAAACTGTATGGTATATAAATGACATGAAAAATAATGTCAAACAGAAGTTTTTGGGTATAAGCAGGTGGCCATGGGGAGGCGGGTGGGTCAGTGAGGAATCCACAGGCAGATACTGTATCCACCAGAAAAAGATTTACCGAAGGTAAGTTACTTGTTCTTCTGATGGATACATCTGCCTGCGGATTCCTCACCTTTTGAATTGAACCCCCAAGCTGTTCCTCGCTCGGAGGTGTCCAACCGCCTATACCAAAAAATCTTGCAGCACAGAGCATGCAAAATGGCCGACCCCTCCTAACCTCCGAATCCAAGCAGTAATGCTTCGCAGAGGTGTGGAGGGAGGCCCAAGTTGCAGCCTTGCAAATGTCTACAACAGGAACACCTCTAGCCAAAGCAGAAGAAATGACTTGGCTCTGGTGGAATGAGCTCTAATACCTTCAGGCAGCTCCTTCTTGGCCAAGGCGTAGCAGATCTTGATGCACAAGATGATCCACCTGGAAAGTGTTCGTTTGTGGACAG
Source organism: Calotriton arnoldi (assembly GCA_963921515.1). Lineage (NCBI taxonomy): Eukaryota > Metazoa > Chordata > Amphibia > Caudata > Salamandridae > Calotriton > Calotriton arnoldi. The sequence goes on along the minus strand of CAWUFW010017760.1, from coordinate 112,560 downwards.
CTTTGCCCTTCATCCTTCCAACATAGCCCACAAACAGCTGGTCATCCAGTCTAAAGTCCCTGGTTCTGTCCAGGTAGAAGCTGACAGCCCTCATAGGGTCCAGATGGTGAAGTCTCTCCTCCTCCTTGTAAGGGTGAGGATAGAAGGTAGGTGAGGTAATAGACTGCCCTAGATGGAAAGGAGAGACCACCTTAGGCAGGAAAGCAGCCCTGGTCTGGAGAACCATCTTTTCGGCATGAATGGTTAAAAACTGAGGTTTAGAACTAAGAGCCTGAAGCTCACTTACCCTCCTGGCTGAGGTAATAGCGATCAGAAAAATCGTCTTGAAAGTAAGAAGTCTAAACGGACAACTATGAAGAGGCTCAAAAGGAGACCCCATCAGTAAAGTAAGTACTAAATTCAAATCCCACTGAGGCATAATAAAGGGAGTGGGAGGAAACCTATTGGTGAGGCCCTTAATGAACCTCATAACAATGGGGGACTTAAATAAAGACGGCTGGTCCAGCAAACAGAGGAAATCCGACAAGTAACCCTTTACCGAAGCCACAGCACAACCTTGCTGAGCCAAGGAAAGTGAGAAGCCAAGTACATCAGATAAATGGGCCTTCAAAGGATCAATGGAGCGCTCTCTACACCATTTCACAAACTTGGACCACCAAGAGGAATAAATAGATTTGGTGGAGTGTCTCCTGGATGATAAAATAACATCCACCACATCCGGTGGGAGAGAGAAAGAACTCAGGTTGTCCCATTCAATCTCCAGGCATGAAGGTGCATCTCTGAAGGTGGGGGTGTAGAACCTGCCCCTGCGACTGCGAGAGGAGGTCTGCTCTGAGAGGGAGACGGAGAGGAGGGTGCGAAGAGAGGTAGGTGCAAGCTCTGAAGGTGGGGGTGTAGAACCTGCCCCTGCGACTGCGAGAGGAGGTCTGCCCTGAGAGGGAGACGGAGAGGAGGGTGCGAAGAGAGGTGAAGAAGATCTGTCTAACACACCCTTCTTGGCCAATCCGGAGCAATCAATATGGCTTTGGCCCGGTCTTGGCGAATCTTCCTCAGAACTCGAGGAATCAAGGGTATGGAGTTGCGAGCTCCAATCCAAATGAAACGCGTCCCCCAACGCTCCCTGCATCGGATACTGAAGACTGCAGAACGACAGGCAGTGCGAGTTCTCCTGAGTGGCAAACAGGTCCAACCGAGGAAATCCCCACATCCGGAAGATGTGATAGACCACCTCCAGAAAAGCCGCCACTCGTGATCGGCTGAGTAATGCCGACTGAGACTGGCCGCACGCACATTTAGCACCCCGGCCAAATGATTTGCAAACACAAATCTGATGGCCCTGAGCCCAGGACCAGAGTTGCAGAGCCTCCCTGCAGTGACGATACGACCCTACCCCCTGTTTGTTTATGTACCACATCGCTGTGGTGTTGTCCATCAGGAATCGACTGACCGCGAAGGGAAGAAAGGCTTGAGAGCCAAACTTATTGCCCGCAATTCCAGAAGGTTGATGTGAAGCAACCTTTCCTCTGGAGACCAAAGACCCTTGATCTCCAAATCCACCAGATGAGCACCCCACCCTAGAGTGGAGGCATCCGTGATTACTGTGGCCACCGGTGGAGGAGGTTGAAAAGGCTTTCCTTGAGACAGGTTGTCCGGCACACTCCACCAAGACAGCTTCGCTGAAGTGTCCCTGGAGATTCTGACCTTCTCCCCGAGATCTCCATTGTGCTGATACCACTGCCTGCGGAGGCACCACTGGAGTGCCCTCATGTGCCAGTGTGCATGGTTGACTAACAGTATGCAGGAAACGAACAGACCAAGCAGGCGTCGGACCTTCAGGACTGGCACAACCGCTTCATCATGAAACAAAGGAATCATCTCCTGAATGTCGAGAATCCTCTGCGGTGGCGGGAAAGCTCGACACACAGTAGTGTCCAGTACTGCCCCTATGAACAGGCTGCGCTGAGAGGGCACCAGGTGAGATTTGGGTACATTTATCGAGAAACCCAAGTTGAACAACAGTTGCGTTGTTACTTGCAAGTGACGCAGCACCATCTCTGGCGACCTTGCTTTGAGCAGCCAGTCGTCCAGATAGGGGAAAAACGGAATCCCTGCCCTTCTGAGATGTGCTGCCACCACTGCCATCACCTTTGTGAAGACCCGAGGTGCAGAAGTGAGACAGAACGGAAGGACCGCAAACTGGTAGTGATACCGTAAGCCAGAGATACTTCCAATGCGACTTCAGAATAGGGATGTGGAAATACGCAGCCTGCAAGTCGATCGACACCATCCAGTCTTCCTGCTGCTGCGCCAAAAGAACCTAAGCTAGGGTCAACATCTTGAACTTTTCCTGCCTGTGGTAAAAAGTCAAAACCCTGAGGTCCAGGATCGGTCTCAACCGGCCGTCTTTCTTGGGTATCAGAACATAACGGAAGTAGCAATCCTGACCCCTTTCCTGCTCCGGAACCACGTCTATCACACATTTCTGCAGCAAGGCAAGAACCTCCTGCTGCAAAAACAGCAAATGGTCCTCTGAACACCAGCCCTGGCGAGGAGGGTAAGGAGGTGGAAACTCTTGAAAAGGTAGGGCGTACCTATTTTCCACAAGATTCAAAACCCAACGGTTCGAAGTAACCGATTTCCAATCTTGTAGAAAATGGGACACCCGGCCCCCTACAGAACCAGCATGCTCAAAGATGGAGAGATCTAGAGCTGCTTTCCCGTGGTACCGGTGGTGGGGACAGGAGAGGAGGAGGAGGAAGACTGAAGTTGAGAAGCTCCTCGCAGACAGCCTCTACCTTTTCCTCTGTATGACCTGTACAGAGGGTTCTGCTGTTGCTGCTGTGGCTGTTGACGGCCTCAAAAGGAAGCTGCCTTCTCAAAGCCTCGATACTAGGCCTGGGTGGTGAACTCCGCTCTCTGAGTTTTCTGCACTCCGTGTAGCTCGCGGAGTGCAGAAAACTATGCTTTGCGTAGTGCAGCAGAGTTTTTTCCCCCCTTGTGCACGGTAAGTTCACAAGCGCGAGCTGCCTGTCAGGTAGAATTTCCACCTGAGCGGCAGGAAAATCAGCGCGAACGGCAGTTCGCACTGCACTCCGCCACTTGCGGAACTCCGCGGAGTTTTTTTGTCACTTCACGGAGTCCCGCATAGCAAAACTACGCGAACTACGCCCAGGCCTGCGAGTCGATACCTTTTGTATCCATAGCCCCTGGGCTGGGACTACAGGCCCAAGGATCTTGCAGTAGCCCTACTGTCCTTGAAGCGCTGCAGCGCAGAATCCGCCTTCGCTCCAAACAATCTGGATCCATCGAAAGGTAGATCGAGCAAAGTAGCTTGTAGATCCGGAGAGAAACCTGAAGACCTAAGCCAGGCATGCCTCCTGGTAGCCACCGAAGAGCCCATTACCCTGGCGACCGAGTCCGCCGTGTCCAGACCCGACTGAATGACCTGATGGGCTGCCACTTGTGTGTCTGATAGCGCTTCCAAAAAGTGAACACTATCATCTTCAGGCAACTTAGGAGCTACTTGCTTGACAGTGTCCATTAGTGCATAAATGTACCTCCCTAGCAAACATGTGGCGTTTGTTGACTTTAGAGCCATACTTGCTGAGGAGAACACCTTTTTGGCAGACTGTTCAAGTTTTTTCGAGTCTCTATCCCCCGGGGTAGTAGGGAAAGACCCAGTTGACTGCTTGGAACAAGAAGCCTGAACTACCAAGCTTTCTGGAGAAGGATGGGCAGAGAGGAAAGCTGGATCACCAGGAGCAGGCTTGTAGCATCTTGCCACCGACCTAGAAACCGCAGGGGCAGACAAAGTCTTCAGGAACACCTCCGTCAACGCCTCGTTAAAAGGCAGCAGAGGTTCAACAGTGGAGGAGGGAGAATGCAACAATATATTTGAATGCATCAATATATTTGACCTCACCTCAGCTGAGGGTAACTGAAGGTCCAACAGATCAGCAGCTTTCCTGATGACTGTGTGGTAAGGGGCAACGTCCTGTGAAGGCAAGCCTTCGGAGAAGAAAGCTCCCACTACGGGGAAGTATCCAGGTCACTGGCCTCCTGTAGACCCTCGAAGTTGTCCACGGAGTCGAGGATCTCCCCTTCCTCATGTTCTTGCTGGTACTCTTCTTCCTCCAGCAGGATCAGCGTCGGCGGAGCCAGACGCGGCGCCGGTGACAATGGGGCTGAAGAAGGACCTTAGAAAGCGGGCAACGGCGCCGCTCGAATCCGGGATGACGTCGGTCCAACACCAGACGGCGCCGGAGATTGAGCTATCAGAGTTGAAAACCTCGGTGCGGGAAACTGCCATGACGGAGCCGTCGGCATGAAAGGCACGAAAGGCGCCTGGGCGATATTGCTGGGGTATGCCCAAATTGAAGGCAAGCAGACCCATGCGGCCAGACGGCGCACCGGTAGGGTAAGATGCCTTGGCAAACATGCCAAACATCGTATTAAGGAAATGCGACGGATCCGCTCCTGGTCCTGGAAAAGGAGCTTAAGGATCCGAAGCCCCTTGGTCGTGATCCATTCGAGGGCTTACAGGGGGCTGAGGCTGTGGCGCCGGAGACACCGGAGCTGGTACAGGCGAAGCTGCAGGAACTAGAGTAGACTCTGGGAGCCAGAGAATCTCTGGGTGCCGGCGAATCCCCCGACGCCGGAGAGTGGGCCGGAGTCGCCTGTGGAGAAGGAGCAGGTGACGGTGAGACAGCATCCTTCTCATGATGCCGCTTCACGGGGAGGTCGACCTCGATGTCCTGCCCTTTGAAGACCGACGTCGAGACCCATGTCTTCTCTTCTTATGCTTCCTCGACTTCGAAGAATGCGAGGTCCACAACTTCGATCTCTTGCGACCTTCTCTTCTTTTTGCCCGCGCCATAAAGAGTTTCGCCTCATGCTCCTTCAGTGCCTTTGGGTTCATCTTCCGACAGCACGAACACCCTTCAACGTCGTGGTCCGAAGAAAGACACCATAGACAGTCGTCGTGGGGATCTGTGATGGACATATGACCCTCCCCCCCCCACTTCCTGCAGGGCTTGAAACCTGACTTCTTCGAAGTAGCCATTCTCAGTGCAACACGAAGTATAGATAGAAACAAAGTTATACCATGTAAAATGGAGAGTCCTAGAAAGAAAACGTTACGCGTCAACTGCGCGAAAAAAGGGAACTGACGTCAGTACGCCAACGAGGTCTTCTTATGGCTCCGGTGACACCATATGGAGTCGTGAGCGGAGCCGTGCTATTGTGACGTCCTCGTTGACGTGGGAGAGCCAAGAAAAGAATTTCTGTGGAATGCTGGCGCAGGGGGTAATTCAAAAGGTGAGGAATCCACAGGCAGATGTATCCATCAGAAAGATTACCTCATGTAGTCTCAAGGGGCTACTCCTTTCTCCTTCGACCCCTCATTGAGATCCTAGCAGGTTGTTGCATGTGCGTAGTTTTGGAGTGCAGTAGCTGCTCCCCAGGGTGATGCCTTCTGGCCCTCCTTGTAAATCACGCCAAGTGGCCAACAATGCACCTTTGTTTTTAATTTTATTTTAACATACTGAAATATTACAAAATATTATCTGGAGGAGCAGAGACAGCTGAGCTCCAAGGCAGTTGCTATTCCTGGAGCTTCAGCATGGGCTCCCACTTTTTACCAGTCCAGTGCACTCCTAGTTTATCACGCCTCCCCCCCCCCCCCCCATCTGTGACTGTATGCAAGGATAAAGGAAACAGAAGTAGTACCCCCAGTCAAAATGTCAGTGAGTTGGTTTGTGGACCACCAACTTAAGATATGGTGTCTCTATTGCTGAGCAATAAAGCATCACCCACTTCAGCCTATGGGTGTGGAAGAAGGAGAGCAGAGCAAAGGTCACCTGAAACCGTGTGCAAGGCAACCATGCATTACTCTGGGAATGCCCTGGTGAACCAGACACTCAGGCAGTTACTAGATGGGAGCAAAGCTGCAGAGAAGATCCTGAAGTAGAATGCAAACAGGAAAGAAGTGAGGAGTAGTTGCAAAGAGTCTAATCATGGGAGATCGTTACTTCTCAACTGAGGACTGTCAGAAGAGGAGCAATGGGAGGTGACATGTGGGGAGATTTTGTTGTGGTCATGGGGGAGGATGATAAAGACAAGAAAAAAGAAGGGTTGTATCCTTGCCCCCAAACTCACCACTCAAAGAGGAAGGCACTGAGGTGACAGCTGAACCATTGCGCATCATCCTAGACAGCAAACTCTCCATGAAACAACAGGTCAATGCTGTCTCCTTAGCCTGCTTCCGCATGCTTTGCAAATCTTCAAGTGGCTCGCCAGCAGCACCAGGAAAACTGTGATGCAGGCCCTCATCCCCGGCCGAATGGGCTACAGCAAAGTACTCTATGCAGGCTCCACCACGGAACTCATGAGAAGACGCCAGACAATCCAGAACGCAGCAGCACGACTAACCCTCAACCTGCAAAGAGGACCCACCTTACCCAGCACCTGAAAGACCTCCACTGGCTATCCAACCCAGAAAAGATGCCTTTCTGGGTTGGAAGCCCTCCATGACCAAGGACCTGCCTACATGAACCACTGCCAGAACTACCACCTACCTCCTAGGAACTTCCACTCACCTCGCCTAGGTACCACGCATCTGGTGCTGCTGCACCGGAGGACGTTCCTTCCCCCTCCTCACCGCCAAGTCCTGGAACACCTTTCCCCTCCACCTCTGCACTTCACCTTCACTGACCCACTTCAGGAAAGGACTCCAGACCTGGCTCTTCAACTGACTCCACAGCACAGCGCCTGGATAACCTCTTGGGTGATCAACAGCACTCTATAAGTACCGTATGATTGATTGACTGAAGAATCACTTGTGATGACAGCAACCATGGCGCATAAGCCTACTTTCCACAACATTAAAGATGGCATATGTAGGGCAAAGAGGAGGTCTTTCACATCAGGTTGGGGCAGATGAGACTGTTCTAAAAGATGTCAGTTTTGTTGTGATTTCTCTCATTTGCCAACCGCCCTGGGTGTAGACCAATGTTATTTCTGGGAATTTAAATACTGCATGATCATTAAACTGGAGATGCTGCAGTCTAAAGTCGTTATGAGTGAATGCCCTGCTATTTTCAGGCTTAGATCAGTCTTTTGAATAAACTTTTCTCCTATTTATCTCATCTTCTCTTCCTTACTAGGTATTGTCCTACAGGTTGGTCAGGACCTTGCAGACAACAGTTGTAGGTTTGAATTTCTCAGAGTTTGCACGTAATAAAATTCCAATAGTGTGGCACCCTTTGTCCACTTTTGATGCTTGGGGATACTGTGTTTTGTACTGTGTGTTTTGGCTTGAATAAAATGTTTTTAAACACTATCTGTATTAAATTTTAGTAGTGATTACACAAACTTGGGGATGTTTTGGTGCCCAAACGTGAACATTGAGATAGTTTAAAATTAAAAACTCTGCAGAATAAATCATCACTTACACACCAATGAAACAAAATTGTCATAAAAAAACACCTTAGAAAGTAGTTCCAGTTTACTATAAAATAAAAAAATTCAGAATTCATCCTTACCTGTGAAAGTGTAATCTAAATGTGCATTTTGTTTGACTGTAAGCACCCTGGGCTCATTACAATCCCTGTTCCTGAGAAGGATAGACGCAACGGTCTGGACATTACTGTTGGAGCCCAATACAATCAGCAAATGCAAGAGAAGACGTTTACAATGTTCGTACACCTCTGGATGGTAGTGGTCAAACCCTAAGATGGAGGCAAAGGTGAAAATTATTGAAAAGAGTGAAGTCTCTGCACAATAAAAGTCAAACCTTAGAAAAAGGCAACAAATAGAGAGAAGACAGTAATTAACAAAATAATAAACAAATAAGTTAGGTGTCTATTGTAAATGAAAATCCTTCAATATATGGAGAAACTCAATATTCATAATATGGTGATAGAACATTTTTAGAAAAGGGGAATTGTCAGTTACCACCTGTGAGAACCTGGATTATTAACTCGCGGGACAGGCAAGGAATGAGCCCCAACAAAGTCAAATAACCCAGTTCCAAAGAAGTAAAAAACTGGTTTAAATGTGGCATTCGTGGCTAATCCATGCAGCTGTGGGTCAAAAATGAAAGGTTTCTTCCAAAGCATCAAGACCAAAACATCACTGTCAAGAAATAAAACAGTAAAATGCAAACCTATTAAATAACAAGAATCAAATGTAATTATTAAAATGAAACCAAAATAAAAAATTAGTAATGGGGAATAAGGAATTGCAATTAAAAAATAAAATAAAAAGGGTCACCCGTAGAAGCCAAAGAGAACAAGCATTGGCATAGCCAATAGGTCTCGCTTTTGGGACCTTATAAGTGTTTAGCCATGCAACAGTTGATGTTGTTGCACCAAGGATATTGTGCTGCATAACTAAATACTTATAAGGTCCCAAAAGCGAGACCTATTGGCTATGCCAATGATTGTTTTCATAACAATCTGTAGTAAGCATGTGACACATTGTGTGTGCAACATTTTATAGAGGCTAAACTATTAGCCTCCTTATGTGTGCCATTACGGCTTGTTACGATTTGAAAAAGTGTGGTATAGGACAAAATTAATCAACACCAAAAACAAAGTTTAAAGATTCTTATTAGTCAGTTATACCAAATTCAGATAAAACTCACAACCAAGCTTAAAACGAATGAGAAATATTTAAAGATTACTTGCATTTTTGGTCATTTAAAAAATTAATACACTAGTGTCTTTGAAAGGTGTAGTTTTCTATTGTTAACAATGCCCTCTAACCTCTAATAAACTGAAAAGGACATCTACGGTGTCTGCACTTAAATTTGTTCCAGCAATCTATGGTGCAAAGCAGCACATTTTAAGTGACGGCGGCCACAAAGGTATGCTTCATTAAGATATCCCAATACTGCATAAACTACTTAAGCGCATGATGGGCTGGCTACAGTGTCGTGATTATTAACAACACTATATTCTAAACGAACTGGAAGTGTTACTCGATTATCTCTGGGCACAAATCTGTGAACCTTCATTATTCATGCTGGGTATGGTGGCTTAGTGGACTAATGCGTCCACTGCAGGGGCCTGTGTTCGACCTCATGATCACAGGTTCAAATACTCAATGGGTCCACTCAGCCTTTCATCTATCAGAGGTCGATAAAATGAGTACCATTGAGTTGGGTAACAATAAACATCTGTTATTCAGCACCAAGTTGCCTATGGGTAAAGGCAAATACACATGTTACACTATGTTTGGTTATTCATGGCAAATATCTGTTGCTAATTGATCGGGCTATGCTATTTACATCCATAATCAAAAGAGAGTGAGCCCTGTAGATTCTGTGAGGTCTGGATTTATCCAGTATTGACCCGAAACTCTCAACCACTCAGACACTGGTGGTGTAAGTTATCAACACTATGGTATTTATTGGGCAGCGTCATCATTGGGTTTCGCACCTAGGTACTCGCTTCCCTAGGTGAGTACCGCCTCCTTCCGAGGGAAGATACCTGTGGGATCCATATGGTGTTATCTAAAATTACTTCCGGTATCTTAGAACAATTATTAGCTACGGACATGTAAATTGTCCTTAACGTCACAAATCAGTGGTCAACATGTTTCAGCCTATATTGCCCATAAGGGTTGGGCTTTTCGGCAGAACCAAAATCAAAATTCAACAGGTCCCCTACTGTATGTTTTTTTGTAGACTCGTAAGTCTATTACTCATGTGTCTTCATTCCGATATGTGCATGTTTTCTATGCACATATCAAACAATACAATCAACTGTATTCTATAGTATTAAGAGACCCTGGGACTATAGCACTATTAGGTGGCTAGCTTTGGGGTAATTTCCCTTGAGGAGAGATTACAGGAGACCCTTATTCCAGTTGCCTCATTCTAGGAGAACCCAAGTGTCAATTTCTGTAGCAGTTGCTTGTCTGAGCGTTATGGGTAAAGAGAACGATTGATAATGTGTTATGGAACAGATAAACTACAACGTTAGACGAAATTAAAGAGCAAGATAATTTGAGGGCCTTGAAGCGTTACGCCAGAAACTTACCAAGAGGGACATGAAATTCTGTAGACAAGCAAATACATATATCCAAAGAAATAGCACACCCTGGGTTTGGCAGCAACCTTACATTATTCGTAAGAAATTACATAACACTTTGCAAAGTTATTTTTTCGTGTAACGAACAGAAATTCCATTTAAGTAATTGATTTGAACATAAAAACAAAAAAATAACATTTTGCCTGCAAATCCAGCTCTCGAAAATCGATGACAGTTCAACCGGCCAGCCAAACTGCGGTATACATTACAGTTACAATAGGGAGAAACAGGGGGACAGGAAAGGCGACAACTTCAGAACATGTACCACCAGTTTAGAGTAAAACTGAAGCAGGAGTTATAGGCCTAAAACTGCTACTCGTGTTACACAAGTTCTATAAAAAGGGGGCCTGGGTAGATGATGAGCAAGTCCCATCTTTAATGATGTTATGCATTGCCAATAGCCAGGGGCGTAGCTTGAGCATCAGATTTTCCGACCATCACGCTGTAAAAGAATGTTTAAAATACATTATAAGACAAGCAGGGCGCCTGACTGAGCCTTAAGAGGCAGTAGAAAGGGAGAGGAATGCGAATTAATAGGAGTACTAAATGAGAGAAACAATATTTTGTAATATAAAAATTTTTAGGGCTTTCAAACCAGAGATGAGAGAGGAATGAGTGTGTGTTTTTGTCACTGTATGTATGCAAAAATCCTAGGTGAAATCCGACAGACACCTCACCATACCAGACTGAAAGCACCTGTACCCAATTACTCATCTGACAATACATTTATTAGGGGAGTGTAACACCCCAAACACTCCCCGCCCGAAGCTACGCCCCTGCCAACAGCAGCAATGAGAATCCAATTCGTTCCTTTAGTTTAATGCCAATAGACAATGCTGTTACCACCATTTCAATGTAAAATTACCCACATCATTATTTTGAAAAGGAGGATCGAGCGTCGAACTAAATCAAAAATAATGTAACATTAAAAAAAAATCCAGAGGGTTGCGATTTAGGATAGCAGCACTTGCATGTTTCCATATAAGCTAACAATTGCGTGCATAATGTAGCCAGCTCTTGGATATTTGAACGTGTTTAACGGCAATACCAAGAACCGAATGTGCTAGAGAAAGAGAGTGAGACAGTTAAAGATGTGCCCTGACTCTGGCGCCTCCTGCCACTCCCCTAGGAACCTGTTCCAAGACTACGACAGACTCACCAGCTCAAGGCAGATAAAAGCACCCGAGTACGTTCTCAGCACCTCTGGTCCGTAGGGTAGGGTCACTGGGACGGTGCCATAATTGAGGGCAGCCGCAGGAATGGGAGTCGGGGGTGCTCCCAATTCAGCCATGCTCAATGTTTCTGCAGACAGGGTGCGTCCTGAGGCTACCTAGTACCTGGCTCGGATTGCAGCAGCAACAGCTACAGGTGAGCGGGGGGCGGGACCGGAGAAAGTGGCATCGGCTCAACCACTGCATGGACAGGGAGAAAGGACAAGTACCTGAGCTTGACAGCAGAATGACCATCTTTAAACGGTGTATATCTTTGTAATGTTGCAAACTAGATGTTAAACTGAACTCCGTTTTGAAGAAAAACAATAACGTTATTAATATATAGCTAAAACACTACATTTTACTAATAAAAGCATATTTAATATATGTAGGAATATGTTTACTGACTAAACTACTACAACTTTGGGTAATATATGTGCGTTAAACTAAAACCTCCACAGTATAAGGTGTACTCTTGTGAAAGGATGATCATATGTATGGCTGAATACTGGAATTTTGATCCATTCTAATATGGCCACCTTATTCGCTTGTTTTTGGGGAACGATTGTACGGTTTGGGCGTCTGTGACCTCGGCGCAGGTCTTTCCCAGGTGAGGAGGGCGGTATGGTTTTGGGAGCAGAGTTATGTAGTGTGTACTGGGCGCACCTTTTAATTGAGAACAGTAGTGTCTGTTCCCAGTAGAAGGGTGGGGTGAGCTGCCAGTTGTCAACCGTACCCAACCGATCCGCTGCACCTATTGTGAGGCCGAGAGCGTTGTGTACGCTTGCTGCATAAAAAGCTTTAATTCCGGTGGTGCCTGCGCTGTTTTTGTTATAAATCGTTTTTTTTATTGCTCGATAGCGCTCGATGTGTGATTGTTCACACTCGATGTTTGTGCTGTAGTTCAAACGCTGACACTGCTGCTTACTGCACTAGTTTGCTTAGACAAGGTGTACCGTGCTCATGCATGCTAATAGACACTATTCCAGCAGGAGACTCAGGATTTTGGAAGCCAAAAATTGCTTTATTATAGTTGTCTCCTATTTGAAATTTCCTCCTCTTCAATACAAGTAAATGGGCAAAATTCATTCTCCCGATTTCCCCCCCCCCCCCCCGAGATCTCACGCTTCCCTGTTCTAACAAGCCGCGAGTGGTGCGCGAGAGAGCGCGCGCGCGCTTGTGTGAGGGAGCAGGCCATCTGTTTGGCATTATGGCGCACGAGTCTGGGCACGATAATGCAAAACAGATGTCGGCCATGCGGGTAACCACACAGAAAAGGCCATGACGCACGAGCGTCTGGTCAGCTTTCTGAAGCCCCTACAATAAGTCTCGCGCTGCGCGAGCAGTGCTGCGCACTGCAACACTAGGCGCGAGACCTAAAAATCTGAGTCAATGCCAGTCTGTGTATTACCCAAAAGCAGCCCTTCGAAGGTCATGATTGAACCCAAAAAAGTTGTTATAGTTGCCAGTTAGCTGCTTTGTCTCACACTGGTTTAGAAGACATAGCCAGTTGCCTTGCAGGCTAGTACACTGAAATGCTCTCAACCATCCAGGAGCTCTTCAAGTTTAGTGCAGCCTAAGATATTCAGAAGAAGCCAGACTATCCTATCCCTCTGTTCCAGGGACACAGCCAGAGCTGAAATCCCAACTTTATCGGGAGTTGCACAAATTCCTCTTGGATGCTCTCACTGCTGCCCGACTTCCAGAAGCTCTTTTAGAGGATCCAAGGCACAGGTCCAACAGGGAGATTGACTTCTCTACTCTTGCTTGGTTAGCACCAAAACCCCCTCAGGTTTTCTAGCTCCTTCTATCTAAGCTTTCACTTTTAGTATAGGATTTTCTTGCAGTCAACGGAGGCCAGAGCCACTGATTACTGGAGAACTGATACAAGGACGGGTAAAGCTACAAGGCCTAAATGCCCCCCCCCCCCGACGCAGGCATTGCACAGAATGCAGATGTTATTCCTCATTCTTTATCTTCTCCACGTCCAGAGTATTCGGAGATGCAGATACTGAAAGCCCCAAGAACGCAGTAGTGGTGGTAGAGGACCCTTGGCCTAACCCTGCTGAGTTCCTATGCTAGGCCATTCTTCTGACTTCAGGTCAAAACAATCCCCTAGAACATACGTTATTGATTTTCAAGATGGCAGAAGACTGTTCCAGCATCTAAGGCTTTACTATTCTGTCCAATCAAATGGGGTACCTCATTAGCCACTTTAGTGAAAAAAATATCTCAAGTTATCTCTGGTCCTCCTAAGCACTAACAAATTAGCCGAGGAGAAACTCAAGTGGGAGTGGATTTACCCTACACCTAAGGAAAAAGGAAATGAACCATTCACAGTTTTATAGACCAAACAGTTGTAAAATAGATTCTTCTGTATATGGGTAACTAAGATTTGGAACAAATGTTTAGCTGAAGAAAAAAGACTGGTGACAGATCTGGTAGCATGACTCTGGATAGACCGAAGTCTCTGGATTTGATGGTTCCAAACAATAACTTACCTTCGGTGGCACTCTTTCTGCTTGATGCTCTAACCATAGATTCCTCACCTTTAGTAGAATCGTCAAGTGCCAGACTGGATCCAAAAACTTTTTAAAATGCTCAAGTGCCCCGCTAGGTGGTGCTGTGTGCCTCCATATCATGACAAACGACAGAGCAAAGCCACATAAGTGCCACCGTTGAACGCGGACATCAGATTCTTGCTGAGGTTATTCAACGCCCTCAAACGCGAAGTGTGAGCAATTGTTGATAACTGAGCTGAAACTAACCTGTGATCTTTTAGATTTGAAAAACAGGCCACGCCACAGAACAGGTAGGTGGGAGGGCAGTGAGGAATCTGCAGTTAAAGATATCCACCAGAAACAGCATTACCAAAGTTAAGTAACTTGTTCTGACTGCAGACTCCTCGGCCTTGGAATAAATACCAAGCAGTACATCCCAAAGGTGGAGGTGTCCGTGGAGTGGACCTAGACAAAAAACTCCTGCAGGACCGAAAAAACAAAATGAACTTTTGCACGGACATCCACGCCGCAGCCTGGCAGATGTCAAGGGCATGACTAACCTTCAATAGCAGCCTTAGGCCTAGAGTAATGGGCTATCAGCCCTTCCAGAGGCTGCTTTTTGACCAGTGTGTAGCAGAATATCTACCTTGACAGACTACTCTTCTGCTAAGTCTTCCCTTTCTTCACACCAGAGAACTCCACAAAAAGCTGATCATCCATCTGATGCTCTTTGGTACAATCATCACAAAAGGTTAGAGCTTTTTTGGGATCAATCTATGAAGCCTCTCCTTCTCTTTCGAGGGGGGAGGGAGAAAGAGCGCTCAGAGAGGGATGAACTGCCCAATGTGGAAAGGAGTCATGACTTCTGGCAAGAAAGCCATACGAGTCCAACACTAGTTTGTCCAGAAAAAAGGTGGTGTAGGGCGGATGCACCGACAGTGCATGAAGTTCAGTCATGCAGCAAGCTGAAGTGATCCCAATGAGGAAGAAAGTCTTTAAGGCAGACGACAAGAATTAGTTGTGCACATCCGCTTGAAGGGCGTACATATGTAAAAAGTCAGGACCAAGCAAAGATACCACTGTGGCATCACAAATGGTTTGGGAGGGAACCTGTGCGTCACAACCTAAATAAACTGCATCTCAACAGGTTATTTAAACCAGTACGATTGGTTCAATAAACCTAAATAGGCTGAAAGGGCACATAAATAACTTAATTGTACCCACAGTAGGGCCTTGCGGGGCATAAGACAAAGCAAACAGAACATTAACAGTTTAGTTTGTTAGGGAGTCTGTTTGACAGGCTCTACACGAGGGCACAAATTTGTCACAAAACCCAGCCTAAAAAGAATTTGTGGAAAGGTGCCTCGTGGCAAAGATGACATTCACTACTTCAGGTGGTATATCAAATGCAGTTAACTGCCGCTGATCAATCTCCATGCATTACGGTATAGGTTGCTCAGGCTTGGGCGAAGGACTCTGCCCTGCTGATGCGACAGATTTTCCTGAAGTAGGAACCTGATTGGAGTCAGATGCTCATGCCAACAAGTTCCGGGGACCACACTCTCCTGGCCCAATTCGAAGCCACTAGGATGACTTGGCTCAGTCATTCCTGATCTTTTTCAAAACTTGGGGCAGGGGCGGGAAAACGTACAGGAATTCCCTGTTCTATTTTAGTCAGAATACATCTGCTAGCAAGTGTTTCACAGAAACTCCAACGTGCAAAAGCTTTTACACTGCCATGTACAACGGTGGCACAAAGATCTGGCCAGGTTTCTCCCCACCAGATGATGATCTGTGCCACCTTGGGGTGCAGGCGTCATTTGTGATCCACCAGATGCCTCCTGCTAAGCTCATCCATCCTGGCATTGAAGGATACCATTAGGCAGCTCAGCAACAAGGAAATGCTCCAACGTTTCAGCTAAGTCCAGGTGAACAGAGTCTCTTGGAACAGGACCCCACTCCACTCCACCCTGCTTGTTGCACAAGTTACTAACTTGTGTAACGATATATCTATAAGAGACAGTAGTTAGTGACAGATTCCTTACCTTAGAATATCCCCAGGCGTCAGGCTGGATCCGGAAAGTTTTTGCGTAGCAGTACCCTTGCGCGTCGGTAGGCGGCGTAGTGCGGCTCTGCGTCCGTCGTCGGCGTCGTGATCACCGGGATGACGTCGCGGGCAGTACTTAGACGCCGCCCCTGCGCGCTGACGTCAGTTCTGTACACGACTTTCCACGCCAGGAACGCAGAGCCATGCAAGAAGCTGACATAGGTGTCTGAAAAATACTAGGGCCCTGAAAGGGATGTCCGTAACCCTAGAAATCAGTTCGCAGAACGGGGAGGATGGGTGGGCGGTGAGAATCTGTCACTAACTACTGTCTCTTACAGATATATCGTTACACAAGTTAGTAACTTGTGCATCTGAAAGAGACACGTTAGTGACAGATTCCTTACCTTAGAATAGATACCCCAGCAATACCAACCCCGGTGGTGGGTCTGCGAACAAAGATCAGACAAGGAAGTCCCGGAGGACAGAACGGCCAAAGAAGCCGTCCCTCCGGACCTGACCGTCAAGGCAGTAATGCTTTGTAAACGTGTGCAGCGAGGCCCACATAGCTGCCTGACAGATATCCTGCAGCGGAACACCGCGGCCTAAAGCCGTGGTAGCAGCCGTTGCCCTGGTGGAATGGGCACGCAGCCCAACAGGAGGCTCCTTCTTAGCCAAAGAATAGCAGGCTTTGATACACAAGGTTACCCAGCGGGAGATGGTTCTCTTGTGCACCGCCCGACCTTTTTGGCGCCCACGTAGCCAACAAAGAGCTGGTCATCCACCCGGAAGTGTTGTGTGCGGTTGATATAAAAGAAAGCGCACGTTTTGGGTCCAGACGGTGGAGCCTCTCTTCCTCTCTGGAAGGATGCGGAGGCGGAAAGAAGGTGGGCAAAGTGATGGTCTGCCCAATGTGGAAGGCAGTAACCACCTTTGGCAAGAAGGATGGACGCGTTCTAAGAACAACCTTGTCTGGATGGACAGACAGAAAGGGAGGTTTGCATGAAAGAGCCTGGAGCTCCCTCAACCGCCGAGCGGAGGTGATGGCCACCAGAAAGGCTGTCTTCAGAGTCAGAAGACGAAGAGGACAGTTATGTAGAGGCTCAAAGGGAGCGCACATAAGAAAGGTAAGAACCAAGTTCAAGTCCCACTGAGGCATCACAAACGGAACAGGAGGGAAGAGGTGTGTAATGCCTTTTAGAAACCTGTTAACAACAGGGGACTTGAAAAGGAGGGCTGATCAGGAAGCCTGAGGAAGGCCGAGACAGCACAAAGATAGCCCTTGATGGTACCCAGGGCAGAACCCTGTTGGGCCAGGGAAAGAAGGAACAGAAGAACCTCAGAAAGAGGGGCAGAAAGGGGATTCACAGCCTTTGCTGTGCACCATGCCACAAACTTGTTCCACCTGCAGGCGTATACCACCTTAGTGGAGGGACGCCTGGCTGCCAGAATTACATCACAAACTTCGGGAGGCAAGTCGAAAGGAATCAACTGGCGCCGCTCAATCTCCACGCAAGCAGGTGGAGGCTGGACAGGTTCGGGTGGAGGACCGTCCCCTGCTGCTGCGACAGAAGATCCTCCCGAAGAGGCAGACGGATCGGGGATCTACGCTCATACTGAGTAGCTCGGGATACCAAACTCTTCGAGCCCAGTCCGGAGCCACAAGAATGACTTGGGCCCGGTCGTGCCGAATCTTCTTCAACACTCTGGGTAGAAGTGGTATAGGCGGAAAGGCGTCCAACAGACCGCAACTCCACTCACGACGAAAAGCGTCGCCGAGCGAGTGCCGCCTTGGAAATTCCAACGCGCAGAACTGATGACATTGCGCGTTCTCTTCGGTGGCGAATAGATCTAACCAAGGCTCTCCCCACTGTAGAAAGAGTCCTTGTGCCACTTCCGAGTGAAGACGCCATTCGTGATCCATCATGCACCTGCGGCTGAGTTTGTCCGCCCTGGCGTTCAGGGAACCTGCCAGGTGTTGAACCATCAGGAACATGCCCTGATGTTCCAGCCATGTCCAGAGGCGCAGAGCCTCCTGACAAAGGGTCCACGACCCCACCCCGCCTTGTTTGTTGCAGTACCACATGGTGGTGGTGTTGTCGGTGAACACCTGCACTACCTTCCCTTTGACAGAGGGAAGGAATACCTTGAGTGCAAGTCGGATCGCCCGGAGCTCCAGAAGGTTGATATGGAGCCGGGACTCCGCCGGAGACCAGAGGCCTCTGATCTCCGCCTCTCCCATGTGACCGCCCCATCCCAGAAGGGACGCGTCCGTCACGACTGTGTGCTCTGGCTGGGGAAGGGAGAGGGATCTGCCCATGACCCATTGCCGGTTCGAGAGCCACCACTGCAACTGTTTTGCAGTCCCCTCCGAGATCTGGACGTGATCGGACAGGTTGCCCTGGTGCTGCGCCCACTGGAACTTCAGGTCCCACTGCAGAGCCCGCATATGCCATCTGGCATGAGTGACCAGCAGGAGGCCATGAGGCCCAGCAGCCTCAGGGTCATCCGTACCGAAACCCAGGATAAAGGCTGAAAGATCGGAATCATAGCCTGAATATCCCGGACTCGCCGTTCGGGAGGATAGGCCCGAAACTGCGTCGTGTCCAGAACTGCTCCGATGAAAAGGAGCTGTGGAGAAGGAATCAAATGCGACTTCGGCACATTGATGGAGAACCCCAGCGAGTGCAGGAGTTCGGCCGTAGTCTGGAGGTGGGAGACGACTGCCTGGGACGAGCCCGCCTTCAGCAGCCAGTCATCGAGGTAGGGGAAGACTGGAACCCCTGCCCGGCGCAGATGAGCTGCGACCACCGCCATCACTTTGGTGAACACCCGAGGGGCACTTGTAAGGCCAAGGGGAGCACGGTGAAGTGAAAATGCTCGAGGCCTACCGTGAACCGCAGGTAACGCCGGTGGGCCGGCAGGACGGGGATGTGAAAATAAGCGTCCTGCAAGTCCAACGCTACCAACCAGTCTCCAGGGTCGAGGGCAGTCAAGACCTGAGCTAGGGTGAGCATCTTGAACTTCTCCTTCCGGAGGAAGCGATTGACGTTCCGGAGGTCCAAGATAGGACACATGTCCTCCTTGTCCTTTTTGGGCACCAGGAAGTAGTGGGAGTAGCAACCACGTCCTACTTCTGGGGTCGGAACATGCTCGATGGCCCTCTTGGCCAAGAGGGCCGTGACTTCCTTCTGCAGAAGTACCAAGTGATCCCCTGACATGCGGTGGAATTGAGGTGGCATGGCTGGGGGGTGGTCTCGAAGGGGAGGAGTAGCCCCTTCGGACAATGTCCAAGACCAACCTGTCCGAGGTGATGGGACGCCAGTGGTGAAGGTGATGGCGGACCCTGCCCCCTACTGGCGTGCTGTGCACCGGAAAGGAGGGACTAGGAGGGCTTGGAGGCCGCGGACGGGTTGGAGGTGGTGGCCTGACCCGCACGCTGGTTGCCCGAACCGCCACAGCGGTATCCACGTCCTCGGCCACGCGAAGACGCTTGCTGCGCGGGCCGGTGGCTGGGCAGCTGACGTGACTGGGCGCCCCTTCCGTGGCCACGAAAGGGGCGAAAAGCAGAGGTGAGCGGAGGGCGTACAACAGAAAGGCCCAGGGACTTGGCAGTAGCCCGTGAGTCCTTAAACCGCTCCAGCGCATGGTCTGCCTTTGAACCAAAAAGACCGACTCCATCAAAGGGCATGTCCATGAGTGTATTCTGGACATCACCCGAGAAACCAGTTGTTTTCAGCCAGGCGTGGCGACGTAGCGCCACCGTCGTCGCAAGCGATCTGCCCAGCGAGTCGGAGGTATCAAGGCCACAACGTATGGTGTATTTAGCCGCATCTCGCCCTTCCGCAATGGCGCGGGTAAGCAGTGTCTGGACCTCCTCAGAACACTGCGGCAAAACAGCCGCCACCGAATCCCACAGGGAGTGGGTATATCGGCCCAAAAGGCAAGCGGTGTTGACGGACCGCAAGCCAGCACTGGAGGAAAAAAAGCCTTCTTCCCAAATTGGTCCAGGCGTTTGGATTCCCTATCCGGGAGGGGCGGTAGGGAAGGCGGTTTGGGAGGCAGAGGCTTGGACAACCAAGCTCTCGGGAGTGGGATGTTGGGAGAGAAACAAGGGGTCGCCCGGAGCAGGGCGATGGCGTCGGGCCACGTTCCTATCCACAGGAGCCCCTGTGGTGGGTTTGGACCAGGCACCCAAAAGAACGTCAGTGAGTGCATCATTAAACGGCAGCACAGTCTCCGAGGAGGTAGCCGCCGGCTGAAGCACTTCTGTCAGGAGGTTAGTCCTGACGGCCACAGTAGGCAACTGGAGATGTAAGGCTCCAGCTGCTCTACGCAACACCGTTGCAAAATTAGCTCCCTCCTCCGTAGCCACGGGAGGAGACAGCATGCCAGTGTCAGGGGAGGTGTCTAGACCACTGGCATCCCCAAGTTCCTCAGCCCAGTCCGGATCATACTCACACTGTTGTGTGAGAGGGTCCTCAGACCCCTCCCAGCTCTCCTGGTCCTCCTCTTGTTCAAAATATGGAGGAGGAGGGACATTTGGGACCCAAGGTCTCATCGGCGCCGGCGTCGAGCGACGTCGGTCCGGCTCCATGTCCGGAGCCGGAGAGAGCCGGGGACCGGAGGCGTGGTTAGGTCAACCGGCGTCGATGGGGGTTGCGGCACCACCGGAGCCGGGTTCGAGGCCGGGATGAAGGCTGGTGGGACAGGCGGCGCCGGGACCGGAGTCGACGGCGGCGCCGGGGCAACCCCATCAGGGCCCGCGGGGCCCGAAGGCGCACCGGAGGGGCCTGAAGGCCCGAAGAGGCGGGCCATGGCCGACAGGAATTCCTGTATTTCGGCCGGAGTCGCCCCGAACCCGGAAAGGACGGGTAATGCGGGGGCGGCTCTACAGGCATGTCCGGGGCCGCGGGGATGGTGCCGACTGGGGCCTCAGCCGAGTCGCGAGATCGGCGAGGCGAAGTCTTAGAGCGATGACGCTTCTTAGACTTCTTGTGCTTCGACTTACCCGAGGAGCGCGAAGACTTGGACTCCGACGACCGGCGGGGACTCCGCGACCGGCCCTCGACCTCTCCCGGGACCGGGGCTTGGTGCGCGCGGAGCCGACTGCCGGACCTCGAGTAGCTTTCGAGACCGCTCTCGCAAAGCCTTCGGATGAAGTTTCCGGCAGTCAGGGCACGACTTCGTGTCGTGGTCTCGGCCGAGACAGAAGAGACACTCGAGATGCAGGTCCGTGATCGACATCATGCGACCACAGGCTCCGCATGGCTTGAAGCCGGGCATCCCTACGACACCTAGGAGTCGTGAAGACTCGATGAAGAAACAGTGAAAAAATTCACAAAAAAGGTTAGTCAAAAATTGACTACGGCACTGCTCTTCCCGGATCTGCGCTTACTGGCGCGGAAAAAGAAGAACTGACATCAGCGCGCAGGGGAGCCGTCTAAGTACTGCCCGCGACGTCATCCCGGCGATCACGACGCCGACGACGGACGCGGAGCCGCACGACGCCGCCTACCGACGCGCAAGGGTACTGCTACGCAAAAACTTTCCGGATCCAGCCTGACGCCTGGGGATATTCTAAGGTAAGGAATCTGTCACTAACGTGTCTCTTTCAGATGTACTACCACATTGCAGTGCTGTCCAGGAGAACCCAAAGAAGCCTACCTTTCATGGATGGCAGGGAGGCCTTCAATGCCAGGCAAATGGCCTGCAACTCCACCAGATTGATTGGAGCTGGGTTACTGCAGCAGCCCAGAGTTCTCTCTGATCTCTACCTCCCGCAAGTGGCCTCTCCAAACCAGAAGTAACGGATCGATCGCCATCATCAACTCTGGGCGGGGAAGAGAGTGAACTCTGCCGCTGGTCCGACTGTGATCAAGCAGCCACCACAACAGCTTGTGTACAGCTTCTCTGAAATTTGAATGGCATCTGGCAAGTTCCCTTGCTGCTGGGCCCAATGGATCTTCACATTCTACTGCAGAGCCCACATATGAAACCTGGCATATTCAACAAGAAGGATGTAGGCGAATAAATGGTCCAGATGCCTCAAAGTTGTTCTCACAAAATTCCAGACCAAGGCTAGAGCATAGGGTGCAATGTCCCAATGTCCTTGACTTTTTGCAGCAGAGGGAAGGCCCTGAAATGAACCATATCCAGAAAGAGTCCAATAAAAGGAAGCCTCTGAGAAGGAGTTAGTGTAATTGATCAACGAGCCAAAGTGACACCTAAGTCAGGAGGCTTGCTGTTGTCTGGATGTGGTCTTCAACTGACTGTGGCAAGCCCACCTTTAACAACCAGTTGTCAAGGTATGGTATCCCCAACCTACACAGACGGGCAGTGAGCCCCGCCATCACTTTTGTGATAAGCCAGGAGGCACTGGTGAGGTCAAAAGGGAGCACTGTGGGACTGCAGGATGGCTATATAAAATATGTGTCCTGCAGGTCAAAGGATACCATCCAATCACATGGGTACAGTGCAGACAAAATCGGTGCCAGAGTGAACATTTGGAAATTGACTTCCTGGAGCACTTGGACCGCGAAGCTGAACTTCTGTGGGCGCAAGGTCAAAGAAGGAGTGGGCCCTCTACTTGGAGTGAGACATATAAGGCCCGCAACTTCTTGTGTTCTCAATGTACAGCTTCACTTCCCGGCCACTGGGTGCATGAGGGTGCAACTGTTGCACGACTGAGTTGTGCTCCAAGCACCAGAGGCAACTTGAGCGTATTTGTAACAGACACCTGTATCTGACAGTCTCTGCATGGTTTACAATCTGTAGGAGACATCACCTGAAGACAGGTGAATTTGGTAGCGGAGCTCCAGGGCCTCATCGGCCAGCGAGTAAGGGTGGTGCTGTATGCAGTCCTACTTAGTCATTCCCAGGGTGGTGTGGAGACACATGGTACTAACAAGCAGCGCACAGGAGCATTGCTGAAAAGTTTCAGGATCCAGTTTGGCACCTGGGAAATATTCTCAAGGTGATGAATCTGCAGTTAGAAGCATCTATCAGAACTTCAAGCTACACTGTATTGCAATAATTGAGCCTAGTACCAATCAAGTCGGAGGTACTAGTCAGTCTACTGTCTCGGAAAGAAGAGGAAGATTAGGTCTCAATGTGCATAGTTGGGAAGCACAAGATTAGACCACTGCTGAAATTTGGGCCTCCAGTTTATGTTTAGAGTTAAGCTTAACACCCAGACCCTCTTCGGTATATTTGTAAAACGAACAGACAAAGTCTAATCAATTGAGCCAGAGGGCAGACATATTTATTGGACAGATAAGGTGATATTACCGTCATATGTAGCCTATTACACCCTATTACGCTCATGCTAACCCTAGCCAAAATCATAGAAAGCATAGTGGCTACCCAAATGGCCAAATTAGTTGAAGCTTTCTGGATTATGTGCAGTTGAGTTTCGTGAATATTGGGAGTACAGTATCTGCTTTTGTAGCAGTACTTGATGATCTGAAAATGGCAATGGGCAATAATTGCACCTCCACTCTAATTTTACTTGATCTATCTGTAGCCTTTGATACAGTCATTAATTCAAGACGTCAACAATGTGGCATCACCAGGCCTGCTGTGGCTTTCCTATTATCTCATAGGGTGGTCTCAAAAGGTGATGATAGACCTCTTTCTCTCACCTTCTACCCTTTGTCACAGGTGTCTCTCTCATGTCTTATTCACGAAACTCAACTGCACATAATCCAGAAAGCTTCAACTAATTTGGCCATTTGGGTAGCCACTATGCTTTCTATGATTTTGGCTAGGGTTAGCATGAGCGTAATAGGGTGTAATAGGCTACATATGACGGACTAAGATTAGGCTACTTTAGTGAAGGTTTGAATATTCATATTTTTAGATCTGGTTCCACAGCGCAGCTGTGAAAGGAATTAGGTGATCAACAGAAACGCAGCTTCCGGTAGTAGTAGTGAGAGTGGCTGTGGTGCCACCCAAATGTCGACTGCCTTGAGTACAGATTTTGATTGGGCAGAAGTTGTGGCTGCTTCTGAAAAAGGGAACTTGTATTGCACTTTTTGACTTGTGGGAATATTTATACTAATCACACCAGGACTCTGTTGATTATGGTGATAAGCTACCGATCAGGGTGATGGGTCTTACCTGTGTATTATGAAAAAGTCATGGTAAAGGCAGTAGGCATGCTCCATTTATTGTGAAAAGCAAATTTTAAAGCCAATAGGCTTTTAAGAGGGAATTGTCATTATACGGTGTTAAATGATGCAGACATGTATTTTATTACAGGAAATGCCACTGCTTACTACAATAGACAGGGTTTCGGTGTTGGTTACCCTCCTGACAAACCCTGGGTGTAGAAGGATCCCGCTTTGAGAATTCTTAGTATGCAGTTGCAAAAAGGGTTGTATATTGTTTTGCCAATTTTCATTTTCTACATATTTGTAATTTTATGACTGTTTATTGATTGTTGCCTTCCGTTTATGCAGAATACAGAAGGCCTTAGCAGATTATGGTGACAAGGTAGAGGTAAAGGCAATGGGCTTGATTCGTTCACTGGAAAAAGTTATGTCAGAGGCCATAAATCCAATCTCCTTAATTTGAAAATGTATGACAAATGCAGTAGGCATGACGCACAAGTTACTAACTTGTGTAACGATATATCTGTAAGAGACAGTAGTTAGTGATAGATTCCTTACCTTAGAATATCCCCAGGCGTCAGGCTGGATCCGGAAAGTTTTGCGTAGCAGTACCCTTGCGCGTCGGTAGGCGGCGTCGTGCGGCTCCGCGTCCGTCGTCGGCGTCGTGATCGCCGGGATGACGTCGCGGGCAGCACTTAGGCGCCGCCCCTGCGCGCTGACGTCAGTTCTGTACACGACTTTCCGCGCCAGGAACGCAGAGCCATGCAAGAAGCTGACACAGGTGTCTGAAAAATACTAGGGCCCTGAAAGGGATGTC
This sequence comes from Calotriton arnoldi, assembly GCA_963921515.1. Classification (NCBI taxonomy): domain Eukaryota; kingdom Metazoa; phylum Chordata; class Amphibia; order Caudata; family Salamandridae; genus Calotriton; species Calotriton arnoldi. The sequence continues at coordinate 87,779 of CAWUFW010017760.1, read as the reverse complement.
CTTAACCCTAGAAATCAGTTCGCAGAACGGGGAGGATGGGTGGGCGGTAGGAATCTATCACTAACTACTGTCTCTTACAGATATATCGTTACACAAGTTAGTAACTTGTGCATCTGAAAGAGACACGTTAGTGATAGATTCCTTACCTTAGAATAGATACCCCAGCAATACCAACCCCGGTGGTGGGTCTGCGAACAAAGATCAGACAAGGAAGTCCTGGAGGACAGAACGGCCAAAGAAGCCGTCCCTCCGGACCTGACTGTCAAGGCAGTAATGTCTTAGTAAACGTGTGCAGCGAGGCCCACGTAGCTGCCTGACAGATAACCGGCAGCGGAACACCGCGGCCCAAGGCCGTGGTAGCAGCCGTTGCCCTGGTGGAATGGGCACGCAGCCCAACAGGAGGCTCCTTCTTAGCCAAAGAATAGCAGGTCTTGATGCACAAGGTAACCCAGCGGGAGATGGTCCTCTTGTGCACCGCCCGACCTTTTGGCGCCCACGTAGCCAACAAAGAGCTGGTCATCCACCCGGAAGTGTTTTGTGCGGTCGATATAGAAGGAGAGCGCACGTTTTGGGTCCAGACGGTGGAGCCTCTCTTCCTCTCTGGAAGGATGCGGAGGCGGAAAGAAGGTGGGCAAAGTGATGGTCTGCCCAATGTGGAAAGCAGTAACCACCTTTGGCAAGAAGGACGGACGCGTCCGAAGAACAACCTTGTCTGGATGAACAGACAGAAAGGGAGGTTTGCAAGAAAGAGCCTGGAGCTCACTCACCCGCCGAGCGGAGGTGATGGCCACCAGAAAGGCTGTCTTTAGAGTCAGAAGACGAAGAGGACAGTTATGCAGAGGCTCAAAGGGAGCGCACATTAAAAAGGTAAGAACCAAGTTCAAGTCCCACTGAGGCATCACAAACGGAACAGGAGGGAAGAGGTGAGTAATGCCTTTTAAGAACCTGTTAACAACAGGGGACTGGAAAAGGGAGGGCTGATCAGGGAGCCTGAGGAAGGCCGAGATAGCACAAAGATAACCCTTGATGGTACCCAGGGCAGAACCCTGTTGGGCCAGAGAGAGAAGGAACAGAAGGACCTCAGAAAGAGGGGCAGAAAGGGGATCCACAGCCTTTGCTGTGCACCATGCCACAAATTTGTTCCACCTGCAGGCGTATACCACCTTAGTGGAGGGACGCCTGGCTGCCAGAATCACATCACAAACTTCGGGAGGCAAGTCGAAAGGAATCAACTGCCGCCGCTCAATCTCCATGCAAGCAGGTGTAGACTGGACAGGTTCGGGTGGAGGACCGTCCCCTGCTGCTGCGACAGAAGATCCTCCCGAAGAGGCAGACGGATCGGGGGATCTATGCTCATATTGAGTAGCTCGGGATACCAAACTCTTCGAGCCCAGTCCGGAGCCACAAGAATGACTTGGGCCCGGTCGTGCCGAATCTTCTTCAACACTCTGGGTAGAAGTGGTATAGGCGGAAAGGCGTACAACAGACCGCAACTCCACTCGCGACGAAAAGCGTCGCCGAGCGAGTGCCGCCTTGGAAATTCCAACGCGCAGAACTGATGACATTGCGCGTTCTCTTCGGTGGCTGAATAGATCTAACCAAGGCTCTCCCCACTGTAGAAAGAGTCCTTGCGCCACTTCCGAGTGAAGACGCCATTCGTGATCCATCATGCACCTGCGGCTGAGTTCGTCCGCCCTGGCGTTCAGAGAACCTGCCAGGTGTTGAACCATCAGGAACATGCCCTGATGTTCCAGCCATGTCCAGAGGCGCAGAGCCTCCTGACAAAGGGTCCAAGACCCCACCCCGCCCTGTTTGTTGCAGTACCACATGGCGGTGGTGTTGTCTGTGAACACCTGCACTACCTTCCCTTTGACAGAGGGAAGGAATGCCTTGAGTGCAAGCCGGATCGCCCGGAGCTCCAGAATGTTGATATGGAGCCGGGACTCCGCCGGAGACCAGAGGCCTCTGATCTCCGCCTCTCCCATGTGACCGCCCCATCCCAGAAGGGACGCGTCCGTCACAACTGTATGCTCTGGCTGGGGAAGGGAGAGGGATCTGCCCATGACCCATTGCCGGTTCGAGAGCCACCACTGCAACTGTTTTGCAGTCCCCTCCGAGATCTGGACGTGATCGGACAGGTTGCCCTGGTGCTGCGCCCACTGGAACTTTAGGTCCCACTGCAGAGCCCGCATATGCCATCTGGCATGATTGACCAGCAGGATGCAGGAGGCCATGAGGCCCAGCAGCCTCAGGGTCATCCTTACTGAAACCCAGGATAAAGGCCGAAAGATCGGAATCATAGCCTGAATATCCCGGACTCGCCGTTCGGGAGGATAGGCCCGAAACTGCGTCGTGTCCAGAACTGCTCCGATGAAAAGGAGCTGTGGAGAAGGAATCAGATGCGACTTCGGCACATTGATGGAGAACCCCAGCGAGTGCAGGAGTTCGGCCGTAGTCTGGAGGTGGGAGACGACTGCCTGGGACGAGCCCGCCTTCAGCAGCCAGTCGCCGAGGTAGGGGAAGACTGAAACCCCTGCCCGGCGCAGATGAGCTGCGACCACCGCCATCACTTTCGTGAACACCCGAGGGGCACTGGTAAGGCCAAAGGGGAGCACGGTGAACTGAAAATGCTCGGGGCCTACCGTGAACCGAAGGTAACGCCGGTGGGCCGGCAGGACGGGGATGTGGAAATACGCGTCCTGCAAGTCCAACGCTACCAACCAGTCTCCTGGGTCGAGGGCAATCAAGACCTGAGCTAGGGTGAGCATCTTGAACTTCTCCTTCCGGAGGAAGCGATTGACGTTCCGGAGGTCCAAGATAGGACGCATGTCCTCCTTGTCCCTTTTGGGCACCAGAAAGTAGTGGGAGTAGCAACCACGCCCTACTTCTGGGGCCGGAACATGCTCGATGGCCCTCTTGGTCAAGAGGGCCGTGACTTCCTTCTGTAGAAGCACCAAGTGATCCCCTGACATGCGGTGGAATTGAGGTGGCATGGCTGGGGGTGGTCTCGAAGGGGAGGGAATAGCCCCTTCGGACAATGTCCAAGACCCACCTGTCCGAGGTGATGGTGCGCCAGTGGGGAAGGTGATGGCGGACCCTGCCCCCTACTGGCGTGCTGTGCACCTGAAAGGAGGGACTAGGAGGGCTTGGAGGCCGCGGACGGGTTGGAGGTGGTGGCCTGACCCGCACGCTGGTTGCCCGATCCGCCACGGCGGAATCCACGCCCTCGGCCACGCGAAGACGCCTGCTGCGCGGGCCGGTGGCTGGGCTGCTGACGTGAAGGGCGCCCCTACCGTGGCCACGATAGGGGCGAAAAGCAGAAGGCAGCGGAGGGCGTGTAGCAGTAAGGCCCAGGGACTTGGCAGTAGCCCGTGAGTCCTTAAAGCGCTCCAACGCATGGTCTGCTTTGGACCCAAAAAGACCGACTCCATCAAAGGGCATGTCCATGAGAGTATTCTGGACATCCCCTGAAAAACCAGTGGTTCTCAGCCAGGCGTGGCGTCGGAGCGCCACCGTCGTTGCAATCGACCTGCCCAGCGAGTCGGCGGTGTCAAGGCCACAACGGATAGTGTATTTGGCCGCATCCTTCCTTCCGCAATGGCGCGGGAAGCAGTGCCTGGACCTCCTCAGGGCACTGGGGCAAAACATCCGCCACCGAATCCCACAGGGAGTGGGTATATCGGCCCAAAAGACAAGCGGTGTTAACGGACCGCAAGCCAGCACTGGAGGAAGAAAAACCTTTCTTCCCAAACTGATCCAGGCGTTTGGATTCCCTATCCGGAGGAGCGGTAGGGAAGGCGGTTTGGGAAGCGGAGGCTTGGACAACCAAGCTCTCAGGAGTGGGGTGGACAGAAAGAAACAGGGGGTCGCCCGGAGCAGGGCGATGGCGTCTTGACACGTTCCGATCCACAGGAGCCCCTGTGTTGGGCTTGGACCAGGCGCCCAAAAGAACGTCAGTGAGGGCGTCGTTAAACGGCAGCACAGTCTCCGCAGAGGAGGCTGCCGGCTGAAGCACCTCTGTCAAGATGTTAGGCTTGACCGTCAAAGTAGGGAGCTGGAGACGTAAGGCCCCAGCAGCCCTACGCAACACCGTACCGAAATTGGCCCCCTCCTCCGTAGCCACGGGAGGAGACAGCATGCCAGTGTCAGGGGAAGTATCCAGACCACTGGCCTCCCTAGACTCTCTGTCCAGTCCTCATCAAACTGACAGTTGCGCGTCAGAGGGTCATCAGACCCCTCCCAGTCCTCCTGGTCCTCCTCTGGTGCAAAATAAGGAGGAGGAGGGACATTTGGGACCCAAGGTCCCATGGGCGCCGGAGCCGGCGTCGAGCGACGTCGCTCCGGGTCCATGTCCGGAGCCGGAAGGAACTGGGGACGACGCCGCCCGGAGCCCAGGGCGGCGTCGAGAACGGCACCGGAGACATCGGCGCCGGCGGAGGCGTGGTTAGGTCGACCGGCGTCGATGGGGGTTGTGGAGCCGGGATCGAGGCCGGGGCCGGAGCCGGAGCCGGGATCGAGGCTGGAGGCACGGGCGACGCCGGGGCCGGAGCCGTCGGCGACGCCCGGAGCAACCCCATCAGGGCCCGCGTGGCCCGAAGGCGCACCGGAGGGGCCTGAAGGCCCGAAGAGGCGGGCCATGGCCGACAGGAATTCCTGTATTGTGGCCGGATCCGCCCCGAACCCGGGAAGGGCGGGTATGGACGGGGCGACTCCACAGGCATGTCCGGGGCCGCGGGGCGGGGACGGTGCCGGGAGGGGCCTCAGCCGAGTCGCGAGACCGGCGAGGCGAAGTCCTAGAGCGATGATGCTTTTTGGACTTTTTGTGCTTCGACTTACCGGACGAAGAAGACTTCGACGCCGACGACCGGTGTGGACTCCGCGATCGACCCCTGGACCTCTCACGCGACCGGGCCTTCCGCGGAGCCGAATGCCGGGCCTCGAGGAGCTTTCGAGACCGCTCTCGCAAAGCTTTCGGGTGGAGGGCCTGGCAGTCGGTACAGGACGCCGTGTCGTGGCCTCGGCCGAGGCAGAAGAGACACTCCCGATGCGGGTCGGTGACGGACATCATCCGCGCACAGGCGCCGCATCGCTTGAAGCCGGGCATCCCTACGACACCTCGAAAGATGGAAAAACAGTGAAAAATCACCAAAAAGTATGGTCAAAAAATGACCAGGGCACTGCTCTTCCCGGATCTGCGCTTGCTGGCGCGGAAAAGAAGAACTGACGTCAGCGCGCAGGGCGGCGCCTAAGTGCTGCCCGCGACGTCATCCCGGCGATCACGACGCCGACGACGGACGCGGAGCCGCACGACGCCGCCTACCGACGCGCAAGGGTACTGCTACGCAAAACTTTCCGGATCCAGCCTGACGCCTGGGGATATTCTAAGGTAAGGAATCTATCACTAACGTGTCTCTTTCAGATTTATTTACTACAAAAACCATATGTTAATGTCAATAGGCCTCTAAGGGTGGATTTTTATTACACGGTTGAAAAGCTTCTAGACAAGTACTGCATGGATCCTCAGTAGGTAAGGGGTTAGTTTCGCCCTCAAACTCTGCAGGTAGAAGATTTGCACTTTGGTAACCCTTGGGGTTGAACATTGTTTTGCAACTTTAATTTTGTGTATACTTATATTTATCTGACTGTATCCCTGAAAGCATGTGCAGAATTCAGGAGTTTGGTATGGTGGAAACCTAACGCCCATTTGCCTTATTGGTTAGTCGGGAAAATTGTCAGCTGTCATAGGTCTGATAGGTTTATTATGAAAAGTTACAACAAAGGCATTAAGCCTGCCCAATTTACTGTAAAAGGTGTGTGTTAAAGCCAACAGGCCTTTAAGAGTGGATTGTCATAACATTGTGTTAAAGGCTATAGACAGATCTTTTGTAAAAGGAATCCCATAGTTTACTGTGGTAGGAAAGGGTTTAGGTGTTTGATACCCACCTCAAACAAGCAAACATGATTTGCAAAGTGTTAAACCTTGTTTGGCCCTTTTCAGTGGGTTGCATATTGGTTTGTCAATTGCAATTTCGAAAATATTTGCAATTTTATGACTTTATGCCTAATGTTTGCAAGCTTATGTGCAATACAGTAGACCTTAGTTCATTATAGTGACAAATCCACAGGTAAAGGAATCTAGCAACCTCAGGTCAAAACACTTCCAATTTGAATCGAGTTGAATAAATGAAAGGTAACACACAGGAAAAGCTAATGGTTTTTATTAAAGATCCTCACCCACTCCATTAGTGGCATGCTTCATCACAGGGTCTCATCTTGGTCCCTATGAACCAGGATGGGCCTACCCATCTTCCAGGGAGCACTTAATTTCCAGCCATGGTTTTCTAAGGGATACAAAATACAATTAGAATACCCAGGTAACCCCTTTAAGAGCGAGTGCCCACAGTATAAATAAAAACAGACAAAGGGTGTCAACGGGACATAAGGACCTACACCCTTTCCTAATGTTGACATGTTTCAGCCTTTTCTTACGGGCTCATATCTGTAGTACGCACCTGGGCACCTAGATTGCCACTTCCCAGTGGCCTCCAGTTCCTGCTTGTTCTAGCCTGATCCAGTTGCCACCTTTTGGCCAAGAGACACTGCCACTGCCCAGGTTTTCCTGCTTACCGTTCTTTCTGCCAACAGACGACCCGCCCACCCCAGGACCAACTTAATGTAGGCTACAGAATGACTGTCTGCGCCTGGATGGTGCCCAGGACCATCCAACGCAACACCACAACCATAGCCGTACCTGCGGTCAGAGCAAACGAACGTTGCCACAACCCGCCACCCTCAGTGATTTCAACACACACCAGCAAACATGCTGCCGCAGCAGCGCATTCCCCGGCACCATGATAGACCTTTCTCCTGCGCCCATTGCAATTTCACCTGCTACACATCAGACGCTGACACCACCACTTGCAAACAGTCACCGCTCTACACCAACTGTCTGCCATGCTCCTCAAATTACGATCCCTCAGAAAAAACTCCACCGAAATCTGGGACATCCTCAACAGACCGAGCTGAGCAGAGCTGAAGTAGGCTTGACAGAAGATGCCAGTACACGTCCGCAACGCTAATAAGCCCAGTACTCTGCTAGATCCTCAAGGGGTCAACAGTCACCCAATCTGGGTACCTACTATCCAGGTAAATATACAGTGTATTGCCTATGTGACCTATTTAATGACTGATTACCACAATCACATTGAAAATATTTGGGAATCAAGTCATCGAGAAGTGTAGTTTTCTTCATAAGGTCCGGAAGAATCACCGCCTGATCCGAGTGGACAAAGGCAAGAAACATGTAGACCGTATATTTTTAAATATGAGATTCATGAGGCTTATTATGACCATTGCACCCTAACTGAGCACTACATTTTTTAATTTGGTTAGTGAGCTCAATCAAACTTATTCGATGAGGATCATCACTAAACCTATCACTTTTTGTATAAACGCACAAGTTACTAACTTGTGTAATGATATATCTGTAAGAGACAGTAGTTCGTGACAGATTCCTTACCTTAGAATATCCCCAGGCGTCAGGCTGGATCCGGAAAGTTTTTGCGTAGCAGTACCGTTGCGCGTCGGTAGGCGGCGTCGTGCGGCTCCGCGTCCGTTGTCGGCGTCGTGATCGCCGGGATGACGTCGCGGGCAGTACTTAGACGCTGCCCCTGCGCGCTGACGTCAGTTCTGTACACGACTTTCCGCGCCAGGAACGCAGAGCCATGCAAGAAGCTGACATAGGTGTCTGAAAAATACTAGGGCCCTGAAAGGGATGTCCTTAACCCTAGAAATCAGTTCGCAGAACGGGGAGGATGGGTGGGGCGGTAAGGAATCTGTCACTAACTACTGTCTCTTACAGATATATCGTTACACAAGTTAGTAACTTGTGCATCTGAAAGAGACACTGTAGTGACAGATTCCTTACCTTAGAATAGATACCCCAGCAATACCAACCCCGGTGGTGGGTCTGCGAACAAAGATCAGACAAGGAAGTCCCGGAGGACAGAACGGCCAAAGAAGCCGTCCCTCCGGACCTGACTGTCAAGGCAGTAATGCTTTGTAAACGTGTGCAGCGAGGCCCACGTAGCTGCCTGACAGATATCCTGCAGCGGAACACCGCGGCCCAAAGCCGTGGTAGCAGCTGTTGCCCTGGTGGAATGGGCACGCAGCCCAACAGGAGGCTCCTTCTTAGCCAAAGAATAGCAGGCTTTGATACACAAGGTTACCCAGCGGGAGATGGTTCTCTTGTGCACCGCCCGACCTTTTTGGCGCCCACGTAGCCAACAAAGAGCTGGTCATCCACCCGGAAATGGTGTGTGCGGTCGATGTAAAAGGAAAGCGCACGTTTTGGGTCCAGACGGTGGAGCCTCTCTTCCTCTCTGGAAGGATGCGGAGGCGGAAAGAAGGTGGGCAAAGTGATGGTCTGCCCAATGTGGAAGGCAGTAACCACCTTTGGCAAGAAGGACGGACGCGTCCTAAGAACAACCTTGTCTGGATGGACAGACAGAAAGGGAGGTTTAAATGATAGAGCCTGGAGCTCACTCACCCGCCCGAGCGGAGGTGATGGCCACCAGAAAGGCAGTCTTCAGAGTCAGAAGACGAAGAGGACAGTTATGTAGAGGCTCAAAGGGAGCGCACATAAGAAAGGTAAGAACCAAGTTCAAGTCCCACTGAGGCATCACAAACGGAACAGGAGGGAAGAGGTGTGTAATGCCTTTTAGAAACCTGTTAACAACAGGGGACTTGAAAAGGGAGGGCGGATCAGGAAGCCTGAGGAAGGCCGAGATGGCACAAAGATAGCCCTTGATGGTACCCAGGGCAGAACCCTGTTGGGCCAGGGAAAGAAGGAACACGAGAACCTCAGAGAGAGGGGCAGAAAGGGGATTCACAGCCTTTGCTGTGCACCATGCCACAAACTTGTTCCACCTGCAGGCGTATACCACCTTAGTGGAGGGACGCCTGGCAGCCAGAATCACATCACAAACTTCGGGAGGCAAGGCGAAAGGAATCAACTGCCGCCGCTCAATCTTCACGCAAGCAGGTGGAGGCTGGACAGGTTCGGGGGGAGGACCGTCCCCTGCTGCTGCAACAGAAGATCCTCCCGAAGAGGCAGACGGATCAGGGGATCTACGCTCATACTGAGTAGCTCGGGATACCAAACTCTTCGAGCCCAGTCCGGAGCCACAAGAATGACTTGGGCCCGGTCGTGCCGAATCTTCTTCAACACTCTGGGTAGAAGTGGTATAGGCGGAAAGGCGTACAACAGACCGCAACTCCACTCGCGACGAAAGCGTCGCCGAGCGAGTGCCGCCTTGGAAATTCCAACGCGCAGAACTGATGACATTGCGCGTTCTCTTCGGTGGCGAATAGATCTAACCAAGGCTCTCCCCACTGTAGAAAGAGTCCTTGCGCCACTTCCGAGTGAAGACGCCATTTGTGATCCATCATGCACCTGCGGCTAAGTTCGTCCGCCCTGGCGTTCAGGGAACCTGCCAGGTGTTGAACCATCAGGAACATGCCCTGATGTTCCAGCCATGTCCAGAGGCGCAGAGCCTCCTGACAAAGGGTCCACGACCCCACCCCGCCTTGTTTGTTGCAATACCACATGGCGGTGGTGTTGTCTGTGAACACCTGCACTACCTTCCCCTTGACAGAGGGAAGGAATGCCTTTAGTGCAAGTCGGATCGCTTGGAGCTCGAGAAGGTTGATATGGAGCCGGGACTCCGCCGGAGACCAGAGGCCTCTGATCTCCGCCTCTCCCATGTGACCGCCCCATCCCAGAAGGGACGCGTCCGTCACAACTGTGTGCTCTGGCTGGGGAAGGAAGAGGGATCTGCCCATGACCCATTGCCGGTTCGAGAGCCACCACTGCAACTGTAGTGCAGTCCCCTCCGAGATCTGGACGTGATCGGATAGGTTGCCCTGGTGCTGCGCCCACTGGAACTTCAGGTCCCACTGCAGAGCCCGCATATGCCATCTGGCATGATTGACCAGCAGGATGCAGGAGGCCATGAGGCCCAGCAGCCTCAGGGTCATCCGTACCGAAACCCAGGATAAAGGCTGAAAGATCGGAATCATAGCCTGAATATCCCAGACTCGCCGTTCGGGAGGATAGGCCCGAAACTGCGTCGTGTCCAGAACTGCTCCGATGAAAAGGAGCTGTGGAGAAGGAATCAGATGCGACTTCGGCACATTGATGGAGAACCCCAGCGAGTGCAGGAGTTCGGCCGTAGTCTGGAAGTGGGGCTGTTTGTATATATTTTTCTAAAAAGATTAATAAAGAACAAAACAAAGAAAACCGTGAATTGATCTGTGATCTTCAATTATATCGTGACCAATGACAAAAGCTAGCTTCACTGGCTTGGACTAAAATTCAGTGTGCCTCGGCAATTGTGGGATATATTATTGGACTCCAGAGGGGATTTTGTCTCCAGTGGTGGTTGTTTTGTCTTCCAAGGGCAGAGGAGGACGTTTTGCCTGAAGAGCACCTAAAACACATTGAGTTCGTGGAAAGCAATTTTTCAGACATATGAGAAAGTGGATGTGCATGTCATATCTGGGAGCTTCTGCCTTGGTGTTTTTTTGTGAAATAATTCTGGAAGTGGGAGACGACTGCCCGGGACGAGCCCGCCTTCAGCAGCCAGTCGTCGAGGTAGGGGAAGACTGGAACCCCTGCCCGGCGCAGATGAGCTGCGACCACCGCCATCACTTTCGTGAACACCCGAGGGGCACTTGTAAGGCCAAAGGGGACCACGGTGAACTGAAAATGCTCGAGGCCTACCGTGAACCGCAGGTAATGCCGGTGGGCCGGCAGGACGGGGATGTGAAAATAAGCGTCCTGCAAGTCCAACGCTACCAACCAGTCTCCAGGGCCGAGGGCAGTCAAGACCTGAGCTAGGGTGAGCATCTTGAACTTCTCCTTCCGGAGGAAGCGATTGACGTTCCGGAGGTCCAAGATAGGACGCATGTCCTCCTTGTCCTTTTGGGCACCAGGAAGTAGTGGGAGTAGCAACCACGTCCTACTTCTGGGGTCGGAACATGCTCGATGGCCCTCTTGGCCAAGAGGGCCGTGACTTCCTTCTGCAGAAGTACCAAGTGATCCCCTGACATGCGGTGGAATTGAGGTGGCATGGCTGGGGGGTGGTCTCGAAGGGGAGGGAGTAGCCCCTTCGGACAATGTCCAAGACCCACCTGTCCGAGGTGATGGGACGCCAGTGGTGAAGGTGATGGCGGACCCTGCCCCCTACTGGCGTGCTGTGCACCGGAAAGGAGGGACTAGGAGGGCTTGGAGGCCGCGGACGGGTTGGGGGTGGTGGCCTGACCCACACGCTGGTTGCCCGAACCGCCACGGCGGTATCCACATCCTCGGCCACGCGTAGACGCTTGCTGCGCGGGCCGGTGGCCGGGCAGCTGACGTGACTGGGCGCCCCTTCCGTGGCCACGAAAGGGGCGAAAAGCAGAGGTGAGCGGAGGGCGTACAACAGAAAGGCCCAGGGACTTGGCCGTAGCCCGTGAGTCCTTAAACCGATCCAGCGCATGGTCTGCCTTTGAACCAAAAAGACCGACTCCATCAAAGGGCATGTCCATGAGTGTATTCTGGACATCATCGAGAAACCAGTCGTTCTCAGCCAGGCGTGGCGACGTAGCGCCACCGTCGTCGCAAGCGATCTGCCCAGCGAGTCGGCGGTATCAAGGCCACAACGGATGGTGTATTTAGCCGCATCTCGCCCTTCCGCAATGGCGCGGGTAAGCAGTGTCTGGACCTCCTCAGAACACTGCGGCAAAACAGCCGCCACCGAATCCCACAGGGAGTGGGTATATCGGCCCAAAAGGCAAGCGGTGTTGACGGACCGCAAGCCAGCACTGGAGGAAGAAAAAGCCTTCTTCCCAAATTGGTCCAGGCGTTTGGATTCCCTATCCGGAGGGGCGGTTTGGGAGGCAGAGGCTTGGACAACCAAGCTCTCAGGGGTGGGATGTTGGGAGAGAAACAAGGGGTCGCCCGGAGCAGGGCGATGGCGTCGGGCCACGTTCCTATCCACAGGAGCCCCTGTGGTGGGTTTGGACCAGGCACCCAAAGAACGTCAGTGAGTGCATCATTAAACGGCAGCACAGTCTCCGAAGAGGAAGCCGCCGGCTGAAGCACTTCTGTCAGGAGGTTAGTCTTGACGGCCACAGTAGGCAACTGGAGATGTAAGGCTCCAGCTGCTCTACGCAACACCGTTGCAAAATTAGCTGCCTCCTCCGTAGCCACGGGAGGAGACAGCATGCCAGTGTCAGGGGAGGTGTCTAGACCACTGGCATCCCCAAGTTCCTCAGCCCAGTCCGGATCAAACTCAACACTGTTGTGTGAGAGGGTCCTCAGACCCCTCCCAGCTCTCCTGGTCCTCCTCTTGTTCAAAATATGGAGGAGGAGGGACATTTGGGACCCAAGGTCTCATCGGGCGCCGGAGCCGGCGTCGAGCGGCGTCGGTCCGGCTCCATGTCCGGAGCCGGAGAGAGCCGAGGACCGACGCCGTCCGGAGCCCCGGACGGCGTCAGGAACGGCACCGGGGGCGTCGGCGGAGGCATGGTTAGGTCAACCGGCGTCGATGGGGGTTGCAGTACCACCGGAGCCGGGATCGAGGCTGGGGCCGGGGCAACCCCATCAGGGCCCGCGGGGCCCGATGGCGCACCGGAAGGACCTGAAGGCCCGAAGAGGCGGGCCATGGCCGACAGGAATTCCTGTATTTCGGCCGGAGTCGCCCCCGAACCCGGAAAGAACGGGTAATTCGAGGGCGGCTCTACAGGTATGTCCGGGGCCGCGGGGGCGGGGACGGTGCCGACTGGGGCCTCAGCCGAGTCGCGAGACCGGCGAGGCGAAGTCTTAGAGCGATGACGCCGCTTAGACTTCTTGTGCTTCGACTTACCGGAGGAGCGCGAAGACTTGGATTCCGACGAACTGCGGGGACTCCGCGACCGGCCCCTCGACCTCTCCCGAGACCGGGGCTTGGTGCGGCGCGGAGCCGACTGCCGGACCTCGAGTAGCTTTCGAGACCGCTCTCGCAAAGCCTTTGGATGAAGTTTCCGGCAGTCAGGGCACGACTTCGTGTCGTGGTCTCGGCCGAGACAGAAGAGACACTCGAGATGCGGGTCCGTGATCGACATCATGCGACCACAGGCGCCGCATGGCTTGAAGCCGGGCATCCCTACGACACCTAGGAGTCGTGAAGACTCGAAAAAGAAACAGTGAAAAAATTCACAAAAAAGTTAGTCAAAAATTGACTAGGGCACTGCTCTTCCCGGATCTGCGCTTACTGGTGCGGAAAAAGAAGAACGGATGTCAGCGCGCAGGGGCGGCGTCTAAGTACTGCCCGCGACGTCATCCCGGCGATCACGACGCCGACGACGGACGCGGAGCCGCACGACGCCGCCTACCGACGCGCAAGGGTATTGCTACGCAAAAACTTTCCGGATCCAGCCTGACACCTGGGGATATTCTAAGGTAAGGAATCTGTCACTAACGTGTCTCTTTCAGATGAACGAGTTACTTACCTTCGGTAACGATGTATCTGGTAGAGACACAGTCTAGCCGCAGATTCCTTAACTTAGAATATCCCCAGGCGTCAGACTGGATCCGGAGAATTTTTTGCAGCAGCACCTCTGCGCGCCGGGGGGTGGCGCCGCATGGCTTCGCCCTGACGTCGTCCACGGACATGACGTCAGTGGAGCCATATAAGTCCCTCCCGGTGAGCTGACGTCCGTTTTCTTCTGAGAAACTTTTCTGCGCCACAACGCGGAGCCACCACCAAAAATTGTTAGAGTATGGGAACAGTGTGCGAAAAAAGATGAAAAATCAGTGAAACAAAACACAAAAATTGACAGTGACAAGCACTGTATACTGAAAGCAATTGAAGGAAATAAACAGAGCACCGCTCTGAAAGAGCAGAGCACCGCTCTGAGAAACAGCCCCGCAAAAGCGAAGACTATGCCCTCCCCCGAGGCAAAACGACATATGAAAAGAATGTCAAGGCAGACGACAGGAAGACTGCAATAGCAATATCTACCCGTGAAGGGCAACAAGACCGGAACCACATAAGTAATGACGATCTACCAAAGGTCGGTAACACCAGGAATGCCGTATCCCCTGTAAGAGATCTATGGACTGAGGCACAGTCAAATAGACCCCAAACCAATTGACTGTAGTAGAGTCAAGAAACAAGAGACCCCAGAGCAATGGAGAAGGTGGGAGGGAGGGAAGAAGAACATTAGTAGGCCCCACACTGGAAGAACCAGGGTGTAGGGATGTAGAAGGATACATGAACCCGCCGTCCAATCCCGAGAATGGGTGGAGAAGAACAAGTAAAACAGAATGAATCATCCTACCGAGGAGGGAGGTGAAAAATGCCACCCCGTAGGAAGATAAAAGCCACCTTTAAGGAGGCGAGTGCATAACACCCAACCTGAAAAGGTCCTCGCAGAGCGGGGAGGATGGGCGGGCGTTAAGGAATCTGCGGCTAGACTGTGTCTCTACCAGATACATCGTTACCGAAGGTAAGTAAACTCGTTCATCTGATAGAGACATCTAGCCGCAGATTCCTTAACTTAGAATAGATAACAAAGCCATACCCCATAGGAGGCAGGTCTGCGACTGAACCCCACGAAGGTCCCAAGAGAACCCAGTCGTCAACAAGTTGACTAAACACAGTGGAGGCAGCAATGCCAGCGTGGCCAACACCAGACCAGTAAGCTCTGTAAGGAGCGGAAAACAATGGGAGGCAAAGGCATCACAAGCCGCCCAGGGACGGCATGAAAGCCCTCTCGTTTGTACAGGGTTTGAAAAGGAGCACAGAACCAGAATGTCAGTGCGGAATGTGAGAGTCCATAACTTCCGCAAAAGAAGGTGAACTGATCATAGGAGCCGATGGATCCGCAGGATTCGATGGATCTGCAAGAGACAAAGACCCAGAGAGAGGACAAGACGGTATGACCGAGTCAGAGAATACAGGTCGAGCATGCACAACAGTGGAAGAAGCACTGTTGAAAGCGTACCAGCTAGGAAACTTTGGACATCAGTGGTAGGATGCTGACCATGTCCAGGAAGAGCCTGTGCTACCAGAGACACAAGACCTGCCATTGCGCAATCGCCCCTTCGCAAAATGACATGAGAGAGGGCGGACGTCAACAAGCAGAATGACACATAACCATGACTACAAAGAGACATGCATGCGGGGGACAGTAGTACACATGGGCAGACCGCGTGTACCGCTAGAACCACGCCACGTAAAAGGAAATGAACAATGGAACGCAGTGAGAACAGCCCAGATGCGAAAGATGCATCACCAGGTGGGCAACCGACGAAAGGGAGCCGGCAAGCTGGACACACACACACAAGGCTTGCTTCCATGAGAAGGCCGAGAGCAAGACCACGGACACCGCAGCAAGGAAACCCTAGTATGCGTGCCCAAGAGCGCACCAGAGGTACCAACAGCTGTGTTGCAGCAGAACCGGACAGAGCAATGTCCAGACCCGTAAGCAACAACGACCACCCAGCAGGGAGGAGCCACAGTCCCCCGTGAGACAGACTGGGAGACTGAGCAGTACTCGAAAGAGTCAGTACTAAACGGACATAGAGTAACAGGAAATTGTAAAGAGATGTACATAGAAGACCACACAAGACAGTGAGTGTCCTGAAGAGAACACTTCCACAGAGAGCAGCAGTAGCAGCCCGAAGTAGAAGTGTGACAAACTCCTGCACGGAAGCAGCAGGGGAAGAGGAATCTCCTCCTGAAGAGAACACTTCCACAGAGAGCAGCAGTAGCAGCCCGAAGTAGAAGTGTGACAAACTCCTGTGCAGAAGCAGCAGGAGAAGAGGAAACTCCTGTGTGGGAAGTGCCCATGGCGTAGGGCACAAGGCAATGTACAGTATAGGCGTACGTGGCGAGGATGCCACCGTCTACAGACAAAGTCCAGACAGGACTGAACTACAAAAAAGTACTACCTATCCTGGAGAGAGGAAAGTAGAAACCAGTCATGGCAGGAGCGTAAGAAAAGCGTAAGCCCCCCGTGGCAGTGAACATACTAGGGAGCATCCACCTGACGCGCATAGAACACAGAAGAACCATGCCGCGTCAGCCCTGCGTGCCTGGGAGCCGCGCCACAAGGCTCTGCCTTGAGGTCGTCCATGGCCAGGACGAACTGTGCCGGAACGGAACAGGACAAGGTGGTCCAAGGGACAGTGGCTGACGATAAGGGCAGCCAACATAGACAAAGAGGGCGAAGCTGAAATGAAACTCCTGGAAGAGGCAGGCAAGGCAGAAACCTCAAGAAAGTGAGCATCTACAGATACAGGGGAGTGCTACGGACCAACCGCAGACCCCAACAGATAGGCAATAGCCTTTGAAGAAGACTCCACAGGAGCCTACCAAGCCTTCTGTGTAAGGAAGGAAGCTAGACAATAGCCAGCGAATAAGGCAGCTAGACAATAGCCAACGAATACCCCACATAGGGTAAGCCTCAACCCCAGCTAGGGGCACCTCTTGAGCACGAACTCATAGACAGAGGAGTCAACAGAAAGCAGAATCAGCTGACCAGCTGCACTAAATAGAAGCAAAAATGGCGGGAAGCCATACAGGCCGTCTGTGCATTACGTCATGAACCCAGGGCCCAGAACAAGCAGAGACAACACTGCACCCGAAAATAAAAGTCCACAAAAGGACTAGAAAACACAAAGTCATGGGAGCCCAGACATGAGGCGGTTGACTGCTGAGTCCGCATGACTGTCAAAAAGGGTCACGCCATCAAATGGCAAATCCCGAAGACTCTCCCGAACATTGTCAGGGAAACCGCCATCGCGCAGCCAGGCATGGCGACGCAGAGCAACGGACCTGGCCATCGCCCGACCCACAGAGTCAGTGGTGTCCATAGCCGACCGAATGGTAAATTGTGCCATGTCTCGGCCATCATGAAGGAGACGATCCAGGTCAGCACGGGGACCCTCTGGAAGAGCGGGAAGAAGACGCTCGACTGAGTCCCAAAGGGCAAAAGTAGCCTGTGCAAACATGCAAGAGGTGTTCAGAACACGGATGCCCAAAAATTTGGCGGCCACATGTCTCCAACCAACGAGACTCCCTAGAGGGAGGTAGCAACGGGAGAGGAGAGGAAGGCTGCGAGGCGAAAGTCGCCTGGACCACCCGGCCGTGAGCCCTAGGATGAAGGGACAAACAGACAGGGTCATCTGGAGCATGGCGATGCAAACGTGCGATGGCACGATCCACAGGGTCTCCCGAGGAGGGCCGTGCCCACGTGCCAAGAAGGGTGTCAAATAACGACCCGCCAAAAGGCAGCAAGGGCTCCACCTCCACAGCATCTTGGTGGAGGAGATCCAATAAAGGATCAGAAGGCAAGTAGACTGAGGGGGGTTGCAGGTGTAAAATAGCTGTAGCCCTGCGAACAGCCCTAGCAAATGCCGCGCTAGCCTCTGTAGCCATTCTAGGTGGCGATAACAAACCATCTGTAGGGGACGGTTGAAGGCTAACGCGTCCCCCAGAAAGGAGAGACGCCACCGCCGGATGCCGAGCAAAGGGCCACTGGCCAGGGGGCAGCGGAGCCGGAGAGCGTCGAAACAACCCTGGGTGCTCCGGGTCCTCATCCTCTTCGAACAGAGGAACAACAGGAACCGGCGACGGCACCGGCGTCGACAATCACCAAGGGTGACTCGGCCTGGCATCGGACCGGCGTCGACTCGCCCTCCACTGAGGCCTGCGGGGAGGAAGGATGTCGACAAGGAGTCGAGCTCCGTGCTGCAGCTGCATCCGACGTCGGTGCAGGGAGCCCCAAAGGGCTATGCGGAGACGGGGCAGAAGGGCTCGACGTCTGACTGGAATGCCCCTCCAGGCCGTGTCCCGGCGTCGCAGCGACTCCGGAACCGGAGTCGAGGCACCCGGCCGGCGCCGAGGGCGAACCCACCGGCGAGGACCCGACCTGAGTCCCTACCCACTCTGTGGGGCCCGAGGGCACGCCAGGGAGAGGGGGTGACCCAAAGATGGAGTGAAGAGCCTTGGAATAGGCTTCCATCTGGGCCCGAGTCGCCCCAACACCCGGAAAGGGTGGGTATAAGGGGACCGACTCCTGGGCGCCCGCGCCCGGTAAGGACCGGGAGCAGCAGGCCCCGTCGTCACGTTTATGTGAGGTCGACGACCTCCGTGACTTGTGCTTGCGCTTACCTGCAGCAGGGGAACGACGTCCGCGAGAACGACTCCGTGACCGGACCCGAACAGGAGCCCCAGCTCGAGATGGAGATCGGCAGCGCGAAGGCTCTGAGCGGGACATCCGGGCGGTCAACAACTTCATCCGGCGCTCCTGCAGGGATTTCGGCTTCATCTGCCGGCAGGCGTTGCATTCCTCGGAGTCGTGGTGCTCTCCTAGGCACCACCTACAGATCGCGTGTGCATCCGTCACGTACAGGTCTCACACGCCTTGAAACCCGAAGGCATCGCACACCGTTCCCAGAAGCCGAAAGCGTCAAGAAGGCCTGAAACAACAGGCCAGAGGAACCGCTTACTCCTGGATCCGCGTTGGGACACGGAAAAGAAGGAAACTGACGTCAGAGCGCCGGGAGGGACTTATATGGCTCCACTGACGTCATGTCCGTGGACGACGTCAGGGGGGAGCCATGCGGCGCCGCCCCCCGGCGCGCAGAGGTGCTGCTGTAAAAAATTCTCCGGATCCAGTCTGACGCCTGGGGATATTCTAAGTTAAGGAATCTGCCGCTAGATGTCTCTATCAGATGAACAAGTTACTTACCTTCGGTAACGATATATCTTTAAGAAACATAGGTTAGTTATAGATTCCTTACCTTAGAATTACCCCCAGGCGTCAGACTGGATCCGGAAAGTTTTTCGTCAGCAGTACCCCTGCGCGTCGAAAGGTGGCGACGGTCAACTCCGTGTTCGTGGTTGGCGTCGTGGTCGCCGGGATGACGTCGCGGTAGCTACATAGACGCCGCCCTCGCGCGCTGACGTCAGTTCTTTTACACGACATCCCACGCCAAAAGCGCAGAGCCATGCAAGACACTGACCACTGGAGCACAAAACTAGGGCCCTGAAAGGGATTCCTTAACCCTAGAAGTCAGTTCGCAGAATGGGGAGGATGGGTGGGGCGGTAAGAAATCTATAACTAATCTATGTCTTTTACAGCTATATCGTTACTGAAGGTAAGTAACTTGCTCATCTGAAAGAGACAATTAGTTATAGATTCCTTACCTTTAGAATAGATTCCCCAGCAATACCAACCCCGGAGGTGGGTCTGCGAACCAAGTTCACACCAGAAAGTCCTGGAGAACAGAACGGCCAAAGAAGCTGTCTCTCCGGACTTGGCTGTCCAGGCAGTAGTGTTTTGTAAACGTGTGTAGAGATGCCCACGTAGCTGCCTGACAGATGTCATTAAGGGGGACTCCCCCGTCCAAAAGCAGTGGTAGCTGCCGTATCCCTGGTGGAATGGGAGCGCAGTCCCACAGGAGGCTCCTTCTTTGCCAAAGAATAGCAAGCTTCGATGCACAAAACGACCCACCTGGAGATGGTCCCTTTGTGCACGGCCCGACCTTTCTTGGTGCCCACGTAGCCAACAAAAAGCTGGTCATCCACCCAGAATTGTTTGGTGCGATCCAAATAGAAGGAAAGCGCACGTTTTAGATCCAGACGCTGGAGCCTCTCTTCCTCCTTTGAAGGATGCGGAGGCGGAAAGAAAGTGGGCAAAGTGTTGGTTTGCCCAATGTGGAAAGAAGTAACCACCATGGGAAGAAAGGAAGGTCTAGTTCTGAGCACGACCTACTCCGGATGAACAGCCAGAAAGGAAGGCTTGGAAGAAAGAGCTTGGAGCTCACTCACCCTGCGCGCAGAGGTGATGGCCACCAGAAAGGCAGTTTTCAAAGTCAGAAGCCTGAGAGGACAGTTATGTAGCGGCTCAAAGGGAGCGCACATAAGATATGTAAGAACCAAGTTCAAGTCCCACTGAGGCATTACGGAGGGAACAGGAGGAAAAAGATGAGTAATGCCCTTGAGGAAGCGAATTACAACAGGGGACTTGAAAAGAGAAGGCTGATCAGGAAGCCTAAGGAAGGCTGAAATGGCCGAGAGGTAGCCCTTTAGAGTGCCCAGAGCAAAGCCCTGCTGGGCCAAAGAAAGGAGGAACAAGAGAACCTCAGAAAGAGGGGCAGAAAGTGGATCCACAGCCTTTGCTGTGCACCATGCCACAAATTTGTCCCATCTGCAGGGGTATACCGTCTTAGTGGAGGGACGCCTGGCTGCCAAGATAACATCACAGACTTCGGGAGGCAGGTCAAACGACGCCAACTGACGCCGCTCAATCTCCACGCAAGGAGGTGGAGGCTGGACAGAGGCAGTCTGATCGGAGGATCGATGGCCATGTTGAGCTGCTCGGGATACCAGACTCCGTGCCCAATCCGGAGCCACAAGAATGACTTGGGCCCGGTCACGCTTGATCTTCTTCAGCACTCTGGGCAGAAGTGGTATAGGCGGAAAGGCGTATAGAAGACCGCAACTCCACTTGTGACGAAAAGCGTTGCCTAGAGAGTGCAGTCTTGGAAATTCCAACGCGCAGAACTGCCACCATTGCGCGTTTTCTTCGGTGGCGAATAGATCTAACCAAGGCTCTCCCCACTGCTGAAAGAGACCTTGCACCACCCCCGAGTGAAGACGCCATTCGTGATCCATCATGCACCTGCGGCTGAGCTCATCCGCCCTGGCGTTCAGGGAACCTGCTAGGTGTTAAACCACCAGGGATATGCCCTGATGTTCCAGCCATGTCCAGAGGCGGAGGGCCTCCTGACATAGGGTCCACGACCCAACCCAGTCTTGTTTGTTGCAGTACCACATGGCGGTGGTGTTGTCCGTGAACACCTGCACTACTCTTGCCCGGACAGAGGGAAGGAATGCTTTGAGTGCAAGACAAATCGCCCGAAGCTCCAGAAGGTTGATGTGGAGTCCGGACTCCGCCGGAGACCAGAGGTCTCTGATCTCCGCCTCCCCCATGTGGCCGCCCCATCCCAGAAGTGATGCATCGGTCACCACTGTGAACTCTGGTTGGGAAAGGGAGAGGGATCTGCCGCCGACCCAATGCTGGTTCGTGAGCCACCACTGCAATTGGTGTGTAGTGCCCTCTGAGATCTGGACGCAATCGGACAGATTCCCCTGATGTTGTGCCCACTGCAACTTCAGGTCCCACTGCAGAGCCCGCATATGCCACATGGCATGGTCCACCAGCAGGATGCAGGAGGCCATCAGATCCAGCAGCCTGAGGGTCATCCTGACTGAAACCCGGGATAGAGGCCGAAAGATCGGAATCATAGCCCGAATATCCCGGACTCGCTGTTCGGGAGGATAAAACTGAAACTGCGTCGCATCCAGAACCGCTCCGATGAAGTGGAGCTTCTGATAAGGGGTCGGGTGTGACTTCGGCACGTTGATGGAGAACCCCAGCGAATGCAGGAGGTCGGCCGTAGTCTGGAGGTGGGAGACGGCAGCCTGGGGCAACCCGCCTTCAACAGCCAGTCGTCGAGATAGGGGAAGACTGGAACCCCTGATCTGCGCAGATGAGCTGCGACCACCGCCATCACCTTGGTGAACACCCGAGGGGCGCTGGTAAGGCCAAAGGGGAGCACGGTAAACTGAAAGTGCTCGTGGCCTACTGTGAACCGCAGTTAACGCCGGTGGGCCGGCAGGACGGGGATGTGAAAGTAAGCATCCTGCAAGTCCAACGCTACCATCCATTCTCCAGGGTCGAGTACAGACAAGACCTGAGCTAGGGTGAGCATGTTGAACTTCTCCTTCCGGAGGAAGCGGTTGACGTTCCTGAGATCCAAGATAGGACGCAGGCCTTTGTCCTTCTTGGGCACCAGAAAGTAGTGGGAATAGCAACCACGTCCTACTTCTGGGGCAGGAACGCGCTCGATGGCTCCCTTGGCCAAGAATGCCGATACTTCCTGTTGGAGAAGGGCCAGATGATCCTCCGACATGCGATGGTACTGAGGTGGCATGGAAGGAGGGGTAGTCTCGAAGGGGAGGCAGTAGCCCCTTCGGACTATCTGCAAAACCCACCTGTCTGACGTGATGGTGCGCCAGTGGGGGAGGTGATGGCAAATCCTGCCGCCCACTGGCATTTGCTCCAGCGCGTGGTCTGCCTTGTCGCCGAAAAGGCGACGGCCATCAAAGGGCATGTCCATATGAGTGAATTGGACATCCCCGGAAAAACCAGTCGACCGCAACCAGGCGTAGCGTCGAAGGGCTACTGACATGGAAATCGGTCTTCCTAGTGACTCGGCGGTATACAGCCCACAGCGGATGGTAAACTTCGATGCGTCTCTCCCCTCGGCAACTGCACAGGAGAGCACGGCCCGGGCTTCCTCCGGGCACTGGGGCAGCACCTGCGCTACCATATCCCACACACAGTGGGTGCAACGGCCCAACAGACATGCAGTGTTTACCGACCGCAGTCCCAAGCTGGAGGAAGAAAACATTTTCTTCCCAATGTGGTCCAGCTTTTTGGATTCCCTATCGGGTGGTGCGTTAGGGAATGCGCCTTTGGAGGTGGAGGCTTGGACCACCAAGCTCTCAGGGGGGGGTGTTGGGAGAGGAAAGGGGGGTCGCCCGGGGCCGGGCGGTGGCGTCGGGCAATCATCCTGTCCATAGGAGCTCCTTTGTTGGGCCTGGACCAGGTGCCAAAAGGATGTCCGTGAGGGCTTCATTAAACGGCAGCAAGGGCTCCGAAAAGCTCGCTGCCGGTTCAAGCACCTCTGTCAGGAGGTTAGTCCTGACTGCCACCGTAGGTAGCGCGAGGTGGAGCGCCTCGGCCGCCCTACGCAACAGCACTGCATATGACGTCCCTCCTACGTAGCCACGGTAGGAGGAGACAACATGCCAAGGTCTGGTGAGGTATCCAGACCTCTGGCTTCCCCCAGTTCCTCTCTCCAGTCCTGTTCATAAACCAACTGGTCGATTAAAGGGTCCCCAGACCCCTCCCAGTCCTCCTCACCCGCCTTTGGCTGCCAATCTGGTCTCAGAGAGCCAGGGTAGAACAGGGGCACAAAAGTACCCGTCGGCGCCGGATCCGGCGTCGGTCGACACCAGTCCGACTCAGTGTCTACCTCGAGGTGGAGGCTGGGGTCGACATCGGCTGGGGACACAGCCGACGCCGGCTGCGGACGTGGTGCCGGTGGAATCGGTGCCGGGGGAGGCATAACAAGTTCGACCGGCGCCGATCCGGATCCAGGCCTGGATCCAAGGGGACCCTGGGACGCCAAGGCCGAAGCCGGCGAAGGCCCAGGGCCCCCAGCCGAGTCCACGGGGCCCGAAGGCGCGCCGGCAGAGTCGGGCTGCCCAAAGATGGCGTGCATCGCTTCATAAAACTGTAAAACTGACGAAGCTGGGCAGGGGTCGCTCCCAGTCAGGAGGGGAAACTCGGAGCCGACCCTTCGGGCTCCGCATGCGGAGCCGTTGGAGGGGCACCACCCGCATCCGTCGCGTCGGCAGACGAACGGGGAGAAGTGGAAGAGCTACGACGCTTCTTCGACTTCTTCTTGTGCTTCGACTTACCTGACCCCGAGTGCGAAGACTTGGATGAAGAATGGTGGTGGCTCCACGACCGGTCCCTCGACCTCCTACGCGACCAGGACCTCGAGCGACGCGGAGCCGACTGCCGGGCCTCGAGTAGCTTTCGGGACCGCTCCCGCAAAGACTTCAGGGCCATGGTCCGGCAGTCGGAGCACGACTTTGGGTCGTGGTCGCGCTCCAGGCACTAGAGGCACACGAGGTGCGGATCCGTCAACGACATCAGTCAGTTACAGGAACCGCAAAAGCCTTGAAGCCGGGCATCCCTCGTGCACTAGGAGTCGATGGACTCAAAAAACGAAGTCGACAAAAGTCGAGAAAAAGTCAGTCAAAAAGTGACTGGAGGTACCGCTCTCTCCGGATCTGCGCTTGCTGGCGCGGAAAAAGAAAGAACTGACGTCAGCATGCGAGGGCGGCGTCTATGTAGCTACCACGGCGTCATCCCGGCGACCACGTCGACGAACGCGGAGTCGACCGACGCCACCTTCCGACGCGCAGGGGTACTGCCTACGAAAAACTTTCCGGGTCCAGTCTGACGCCTGGGGGTAATTCTAAGGTAAGGAATCTATAACTAACTGTTTCTTTCAGATTTACTGCACTGCTTGGACTGCGATGACGACCTATCACAGGATCGGCTTTGAGAGCGGGAATGAGTCTGCGCTATTGACTTGGGCTTACACAAGGCATGTCACTTCTTTCAGTGTTTAGCGATGTATAGTTTCACTTCACGGTCTCCGATCGCCTTCGGGTGCATGAGGGCACCTTCTTCATATGACTTGGAGTCATGCCCTAAGCCCAAACACTAAAGGCAGTCCTTGTGCGGGTCCATCACCGACATCTGTTCCAGACTGTCACAGAAACGTTTGAACCATACAGTCTTCAATGGGAACATTGTTCCCTTGCACAAAGTAAATAGTTTTGAAAGAATTAAACAACCTATGAAAGGGAGTGGAGCTCTGGTTAGTGCATGAAGGCAGGGAAAGAAAGAGGCTGACGTCAGCGCGCTTATATGTGGCTGCACTCATTTCTGGAGCAGAACAAGGCCAACACGAAGCTGTCTGATGCCACTTAGCGGTGTGTGGGAGCACTGCTATGAAACCTTTGGGATCCATTCTGGCTCTTGGAGAATATTCTAAAGGTGAGGAATCTGCACCGGTAAGTATCCATCCGAAAGGTTGTGTGAAGAATGACCTTCCCCTAAAAATACTTCATTTTGCCAAACATCAATGAGGGCCTCTAGGAAAACAATACAACCAACTACTTAAATTATTAATGATTTATGGACTTCCCGGAGTCCAGATAATTTCATTTGATCTCAACTGGGACGAAGAAGGCAACACCCAACAGCTATTTTTGCTGTAGTGGGAATAGCAGCAGCGTAGCCTAAAATTCACAGATTACTAAGACTGTTAAAAGTAAGGGGCTAAAACAGACAAGCAAGTTATCAGACTACCGTAATAGGGCCACACACTCTTTCGTTAGGACACATGAACTACAAAAATGTTTTACTAATTACATACGAAGAGAAAATCTAAAATTATAAACAATCAAATATGAATGCAATTTTTTACTAAGTAGCAATAAGAATTCTTTATGGGATAGTACAAGCAGAAAAAAAAAGGACATTTCCTAAAAATGGAAGCACATAAGCAGACTGCCTGGGTTTCCGAGAATGAGATATTTCAATAGATAGGATTAGTTAGCACTTGAATGGTGAACAGGTCACCAATAAAATGTCATTTCCACCCTTTCAATAGATTGGGGTATGACTTTTCCATCTTCTTTCGGAGTGTGGTCCGTAGACTTAGGCAGTGCTAATGAGTTGGAGAGTTTTTTGGGTAGATGGAACAACAGGGCGGTGATACACAGCATATATTTTTCCTTGGTTGGTATGGGTGATTGTTGCTTGGAATATTTAAGTGTGTGCTGAACGCCTTAATATCTCATTAAGAGCATATTCAGGCTGTTCTGCATGTTTGTTGAAAATTGCATTTAAATTAATGTTGTCGTATAATGGTAGTAATCCAGATGAGACCCAGATCATTGAAAGACAGTCTCAAGAAATGGGTTCTAGCATACCAATACATTGTGTCTTCTTTGTAAATCACACAAGATATGCAGGGATCTTAAATTACACATACAACGAAGCAAGGATAAATAAATTATACAATGCCGTAAGTAACTTTGTGCAACAAACTGTGTCAGAACACCTAGTTTCCTAAGCATAACAAATGCATATAAACCAATAGAAATAGGTTACATCACTGAGAACAGTTACACTAATGCATTCCAAACTAACAAAGAACATGAAACAGCACATAGCAAATTGTGAAGGGATGCACGAAAAGCAGGCAACACAGATCTAAGAAATGAAAGCTAACCAATGAAATTAAAGAACATGTTACTTACCCTTGCTAACACTTTTTCTAGTGGATACGGACCACAGATTCCTCACCTTGTAACCCAGGCATCAGACTGATCCGAAACTTTAAAGCTGTCATCTACGCTAGGAAGTGGCTTCATATGACTCAGCATCAACGTCGTTCCTCTCTGGAAGTGACCAGCGGAGTCGAATACAAGTACCACCAGTGCATGTTGATGTCAGTTTGTTTCTTCCGCTGTCTGCGCTCTTTGAAGTAGAGCCTATTGGCAAGCCCCAACAGTGTGAAGAGCTCTAAACTGGAACCTTTTAAGATGGAAAAAAAGCTCAGTTCACAGAAAAGGGGAGGTGGGAGGATCGGTAAGAAATCTGTGGTTAGGTGGCCTCCCAAACCCAGTAACTATGCACCGAAGAGCAGCAATCTGCACTGGGTGGGGAAAGGAGAGAGGTCTGCCACTCACTGAACTGCAGTCCTGTAGCCACCAATGTAGGTCTTTTGCAGTCTCCTCCGAAATTTGAACACAATCCAACAGATTCACCTCATGTGGTGCCCACTGGGATTTGAGGTCCAACATCAGAGCCTGCATTTGACACCTGGTATGTTTGGCCAGAAGAATGCAGAAGGCCGACTTTCACATTAGCCTCACAGTCATCCGCACTGAGATCCAGAACAGAGGCTGAAACACTGGGATTATAGCCTGAATATACTGGACTCTCCGCTGTTGTGGAAAGAACCAAACCATATCCAGAATAACTCTGATGTACAGGAGCGTCTGAAAAAGTCAGATCGGGCTGCAGGACAGTGATATGGAAATAAACGTCCTGCAGCTCCAATGCTACCATTTAATCTCTGGGGCTTACGGCAGACAGGACTAGAGGACAGAGCTATGAGCATCTTTATTTTGTCCTTCCGCAGGAAGGAGTTGAGAGGGCACAGATCTAAAATGGGATAAAGGTCTCCACCGTTCTTCGGAACCAAGAAGTAGGGCCAGTAACATCCAGTTACTATGTCCGAAGCCGAAACCCTCTCTATGGCTCCTTTGTCCAGAAGGGCCTGCACTTCCTGCTGCAAGACGGATATGGTCCTCCATCAGCCTACTGGATGGTGGTGGAAACTGCAGCACAGAAACCTAAGGGTGTAGCCTGATGCACAACTTGCAGGACCCATTTATCTAAAGTGATGGCCTGCTACTGATAGAGGGTTGTGTCCCAGCATGGACACATTAAAGCGGTTTCGCGATTGCAGATGCTGTAGAGGAGGTGGACTAAGTTGCATGTTGTCCCTGCTGTCCTAGGTGTTGTCCATGCCAGCCGCAGCCTGCGCCACAAAAGGACTGAAAGTCTTGCTAAGCTGGTGGGGAGAGCTGGTGACAACAAAACTGAAAACCCCAACAGTAGCCACGAGGAGAGAGAGAAATTGTCAGTGTAAAAATCTGGTTTGGGAAAAAGAAAAAAAAAATAACATGCTTTGGTCCTACTCTCCTTAAAATGTTCCAGGAATTAATCCATTTTTTCATCAGAGGCGAGAGGAGTCAAACGACATGTGCATCAGAGATACATGGACATCTTGGAGAAGCCCTCAGACCTCATACAGGCATGGTGATGAAGTGGCACACTGGTGCCCATTGCTCGACCTAAGCAGTCAGTCATGTCCAAGCCAGAAAGAATGACGAATTTTGCTTCATCGCAACTGTAGGAAAGTGCCCTTTTTGACATGGCCATCCCCACTTTTTGACCTAGTACTGATGCTTTTTGACTGAAAGTGCATTGGGTCCCAGCTAACCAGGCCGCCAGTGCCAGTGCTCTTTCCCAAAACAAGATAACTATCCAATTGTAACCCAATTGGCAAGGGCTTTTAGCACCCCTGTAAGCCCCTAGTAAGTGGTACCCCTGGTACCAGGGCATGAGTACTAAGGAGGGTCCCTATAGGCTGTAGCATGTATTGTGCCACCCAAAGGGACCCACACAAAAACTGCATGCAGACTGCCATTGCGTGATGTGTGAAATGGTCCAAATCTTTTTGAAAACACAACATGACATTCCTTGAGTGTCGTGCAAAGGTACACTGCTTATATACATAATTTAGTCGCCCCTACAGCAGGCCTTAGAGCCCTACGGCAGTGTGCATTATATTATATGTGAGGGCACATCTTCATGAGCAGATAGGCCCCTGTGATGTCTAGTTACATTACTAGATATTGCAATTGATCAGGCAGCCATCTTAAGACAATTACTGGCCATTGGTCATAACAAGTCACCCAGCTACATGATGGCTGCACTAAAATCAATGGTGTTTGATATCAAACACCTTGTCTTGATAAATCTGTACTAATGCCAGTACTAGATTTATTACGACATGCACCCAGAGGGCACCTTAGAGGTGCACACTGAAAACCTAATAGCCCTTGAGTATGCTGGCTGACTGGTATCTCCCAGCCTGCCCCCACTGTTTTGCTGACCACTGGGTCCACCAAGGGAGCATCTTGCCAGGAGGAGGTCATTGTGGTTCTAGGAGGTCTCCAGCGTGTTTCGAGACGCTAGATCCTCCAAGAGCCTCACAGCATCAATACTCTGGGTACAGGAGCATTTTGCACGACCAAGTCTTGTTGAGTGTCCAGCCCGGATGCCACTAACACCAAAGCTGACCTGCCAGTGACAGACTTCAGGATCAACGAGGCCTGCACTGAGAGTGGCCCTGCAGTTCTGTTTTCTTCTCCTCTCCAGGTCACCCAATTAAAGTGAGAACCTCCAACGCAAGCGACCTGCCACACAAAACACCTCTGTACCAGAGCCCCACAGCCTGATTTCAAGTAAACTGATGGTGTCCCCTTGCTCGAGAGACCCTCAGGCGTTGAGCCCCCCTTTGGGTTCGGCCAGACTTGTACCCAAGTCCCCCCTTGCAGCCTTACTTTAACAAGAACTTTGCCATGGACTTTAAAGTGTAGCACTTGAGGCTACCAGCGCAAACAGCAGCTCTGCACCCGGACTCATCAGAGCAGCTAAAGCCGAACTGCTGGGAGTTTCTAGGACCTTGGCCCCTAAGCATCTTATGTCCCAAAAGGCACCCTCTCAAACACTCGCAAGTAGATGTATGAGGTGTACGTTTCTCCCCCTTGGATAACATTACCGCGTTCGAGGCTCATGACTCAAAATGTTATTTGATTATTTTTCTGTTTTACTGTAAAAATCCTATTTCTGAAAGTACTTACCTGATTCCGATGATCTTGGTGTTTAAAATTATATAAAAATCTGTTATTTTTCTAAATTGGTCTCGGATTTCTTTTTGAGTGTGTTTCTCTTTTTGACTGTGTGTGTACAACAAATGCTCAACACTCCCCTCTGATAAGCCTAAACTACTCAACCACACTACCACAAATAGAGCAATTGGGATTATTAAAGCAAACTCATATAAACCAATAAGGGGCATCTGGACTGTTTGCATGGTGTACCCCTACACTGGCACAATATATAAAAAGCCAGCTTCCTACAGCGACCATCATGAATAGCTTTGAGCAAGGGACTCTCAAAGGTTGCCAAAATAGATGGTAAAACTTATGCCACCATGCCTCAAGGGCATTATAGTAGTGGCCTATAAAACACCAAGAATTCACTGACCTCGAGGCACAGCTCAGAGTTAAGAATTTGCTTGCCAAATGTTTCTATTCTTTTTTACTCAATATCAGGCGGAGTTGGAGGAAAGGCGTTGGGATTGAATCTACTGTTCGATGCCTGTACCACCAAACTCTCTGATATTGGATGTTATGTAAGAAAGGCTTGGTCACTTGGTGCGGAGCAATGGCGACAAACACTCTAACCTATCAATCAGAGGGCCTGAACATGGTTTTGCCCATGAGCCCAAAAGAGTATCAGTGAGGACCTCAATAAATGGCAGTAGAAGCATTGTTGGGGCCTGAACTGATTGAAGTACCTCAGTTAAGACATTAGATATCACCTTCTTAGTGGGTAGCTGTAGGTATGAATCTTCTACCACCCTTCCTATAACGACTATAGAGGAGGCGCTTTCTCTTGTAGCAGGACGGGGGAGATTGGGGAGTGGCACAAGGACACTGTTTTGAGAAACATCCAGACTACTGGCTTCTTGGATTTCCTCATACCAGTTTTACTCTTCATATGTGATATAATCATCCCTTTCATCATAATTGTCATTGTCCGAGTCAGTACCGAAAAGAGTGTGTAAGCTTTGAGCCCTATCACGTGGTAAAGGCTAAGTGTTAGAATCGGAGCGATTACCTGTTGGCTGCATGCCTTTTGGAGCTGGTCACTGCCTCAGTCCAGGTTGTGGTGGAAACTACTCGAGTCAGAGAGCACAATGGGCTGTAAATCCTCCTTCAGCAGCTGCGGCTTTGGTATCAGTATTGATGCAAGATGGAACCGGAACAGGGAGTGGAGGCAGAACCAAAATTAGCACTAATGTGGATTCAACTGTCACAATAGGTGCAGAGGGCCGACCCCTGGCAGAAGTCTGACAGGAGGGCCCGGCAGATCCTTGGGCCCTGAAAGCGCATCAGAGGGAAACAGTAAAGTGCCAAATATTCACAGCATGGCTTGTCTGATGGCCTCTACATGCTGCAACGTCGCCAATGATCTGGGAACTCAGGGTTTGGCGGGACTAGACTCTGAACTGACTGGAGATTGGGAGGGAGTCTGGGAGACAAGTTGATGCCCTTGTTTCCCCCTCTAGAGTCAGAGTGGTGGGAAGGGGCAGATTCCCACTTCGAAAAATTATATTTTCTCTGGACTTACCGAACAAGTTACTTACCTTCGGTAACGATATATCTGTAAGAAACATTAGTAGTGATAGATTCCTTACCTTAGAATATCCCCAGGCGTCAGTCTGGATCCGGAACGTTTTCGTCAGCAGTACCCCTGCGCGTCGGAAGGTGGCGTCGTGCGGTTCCGCGTCCGTCGTAGGCGTCGTGATCGCCGGGATGACGTCGTGGCAGCTACTTAGACGCCGCCCTCGCACGCTGACGTCAGTTCTGTACACGACTTTCCGCGCCAGGAACGCAGAGCCATGCAAGATACTGACTACTGGTGCATTGAAACTAGGGCCCTGAAAGGGATGACCTTAACCCTAGAAATCAGTTCGCAGAACAGGGAGGATGGGTGCGGCGGTAAGGAATCTATCACTACTAATGTTTCTTACAGATATATCGTTACCGAAGGTAAGTAACTTGTTCATCTGAAAGAAACACGTAGTGATAGATTCCTTACCTTAGAATAGATACCCCAGCAATACCAACCCCGGTGGTGGGTCTGCGAACCAAGATCACACCAGAAAGTCACAAAGAACAGAACGGCCAAAGAAGCCGTCTCTCCGGACTTGGCTGTCAAGGCAATAATGCTTAGTAAAAGTGTGCAGCGAGGCCCACGTGGCTGCCTGCCAGATGTCTTTCAGGGGGACACCACGTTCCAATGCAGTAGTAGCTGCTGTTGCCCTGGTAGAATGGGCACGCAGCCCCACCGGAGGCTCCTTTTTAGCCAGAGAATAGCAGGCTTTTATACACAAGACAACCCAGCGGGAGATAGTCCTCTTGTGTACAGCCCGGCCTACACAAGAGGCCCGGCCTACGTAGCCAACAAAGAGCTGGTCATCCACCCGGAACTGTTGTGTGCGGTTGAGGTAAAATGAGATTGCACGTTTTGGGTCAGACGGTGGAGCCTCTCTTCCTCTCTGGAAGGGTGCGGAGGCGGTAAGAAAGTGGGCAAGGTGATAGTTTGCCCGATATGGAAGGCAGTAACAACCTTTGCAAAAAGGATGGACGTGTGCGTAGCACAACCTTGTCCGGATGAACAGACAGAAAAGGAGGTTTACATGAAAGAGCCTGGCGCTCACTCACGCGCCTAGCGGAGGTGATGGCAACCAGGAAAGCAGTCTTCAAGGTTAATAAACGAAGAGGACAGTTGTGAAGCGGCTCAAAGGGAGCGCACATCAAATAAGTAAGAACCAGATTCAAGTCCCACTGTGGCATCAAACGGAATAGGAGGGAAAAGGTGAGTAATGCCTTTGAGAAACCTATTTACAACAGGGGACTTGAAAAGAGAGGGCTGATCAGGTAGCCTGAGAAAGGCTGAAATTGCAGAAAGGTAGCCCTTGATAGTGCCCAGAGCAGAGCCCTGCTGGTCTAAAGAGAGAAGGAACAGTAGGACCTCAGAAAGAGGGGCAGAAAGGGGATCCACAGCCTTTGCTGTGCACCATGCCACAAATTTGTTCCACCTGCAGGCGTATACCGATTTAGTGGAGGGACGCCTGGCTGCCAGAATGACATCACAGACATCGGGAGGCAAGTCGAAAGGAATCAACTGTCGCCGCTCAATCTCCACGCAAGGAGGTAGAGGCTGGACAGGTTCGGGTGGAGGACTGTCCCCTGCAGCTGCGACAGAAGATCCTCCCGAAGAGACAGACGGATCGGGGGATCGATGCTCATACTGAGTAGCTCGGGATACCAAACTCTTGGAGCCCAGTACGGAGCCACAAGAATGACTTGGGGCCGGTCACGCCGAATCTTCTTCAACACTCTGGGTAGAAGTGGTATAGGCGGAAAGGCGTACAACAGACCGCAACTCCACTCGCGACGAAAAGCGTTGCCGAGCGAGTGCCGCCTTGGAAATTCCAACGCGCAGAATTGCTGACATTGCGCGTTCTCTTCGTGGCGAATAGATCTAACCAAGGCTCTCCCCACTGTAGAAAGAGTCCTTGCGCCACCTCCGAGTGAAGACGCCATTCGTGATCACCTGCGGCTGAGTTCGTCCGCCCTGGCGTTCAGGGAACCTGCCAGGTGTTGAACCATCAGGAATATGCCCTGATGTTCCAGCCATGTCCAGAGACGCAGAGCCTCCTGACATAGGGTCCACGACCCCACCCCGCCTTGTTTGTTGCAGTACCACATGGCGGTGGTGTTGTCTGAACACCTGCACTACCTTCCCCTTGACAGAGGGAAGGAATGCCTTCAGTGCAAGTCGGATCGCCCGGAGCTCCAGAAGGTTGATATGGAGCCGGGACTCCGCCGGAGACCAGAGGCCTCTGATCTCCGCCTCTCCCATGTGACCGCCCCATCCCAGAAGGGACGCATCCGTCACAACTGTGTGCTCTGGCTGGGGAAGGAAGAGGGATCTGCCCGTGACCCATTGCCGGTTCGAAAGCCACCACTGCAACTGTTGTGCACTTCCCTCCGAGATCTGGACGTAATCGGACAGGTTCCCCTGATGCTGCGCGCCCACTGGAACTTCAGGTCCCACTGCAGAGCCCGCATATGCCATCTGGCATGATTGACCAGCAGGATGCAGGAGGCCATGAGGCCATGAGGCCCAGCAGCCTCAGGGTCATCCGTACCGAAACCCAGGATAGAGGCTGAAAGAACGGAATCATAGCCTGAATATCCCGGACTCGCCGTTCGGGAGGATAGGCCCGAAACTGCGTTGTGTCCAGAACCGCTCCGATGAAAAGGAGTTGTGGAGAAGGAACCAGGTGCGACTTCGGCACATTGATGGAGAACCCCAGCGAGTGCAGGAGTCCGGCCGTAGTCTGGAGGTGGGAGACGACTGCCTGGGACGAGCCCGCCTTCAACAACCAGTCGTCGAGGTAGGGGAAGACTAGAACCCCTGACCGGCGCAGATGAGCTGCGACCACCGCCATCACTTTTGTGAACACCCGAGGGGCGCTGGTAAGGCGAAAGGGAAGCACGGTGACCTGAAAGTGCTCGAGGCCTACCATGAACCGCAGGTAACGCCGGTGGGCCGGCAGGACGGGGATGTGAAAATATGCGTCCTGCAAGTCCAACGCTACCATCCAGTCTCCAGGGTCGAGGGCAGTCAAGACCTGAGCTAGGGTGAGCATCTTGAACTTCTCCTTCCGGAGGAAGCGATTGACGTTCCGGAGGTCCAAGATAGGACGCATGTCCTCCTTGTCCTTTTTGGGCACCAGAAAGTAGTGGGAATAACAACCACGCCCTACTTCTGGGAAAAGAACAATGGATGGACAGAATGAAGAACAATGTCATACATTCACCCCAGTACAGAGATCTGGGCCTAAATCCATCGTTTTTGCTCACCATGCCATTCCAGTTTGGACCCAGCCATATGCAAATCAGTCTTGACCCTGCACCCAATGGGAACAGTCCAGCCCGAACTGCCAAGCCAGGTCCTCCCTGGACTGGAACCAAGCATCCTAGGACCGGTTTCGGGGTTTCACCCCTCATCAGCCAGGATAGCTTGACTCCAGTGGCATGGAGAGCACGGGACCCAGGTCTGGGCATACCTGTCCCACTCGGGGTGACAAATGCAAAAAGAACAATTGATGGACAGAATGCAGAACAATGTCATACATTCACCCCAGTACAGAGATCTGGGCCTAAATCCATCGTGGGGTCGGAACGCGCTCCATGGCTCCCTTGGCCAAGAGGGCCGCAACTTCCTGTCGAAGAAGTGCCAAATGGTCCCCCGACATGCGGTGGTGCTGAGGTGGCATGGCTGGAGGGGTAGTCTCGAAGGGGAGGGAGTAGCCCCTTCCAACAATGTCCAAAATTCACCTGTCCGATGTGATGGTGCGCCAGTGTGGAAGGTGATGGCGGACCCTGCCCCCCACTGGTGTGCTGTGGACCGGAAAGGACGGACTAGGAGGGTTTGGAGGCCGCGGCGGTGGCCTGACCCGCTCGCTGGTTACCCGACCCGCCGCGGCGGGAGCCACGTCCTCGGCCGCGCGAAGGCGTTTGCTGTGCGGGCCAGTGGCTGGGCAGTGGACGTGACTGGGCGCCCCTTCCGTGGCCACGAAAGGGGCGAAAAGCAGACTGCTGCGGAGGGCGCAAGGCGGAGAGGCCCAAGGACTTGGACGTAGCCCGCGAGTCCTTAAAGTGCTCCAGCGCGCTGTCTGCCTTATTGCCAAAAAGGCGGATACCATCAAAGGGCATGTCCATAAGGGTGTTTTGGACATCGCCCGAGAAACCAGTGGTCCTCAGCCAGGCGTGACGGCGAAGCGTCACTGTCGTAGCAAGCGATCTGCCTAGCGAGTCGGCGGTGTCTAGGCCACATCTGATGGTGAACTTCGCTGCGTCTCTCCCTTCCGCAACAGCACGGGAGAGAAGTGCCTGGACCTCCTCAGGACACTTGGGCAGCACTTGCGCCACCGTATCCCACAGAGAGTGGGAGTAACGGCCCAAAAGGCAAGCGGTGTTCACGGACCGCAAGCCAGCACTGGAGGAAGAAAAAACCTTCTTCTCAAATTGGTCCAGTTTTTTGGATTCCCTATCCGGCGGAGCGGTAGGGAAGGCGCTCTGGGAGGCAGAGGCTTGGACAACCAAGCTCTCGGGGGTGGGGTGTTGGGAGAGAAACAGAGGGTCGCCCGAGGCCGGGCGATGGCGTCGGGCTACGTTCCTGTACACAGGAGCCCCTGTGGTGGGCCTGGACCAGGTGCCCAAAAGAACGTCCGAAAGTGCGTCGACGACGAGGTAGCCGCCGGCTGAAGCACTTCCGTCCGGAGGTTAGTCCTGACAGCCACCGTAGGGAGCTCGAGGCGCAAGGCCTCAGCCGCCCTACGCAACACCGTTGCATAACTTGCTCCCTCCTCCATAGCCACGGAAGGAGGAGACAGCATGCCAAGGTCAGGAGAGGTGTCCAGACCACTGGCATCCCCTAGTTCCTCAGCCCATTCCTGATAAGGCTCACATTGAGCTGTGAGAGGATCTTCCGACCCCTCCCAGTCCTCCTCGTCCTCCAAAACAGGTGAAAAGTAAGGAGGAGGGACATGAGGGAAGAAAGGTCCCATCGGCGTCGGAATCGGCATCGAGCGACGTCGATCCGGCTCAGTGTCCGGTGCCGGGGAGAACCTGGGGATGGCGCCGTCCGGGGCCTCGGACGGCGCCGTGAACGGTACCGGTGAGGTCGGCGCCGGTGGAGGTGTTGTTAGGTCAACCAGCGTCGACCGGGATCCAGGCCTGGATCCGAGGGGGTCCTGCGACGCCGGGGCCGGACCCGGAGCCGCCGGTGGTGCCGAGGGAGGACTCCCACTGGGGCCCGCAGGCGCACCGGGGGAACCCTTAGGCCCGAAGAGGCGGGCCATGGCCGACAGGAACTCCTGTATCTCGGCCGGAGTCTAGGTCGGACCCGGAGTAGGCGGGTAGGCCGGCGTCGGCTGCGCGGGCACCCCCGGAGCCGTGGGGGCGGCACCGTCTGGACCCTCGGCCGGGTCGCGAGACCGGCGAGGGGAGGTCTTAGAGCGACGCTTCTTAGACCTCTTGTGCTTCGCCTTACCTGAGGACGAAGACTTCGACCCCGACGAATGATGACGGCACAGAGCCGAGTGCCGGGCCTCGAGGAGCTTTCGAGACCGCTCTCGCAGAGCCTTCGGAGCGAGGAACCGACACTCGGGGCACGACTGGGGTCGTGGCCGCGCCCCAGGCAGAAGAGACACTCACGGTGCGGATCCGTAATCGACATCATGCGATTACAGACCTCGCATGGCTTGAAGCCGGGCATCTCTACTGACACCTTTGGAGTCGAAACGACTCGAAAAACTTGGACAAAAAGTCTCAAAAATATCCAGTCAAAAAATGAATGGGCACTGCTCAATCCGGATCTGCGCTTACTAGCGCGGAAAAAGAAAGAACTGACGCCAGCGTGCATGGGCGGCGTCTAAGTACTGGCCGCGACGTCATCCCGGCGATCACGACGCCGACGACGGACGCAGAGCAGCACGACGCCGCCTACCGACGCGCAGGGGTACTGCTACGCAAAACTTTCCGGATCCAGCCTGACGCCTGGGGATATTCTAAGGTAAGGAATCTGTCACTAACGTGTCTCTTTCAGATATCCCAGACTCGCTGTTTGGGAGGATAGACCCGAAACTGCGCTGTGTCCAGAACTGCTCCGATGAAGAGGAGCTTCTGAGAGGGAATCAGGTGCGACTTCGGCACGTTGATGGAGAACCCCAGCAAATGCAGGTCGGCCGTAGTCTGGAGGTGGGAGACGACTGCCTGGGGCGAGCCCGCCTTCAACAACCAGTCGTCAAGATAGGGGAAGACTGAAACTCCTGATCTGGGCAGATGAGCTGCGACCACCGCCATCACTTTCGTGAACACCTGAGGGGCGCTGGTAAGGCCGAAAGGAAGCACGATGAACTGAAAATGCTCGTGGTCTACCATGAACCGCAGGTAACGCCTGTGGGCCGGCAGGACGGGGATATGAAAGTAAGCGTCCTGCAAGTCCAAGGCTACCATCCAGTCTTGTGGGTCTAGGGCAGACAAGACCTGAGCAAGTGTGAGCATCTTGAACTTCTCCTTTCGGAGGAAGAGATTGACGTTCCGAAGATCCAAGATAGGACGCAGGCCCTTGTCCTTCTTTGGAATCAGAAAGTAGTGGGAATAACAACCACGACCTACTTCTGTCGTTGGAACGCGCTCTATGGTCCCCTTGGCCAAGAGGGCCACAACTTCCTGCTGGAGAAGTGCCAAGTGATCCCCCGACATGCGGTGGTATTGAGGTGGCATGGCTGGAGGGGTAGTCTCGAAGGGGAGGGAGTAGCCCCTCCGGACTATCTTTAAAACCCACCTGTCCGACGTGATGGTGCGCCAGTGGGGGAGGGGATGGCGAAGCCTTCCACCCACTGGCGTTTGGTGGGCCTGAAAGGCCGGACTAGGAAGGTTTGGAGGCAGTGGTGGCTGGGGTGGTGGTGGACTGACCCGCCCGCTGGCCCCCTGAACCGCCGCGGCGGTTCCCACTTCCACGGCCGCGCGAGGACTGTTGCGCCGGCCTGTGGCTCTGTTGCGAACGTGGTGGGTTGCCCCTTCCCCGAGCACGAAAGGAGCGAAAGGCAAAAGGCTGAGGAGGTCGTGTGGCCGAAAGGCCCAAGGACTTGGCCGTAGCCCGTGAGTCCTTAAATCTCTCCAAAGCACTGTCTGCCTTGTTGCCAAAGAGGCGAATGCCATCAAAGGGCATGTCCATCAAAGTGTTTTGGACATCCCCGAGAAGCCAGTTGTTCTCAGCCAGGCGTGGAGGCGGAGCGCCACTGTCGTGGAAATCGCCCTGCCCAGCGAGTCGGCGGTGTCAAGGCCACAACGGATCGTGAACTTGGCTGCATCTCTCCCCTCAGCAATAGCCTGGGAGAGTAGTGTCCGAGCCTCCTCCGGACACTGAGGCAGCACCTGCGCCACCGTATCCCACAGAGAGTGAGAATAACGGCCCAAGAGGCATGCAGTGTTCACCGACCGCAGCCCTAGACTGGCGGAAGAAAAAACCTTCTTCCCAAATTGTTCCAGCCTCTTGGATTCCCTGTCCGGGGGTGCGGTAGGGAATGCGCTTGGGGAAGTGGAGGCTTGGACAACCAAGCTCTCAGGGATGGGGTGTTGGGAGAGGAAGATGGGGTCGCCCGGGGCTGGGCGATGGCGTCGGGCCATGTTCCTATCCACAGGAGCCCCTGTGTTGGGCCTGGACCAAGAGCCCAAAAGAACTTCCGAAAGTGCGTCATTAAAGGGCAGCAGTGGTTCCGCAGAGGTAACTGCTGGCTGAAGCACTTCCGTCAGGAGGTTAGTCCTGACAGCCACAGTAGGTAGCTCGAGGTGGAGAGCCCCGGCTGCCCTACACAACACCACAGAAAAAGAAGCACCCTCCTCCGTAGCCACGGTAGGAGGAGACAGCTTGCCAAGGTCTGGAGAGGTGTCCAGACCACTTGCATCCCCCAACTCCTCTGCCCAGTCCGGGTCATACTCGCATTGAGCAGCGAGAGGGTCCTCAGACCCCTCCCACTCCTCCCCATGCTGTTGTACAGGCCTAAAAGGAGGAGGATGGAGATAGGGAAACAGATTCCCAAACGGCGTCGGAATCGGCGTCGGTCGACAGTTTCCACTTCGGGGCTGAAACCGGGGACGACGTCGTCCCGCGTGCCGGGCGACGCGAAACGTGGTGCCGGTGGGGTCAACGTCGGTGGAGGTGTTACGAGGTCAACCGGCGTCGACCGGGATCCACGGGAGTCCTGCGGTGCCGAGGCCGGAGCCGATGGCGACGCCGGGGCCGGAGCCGCCGGCGTCAAAGGGCGAGGACTCCCAGTCGGGCCCGCGGGGCTCCGGAGGGGCCCGACGGGCCAAATAGGCGAGCCATAGCGGACAGGAATTCCTGCACCTGGGCCGGAGTCGCCGATGAACCCGGGAAGGGCGGGTAGGTCACCGGCGACTGCGTAGGCTCTGCCGGAGCAGCGGGGGTGGCACCACCCGCACCCTCAGCCAAGTCGCGCGACTGGCGAGGGGAAGTCGGGGAACAATGACGTTTCTTCGACTTCTTTTGGCGCTTTGCCTTACCTGACCCCCGAGTGCGAAGACTTCGATTCGGACGACTTCCATTGGTGGTGGCTCCGCGGCCGGTCCCTCGACCTCCCTCTGGACCGGGACCTTTCACGGCGCGGAGCCGACTGCCGGGCTTCAAGCAGCTTTCGGGACCGCTCCCGCAAAGACTTCGGTGCCATGGACCGGCAGTCGGGGCACGACTTGTGGTCGTGGTCGCGCCCCAGGCAGAAGAGACACGCGGTGCGGGTCCTTCACCGACATCATCCGATGACAGTCCTCGCAAGACTTAAACCCGGACATCTCTAACTGTACCAGGAGTCGTATCGACTCAAAAAGGTGAGACAAAAATCTAAAAAAACTCAGTCAAAAAAGACTGGGGGTACCACTCTCTCCAGATCTGCGCTTGCTGGCGCAGAAAAAGAAAGAACTGACGTCAGCGCACGAGGGCGGCGTCTAAGTAGCTGCCGCAACGTCATCCCGGCGATCACGACGCCTACGACGGACGCGGAGCCGCACGACGCCACCTTCCGACGGGCAGGGGTACTGCTGACGAAAACTTTCCGGATCCAGACTGACGCCTGGGGATATTCTAAGGTAAGGAATCTATCACTATGTGTTTCTTTCAGATAGAAGATTTCGACAGCGACAAAGATCTGCCGCAGTGGGAACAGGACCCGGTCAAAGGGTGAAGGCTTCTACTGCTTGGCGATGAAAAGTTTGACCGTGCGGGCACGAATCGCCTTTGGATTAATCTAAGCAGTCATCACAGACCCTGGAGTCGGGCACCAAAGACGCACTTCGTGGGTGTCTATCACAGGCATTTGTTTGGGTCACTCCCTACAAGGTTTGAACCTTGTTTTAGGGGGTGAAATTTACACTTACACACTGGCAAATTTTAGATGAGAAATAGGTTGCAAAAACCAAGGAGAAGTCCCAGATCTGCGTCTGAATATATGGAAAGAAAGTAACTGACGTCAGCACATACTGATGGCGCTAAAATGTGGCTCCACTCATCCCTTTCGGATCCAGTTTAACGTCTGGGGAATATTCAGAAGGTGAGGAATCTGCAGTTAAAAGTTTACGTCAGAAAAATAGTTAATTAGGGAGGATTACAAAGATGAAAGATAACAGCTTAGGATATCAAAGGGAAGATTTGTAAAGACTCAATGAAAATTCCAATGAAAGAAAGGTAAAATACCCTGCATCCACAGTGAGAGGATGGAAGAGTGCAAAAACTGCAGGTGCTAGTATGAAGCAGATCATTCTCATTAATGTATTTGCTATCAAGCGAATATTTTCTCAGTGGTGGTTATGCACTTGATGTATGCAAATGAAATCTCAGTTTACAGAAGGTGAGGACCTCTTTCCATGAAGTCCTGTGCATAAAGTGAACAAAAGAAATATAATTTACCTATGAAAATTGCATGCAGCAACAGATGCAGGTATCCTCCCCATTCTACCTTCACACTGTGGTCTATTATCAAGTCGGTTAGAAGAATTACTGCTATGTTGCACCTGAAAAGAAACAAAAACCAGTATTACATTTTTAAAGACTTAACACCCACATTTTCAGTCCTCATTCGGAGATATCAAGTTCAGGGGATACTGGGCCCCAACCATGGTGGTTGAAGTGGTTTGCCTCTGGTATACTGCGGTCTGTTTTACTACAGCTCTGCAAAGTGGGCCAAGTACAACCCTTTCCGCATTCAACTTTAAGGGTCGCAAGGAGAAGCAGCACCAGGCTTCTCAGGGAGGTTGCGTGGGGAGCACAAGCTCAGAACTAAACAAATAGGAGAC
Source organism: Calotriton arnoldi (assembly GCA_963921515.1). Taxonomy (NCBI): domain Eukaryota; kingdom Metazoa; phylum Chordata; class Amphibia; order Caudata; family Salamandridae; genus Calotriton; species Calotriton arnoldi. Next base: position 46,710 of record CAWUFW010017760.1, on the reverse strand, counting down.
ACTATAAGTTAAAATTACCAGCCCACTGCTCATCTTTTGAGAAACAGTATTTTTTAAATCTTACAGCAGTACTAAAAACTACACAATTCAATCCAGTATACAGGGTAGTGATCCTGGTCATGATTCTCCCTTCTTGCGCAACATTCATGGATTGTCCCTCATGCTATATCCCATTCAGGTGACACTTGACAAGCTTGCTCACCCGAAAGTATTAAAAAACGTGATGGATGTGATGCTTGAATTAAACTCAGCCACTGGTAATTGCTCGGCGTCACATCCCAATCCATCGTTCTTCCACACACCATGCCACCTCAGTTTGTAGTCCGCTATTTGCAAATCAGTCTTGACCCTGCTCCAATGGGAACAGTCCAGCCCGAACTGCCAAGCCAGGACCTCCCTGAACCTGTTCACAAGCAACTCAGGACTGATTTTTAGGGCTCATCAGCCAGGAATAGCCTGGTTCCAGTGTCACAATGCGCACGGGCCCAAGTCTGGGCATAACGGTCCCACTTGGGGCGCCAAACTAAAGTATACAAAAAAGTGATTAATTTATCTCATCCACTGGTAATTACTCTGGCCGCATCACAGTCCATTGTTTTTTTGAATTGTTATTTTGACAAATCACCAAGCTTGCCCACTCAGCAACTATGGAAGACGCATGTACCAGATTTATGGGCAGATTTTGGTGCCCCCACAAGTCAAATATGCAGACAGTTTATGAGCATCACTTTTTCTTACCCGTAGTGTTGTGGTGGGTAGGAACTTAGTGTGAGTCTCTCTAGCTCGACTAGTGCGGATCCGGCACGCCTATTCCATGACTTCTAGAGGCCCACTGAATTTGGAGGAAGTCCTCGGAAGTTGCATAGAAGATCAGTTCCTTTGGCATGTCTCATCTCAAGCAGCAGTTTGAGTTTAGTTAAGCGACAATCTGCATCCCTAGCACAGCAGAATTCTTGGCTGCTCTGGCCTTGCCCAGCTGTTGAGATGGATGCAGACCTGCTTGGGCTGTTGGCCGATGCTGAAGGTAGGACACGCCCAACTGGGCTTACAGGATCACTAAGGCTGTTGCAGCCCCAACTAATACATTCACAAAGGCAATTGCAATCAAAATACAGCCCTCCACTGGGATGACCCTCACAGTTGCAGCCCTGATCAAGCGGACAATAGCCAAGGCAGCTGAAGTCACTTAGGCTTTGCCAGGGTCCTACCAGAAACATTTAAGAAAAGGCGGGACCCTATGCAGGTTGCGCCAGGCTTCGTTCTAAGGCAGTTAGCTTTCTCTGGGTGTCCCTCAGTCTGGGGACACACCAGACTTCTCCTTCTGGATAGTCTCTCCTTATGTAGTGCCAGCCAAACTCCTTCCCTCTCATCCAGCAGACCCTCATCTTCTACAGCAGAAAGTGCAAATTTCAGGTCATGTTCTTTCATCTCTGCGAGACTGAATGTTATGCAGGCACCATCCCTGGTCAGACAGCTGTCCAAGTGCCATTGAAGAGTAAAGAGGAAGAATGACAACCATGAAATGAAATATTTTATCCACTTCTGGACTGTCTTGTAATACAGACGGTTTCCAAAGTATTAAGCAGGATATTGTGGTCAACGGTATCAAATGAGCCCAACAAGTCTAAGACGACTAGCCTGTCAGTGTCTCCTTTATCAATGAGCTGGTAAAATCACTTAAGGGAGATAGATCACAAGCATGGTGCTACGACCAGGGTGGAAACTAGTTTATACAAAGTCCTGAAGGTGACGCGGGGCCACTTTTTCCAGAAGTTTGGGAAAGGGAGCAATGAGATGGGTCTAACATTTCTCATATCAATCATTCGCTGGGCACCCTTCTTTAGTAGAGAATTCACAAAGGCTACAATCCAGGGGTCAGGAAAAATGCCATGCTTTAAGGTGTTGTTAAAAACAGTCAGGAGGATGTCACTTGTGGCTAAACAGAGTGGATTTTAATGCCAGCACCATATGATATATCTGAAGAACAGCTGTTAGATATGGTCAGTGTAAGGAAATGCCTTTGTATGGTCACCACCAAGTTTGACTGATGCTGCTAGTGTTTCGTCTCTGAGATTGCACTTAGGCCTGCTGACCAGACCTCAGTGGCAGTGCATTGACCCCAACGTGTATGTAGACCTAGCCATTTCCATTTGGGTACAGTCAGCTCACCTGCAAGTCCACAGTTTATGGTACCTGGTACCCAGAGCATGCAAGTTTGAAGGGTACCCCAGGGGTTGCAGCACTGGTTGTGCCACCCTGGAGGTCCCCCAAGTAAAACGGGTCCCCCAGTCTGCCACTGCAGACGGGTAGAGCAGTCATGTACAGTTAGCCCAACTTTACCATTAAAAACAATGCCAAAGCCACTACTCCCCTGTACATTTGTGTAAGTCACCCCTCTGGCAGGCCTACCGAGTCCTAAGGCAGGGTGCAACATATGACAAGGGCAAGACATGTATTTTACATGTCCTGACAGTGAACAGGCTAAACCACCGTTTGTACTGCGGAAAGACTTGGTCAACCAATTGGTGAGTATACCATTACAAATTGACCCATCAGGTGTGCTAACTTCTGAACGGTGCAACCAAAGTGGGCACTCCAAGCATCGAACAACTCGTTATATTAAGCCCGACTTGTATCTCAAGTCGAATTAATATAACTAGTTGCAGTGTTCAGCTTTTACAAAGCTGCCACCTTGTTGCCTTTAAAATTCCTGTGCCTTCCCGGGCACACTGGAGCCTGTTCCACAAGACGGCTTTCTGCCCTCCTGAAGAGATGTGCCAATGAAGGAGATCAATGAGGAATTGCAGGCCAGGGAGGTGTTATCTTCCCTCCTGCAGGAAGCCAGGTTTCACACCAGGGAGGAGGGCTGCTCCATTGTTTAGGCAGACAGGCTGGCACATGGAGCACAGAGGGGAAGGAGTAGTTTCTTACCTGTAACTCCAGTTCTCTTGTAGGGGTATTTCCGTGATAGTCATAATCATGTGAATAGTCCCGCCCATGTGCGTTACCCGGAGCACTTCATTAGATATATCTTCTTAAGTTGTCATCTTCTGCCTTTCTTCAGGAAGGCCTGCATAGACACTTAAGAGATAAAAAGACAATAATGCAGCATAACCAACTAGGCTACACTGGCCATTACTTCATCTTGAAGTGAAAAAAGATAGCCAGTTTAACTTTCAAATTTAGCAATTTTACTGAGTTTCACACATAGAAAACTCCCTTCACAAAACTCCTTTTTTTTCATGATGGAGATGAAAGGGATTGGACAGAGAAGCCCCCATAGGCTGCCATTATGTGTCTGCAAATGGATACCGTGCCTTTAAGAGTCTCCAGAGACCCCCGGTATCCCATGATGCACAGCCAGAGGCAGTTACTTTCAGTTCTTTTTGAAGGCGTAAAGAAGCAGTCTGTTGAGTCTGGGGTACGTCTGTGTCCGCCACCGGGAAGGCGGGCGGGTTGCTTATGACTATCACGGAAATACCCCTACAAGAGAACTGGAGTTACAGGTAAGAAACTACTCCTTCTCTTGTAGGGGATTTCCGTGTATAGTCATAATCATGTGAATAGACTAGCAAGCCCATCCCAAAACAACTCCCCAGCGTTGGAAGAAACAGAGAACAACCGCACTATTGTGCAAATAGATTCCAAAGTGAAGCCTGCCCAACCTGAGCATCTGCCCTAGCATCAGTGTCTAGGCAGTAGTGCTGAGTAAATGTATGGACTGACTTCCAAGTGGCAGCCTTACAGATTTCTGAAATAGGTACGTTACGAAGTAAAGCCGCAGTAGCTGCTTTACCTCTAGTAGAGTGAGCCATAGGCTTACTAACAAGAGTCTTGTTGGCTTTCTGATAACACAGCTGAATACAGGAAACAATCCACCTAGAAATGGATTGTTTAGAGGTAGCTAGACCAGTTCGGACCGAGCCATAGTTTACAAATAGCTGGTCTGATCTACGGATATCCTTAGTCTTGTCCAAATAGAACTTCAAGACCCTCCTGACATCAAGGGAATGAAGCGACCTCTCAGCAGGAGAAGAGGGATTCTGAAAGAATGTAGGCAATGTAATAGTTTGGTTCACATGAAACTCTGAAACTACTTTAGGTAGGAACTTAGGCTGAGTCCTCATAACTACCTTAGAGGAATGAAAGACTGTATAAGGCTCTTTACAACATAATGCCTGAAGTTCGCTAACCCTGCGGGCAGAAGTTATGGCCACAAGGAAAGCTGTCTTCCAAGACAGATGCTGAAGAGAAGCCTTATGAATGGGCTCAAACGGTTCCCTCAGTCGAGAAAGAACTACATTAAGCTCCCAAGGAGGCGAAGGACGGCTAATGGGAGGAAACACTTTCTTCAATCCTTCAAGAAAATCTCTGATGACTGGGATTTAAAAAAAGGAAGTTTGTGAAGGACATTTCCTATAAGCAGTTAAAGCTGCCACGTGAACTTTAATCGAATGAAACTGAAGGCCAGATTGAGCCAAGTGTAGTAAGTAAGGAAGGATGACATCTTCCTTGCAGGAGGTAGGATCCACATTCTTAGATGCACACCAGATGCAAAATCTCTTCCATTTATATGCATAGGACGTGCGTGTTGATGGTCGTTTGGCCTCCTTCAATATCTCCATACAGTCCCGAGGGAGATTCAAATGTCCGTACTGTACTAACTCGGGAGCCATGCCGCCAAATTCAACGACGAGAGATTGGGGTGCACCATCTGTCTGCCGAACTTCGTTAGAAGGTCCGGCCGGCATGGAAGACGGAGATGTGGCAGGAGAGACCGGTGAAGCAGGTCTGTGAACCACCACTGACGGGGCCACTCCGGAGCAATGAGGATCATCTTGGCCCGTGATTGTGAGAGCTTGATCAGTACTGTCGGGATCAGGGGAATTGGCGGAAAAGCATGAGAAAGCCGCCTGACCAGTTGATCCACAGTGCATTCCCCAGAGTCCCTGGTTAGTAAAACCTGGAGGCGAAGTAGCGGCATTTGCTGTTTTCCGCGGTAGCGAACAGCTCTACCTCTGGAGTACCCCATCTTCCGAAGATGTCTCGCACCACTTCGTCGCTTAAGACCCATTCGTGATTTTCTTGAATGAGTCTGCTGAGTGCGTCTGCCTGAGCATTTTGAACACCTGGGAGGTGAGTTGCTGTGATGGTCAGGTTCCTGGCCAACAGCCAGTTCCAAATGGCCTGGGCTTCCCGAGATAACGCTCGAGATCTCGAGCCTCCCTGCTTGTTGAGGTAGAACATTGTGGTCGTATTGTCCGTCTGGACAAGTACGGAACTGGTGTGAAACGACGGCTGAAAGGCTTTCAGCGCCAAATGGACTGCTCGAAGTTCCAGGAAGTTGATGTGGTACTTGGTCTCTTTCCGTGACCACGTGCCCTGTATCTGAAGGTGGTCGGAATGTGCACCCCAGCCGTGGAGAGAAGCATCCATCACTATGGCTTGCGTCGGTATCTCCTTGTGGAAGGGAATCCCCCCGGAGGAGATTGCGTGGAGAACACCACCATCGGATGGACTGGAGAGCCTGCTGCGACAGCTGAATCCTGTCTTCCCAATCCCGCAGTTTCTGGTCCTACTGATCCTCCAGACATTCTTGCAGAGGTCTCATATGGAGGCGTGCGTTCGGAGTGAGGATGATACAGGAGGATATCTGACACGCGAATGGACTATAGATAGCTCAGTACGCTAAGAAATAGGAGAATGCGGTAACAACATCTGTTACGCAGTTTTAAATGGACACGGAAACTTTGATATTATGGTTTTAAGACGAAGGAGTGATACATATGCCATGGTAAGCGTACAGATATTACTATTAGTGTCCGAGTTAGTAACTATTCTTGTCATATAAAAAAAAGGGGGGCGGTTGTATGTAGAGTTGATGTGCCAGGATTAACAATGGTGACGCACGAGAGTGGGGAAAAGCATAGAATGCAGGAAGCTGGTAGTAACCCTCTGGGAATGACGTGCAGCGCTTTAATCTTAGTTCACGTAAAATATAAATATCGTTGAGCAAATTTTTTTTACATTTAAAAGAAATGTCAAATGTTTTATGATGTTATTCAGGATGGTTAAAATAAATACACATATGTTTGTACTTGTAGATGCCCCTGATGAAGGGAATCTGTTCCCGAAATGCATTGGGCCATTGGAAATAAAACATGTGTTTACTCCTGCGCCTTTTTTTTTTTTTTAACATTAATGGGAAACAAAGATTGAGTGAAATGAATTGAAAAGTACAATTCTGACTAATGGATGAAAAGGAAAGGTGAAAAGATGGAGAAAAATACAAAGGAATATATATGAATTTGATTCATTTGATTCAAATAATGTCTGGCTGTGCAGCTTGATGGAATCACGGTTGGTTCCTTTCGTGGATTTGTAATGTTGCAGCGCAACGAGACGAAGCGCGGAGCAAGTTTTGCACGCCGCTAAAAATGAAAGGAGGAACTTAAAAGGCTTAAATTCGCATGGGAAAAATAAGGAATAAAGGAGTGCATCTCATTTCATTGCCTCATTAATATGAATTTTTTCGTCTCAACACGAGGTTGCACCCACGATCACAAAGCAAAGTTAAACTAAAAGTATGGTAAATGAAGAAAAGATTTAAGGATTGCATGAGAATGGTGAAAGGCAAAGGAGCTGGGATTCACATACCGAACAATTATGTAATGTGGAATATTTTCATGGAATGACTAATTATATAGACCCTGAGAATTACGATAGTTTTAAATAAGTGGACTTGTATAGAGTTGTTAAACATGACTAAAGCGCTAGCGAAATAATGTTGTTTTGACGTCATATTTCATGAGCAAATAGATGTGTCACACTGCATCTTGGGACTCGTAGTAAATAATGGGAAAAGCGTAGATGATACGATCCTTTATTTATGTTTAGCTCCGAATACCGGCATACCCAGGTGTGGATAATCATTGGGGGATAGTAAAAAGGGCGGGCACAAACGTCAACGGCTCTTACTCGATATCTGACACGCGAATGGACTATAGATAGCTCAGTACGCTAAGAAATAGGAGAATGCGGTAACATCTGTTACGCAGTTTTAAATGGACACGGAAACTTTGATATTATGGTTTTAAGACGAAGGAGTGATACATATGCCTTGGTAAGCGTACAGATATTACTATTAGTGTCCGAGTTAGTAACTATTCTTGTCATATAAAAAAAAGGGGGGCGGTTGTATGTAGAGTTGATGTGCCAGGATTAACAATGGTGACGCACGAGAGTGGGGAAAAGCATAGAATGCAGGAAGCTGGTAGTAACCCTCTGGGAATGACGTGCAGCGCTTTAATCTTAGTTCACGTAAAATATAAATATCGTTGAGCAAATGTTTTTTTACATTTAAAAGAAATGTCAAATGTTTTATGATGTTATTCAGGATGGTTAAAATAAATACACATATGTGTTTGTACTTGTAGATGCCCCTGATGAAGGGAATCTGTTCCCGAAATGCATTGGGCTATTGGAAATAAAACATGGCATGTGGAACCCAATGTTTACTCCTGCGCCTTTTTTTTTTTTTTAACATTAATGGGAAACAAAGATTGAGTGAAATGAATTGAAAAGTACAATTCTGACTAATGGATGAAAAGGAAAGGTGAAAAGATGGAGAAAAATACAAAGGAATATATATGAATTTGATTCATTTGATTCAAATAATGTCCGGCTGTGCAGCTCGATGGAATCACGGTTGGTTCCTTTCGTGCATTTGGAAGATACAGGAGGCCATGGAGCCCAGGAGAGAAGACACCTTCCTCACCGTCGGGGAGGGCATGGTCATGAGAGCCTGAGCCTTCCGAAGGATCGATAAGCGTCTCTCCTCCGAAGGACACACGTTTGCTGTGCGTGTATCGATGGTGGCTCCCAGGTACTGTAGACATTGGGACAGGAGTCGAGACGCACAAGTTACTTACTTGTGTAACGATATATCTGTAAGAGACATTAGTTAGTGATAGATTCCTTACCGTAGAATATTCCCAGGCGTCAGACTGGATCCGGAAAGTTTTCGTCAGCAGAACCCCTGCGCGTTGGTAGGCGTAGTCGTGCGTCCCTGCGTACGTTGCTGGCGTCGTAGTCGCTGAGATGACGTCGTCTGAGCTACTTAGACGCGCCCACGCGCGCGGACGTCAGTTCTGTACACGACTTTCCGCGCCAGGAACGCAGAGCCATGCCAGAGACCGACTACTGGTGCAATAGAACTAGGGCCCTGAAAGGGACTACCTGAACCCTAGAGTACAGTTGGTAGAACGGGGAGGATGGGTGGGCGGTAAGGAATCTATCACTAATGTCTCTTACAGATATATCGTTACACAAGTAAGTAACTTATGCATCTGAAAGAGACACGTTAGTGATAGATTCCTTACCTTAGAATACATACCCAAGCAATACCAACCCCGGTGGTGGGTCTGCGAAGTGAAATCACAGCAGAAAGTCACGGAGAACCAACCGGCCAAAGAAGCAGTCTCTCCGGACTTGACTGTCAAGGCAATAGTGCTTAGTGAAAGTATGCAGCGAGGCCCACGTGGCTGCCTGACAGATGTCTTGCAGGGGGACACCGAGTCCCAATGCTGTAGTAGCCGCTGTCTCCATGGTAGAATGGGCGCGCAGCCCTACCGGAGGTTCCATTTTAGCCAGAGAGTAAAAGGCTACACAAGACAACCCATCGGGAGATAGTCCGCTTGTGTACAGCTCGGCCTTTCTTGGCGCCCACGTAGCCAACAAAGAGCTGGTCGTCCACCCGGAACTGTTGTGTGCGGTTGAGATAGAATGAAAGCGCATGTTTTGGGTCCAGACGGTAGAGCCTCTTTTCCTCTCGAAGGGTGCGGAGGCGGAAAGAAAGTGGGCAGAGTGACAGTTTGCCCGATATGAAAGGCAGTGACTACTTTTGGTAGAAAGGAGGGACGTGGTAGAAGCACAACCTTGTCCGGATGAATCGCCAGGAAAGGATGTTTACATGAAAGAGCCTGAAGCTCACTCACACGCCTAGCGGAGGTGATGGCCACCAGGAAGACAGTTTTCAAAGTTAATAACCGTATAGGACAGTTATGAAGAGGCTCAAAGGGAGCGCACATTAAGTATGTGAGAACCAGGTTCAAGTCCCACTGAGGCATTACAAAAGGAATAGGAGGGAAAAGGTGAGTAATGCCTTTGAGAAATGTATTGACAACAGGGGACTTGAAAAGAGAGGGCTGATCAGGCAGCCTGACAAAGGCTGAAAGAGCAGAAAGGTAGCCCTTAATAGTGCCCAGAGCAGAGCCCTGCTGGGCCAAAGAGAGAAGGAACAACAGGACCTCAGAAAGAGGGGCAGAAAGGGGATCTACAGCTTTCGCTGTGCACCATGCCACAAATTTTTTCACCGGCAGGCGTATACAGTTTTAGTTGAGGGACGCCTGGCTGCCAGAATTACATTACAGACTTCAGGAGGCAAGTCAAATGGAATCAACTGTCGCCGCTCAATATCCACGCAAGGAGGTAGAGGCTGGACAGGTTCGGGTGGAGGACCGTCCCCTGTTGCTGCGACAGAAGATCCTCCCGAAGAGGCAGTCGGATCGGGGGATCCACGCTCATACTGAGTAGCTCGGGATACCAAACTCTTCGAGCCCAGTCCGGCGCCACAAGAATGACTTGGGCCCGGTCGCGTCTGATCTTCTTCAGCACTCTGGGTAGAAGTGGTATAGGCGGAAAGGCGGACAACAGACCGCAACTCCACTCGCGACGAAAAGCGTCTCAGAGTGAGTGCCGCCTTGGAAACTCCAACGCGCAGAACTGCTGACATTGCGCGTTCTCTTCGGTGGCGAATAGATCTAACCAAGGTTCTCTCCACTGCTGAAAGAGAACTTGTGCCACCTCCGAGTGAAGACTCCATTCGTGATCCATCATGCACCGGCGGCTGAGTTCGTCCGCCCTGGCGTTCAAAGAACCTGCCAAGTGTTGAACCACCAGGATAACGCCCTGGCGTTCCAGCCACGTCCAGAGGCGCAGAGCCTCCTGACATAGGGTCCACGACCCCACCCCGCCTTGCTTGTTGCAGTACCACATGGCGGTGGTGTTGTCTGTGAACACCTGCACTACCCTCCCCTTGACAGAGGGAAGGAATGCTTTCAGTGCAAGTAGGATCGCCCTGAGCGCCAAAAAATTGATATGGAGCTCGGACTCCGCCGGAGACCAGAGGCCTCTGATCTCCACCTCTCCCATGTGGCCGCCCCATCCCAGGAGGGACGCATCCGTCACCACTGTGTGCTCCGGTTGGGGAAGGGAGAGGGATCTGCCGTTGACCCAACGCTGGTCCGTGAGCCACCACTGCAAGTCCTGTGTAGTGCCCTCCGAGATCTGGATGTAGTCGGACAGATTTCCCTGATGCTGCGTCCATTGGAACTTCAGGTCCCACTGCAGAGCCCGCATATGCCATCTGGCATAATTGATCAGCAGGATGCAGGAGGCCAAGCAGTCTCAGTGTCTTCCTGACCGAAACCCAGGACCAGGGCTGAAAGATCGGAATCATAGCCCGAATGTCCCAGACTCGCTGTTCGGGAGGATAAACCCGAAATTGTGTGGTGTCCAGAACCGCTCCGATGAAGAGGAGCTTCTGAGAGGGAATCAGATGCGACTTCGGCACGTTGATGGAGAACCCCAGCAAATGCAGGAGGTCGGCCGTAGTCTGGAGGTGGGAGACGACGGCTTGGGGCGATCCCGCCTTCAACAACCAGTCGTCGAGATAGGGGAAGACTGAGACCCCTGATCTGCGCAGATGAGCTGCGACCACCGCCATCACTTTCATGAACACCCGAGGGGTGCTGGTAAGGCCGAAAGGGAGTACGGTGAACTGAAAGTGCTCGTGGCCAACCGTGAACCGCAGGTAACGCCGGTGGGCCAGCAGGATGGGGGTATGAAAATAAGCATCCTGCAAGTCCAACGCTACCATCCAGTATTGCGGATCTAGGGCAGACAAGACCTGAGTAAGCGTGAGCATTTTGAACTTCTCCTTCCGGAGGAAGCAATTGACGTTCCGGAGGTCTAAGATAGGACGCAGGCCCTTGTCTTTCTTTGGAACCAGGAAGTAGTGGGAGTAACAACCACAACCTACTTCTGGCATCGGAACGTGCTCAATGGCCCCCTTGGCCAAGCCGGAGAAGTGCCAAGTGATCGCCCGGCATGCGGTGGTACTGAGGCGGCATAGCTGGAGGGGTAGTCTCGAAGGGGAGGGAGTAGCCCCTTCGTATTATCTGCAGAACCCACCTGTCCGAAGTGATGGTGCGCCAGTGGGGAGGTGATGGCAAATCCTACCGCCCACTGGCGTTCGGTGGGCCTGAAACACCGGACTAGGAAGGTTTTGAGGCAGTGGTGGCAGGGGCGGTGGTGGACTGACCCGCCCGCTGGCCCCGTGACCCACTTCGGCGGGCCCCCCGACCGCGGCGGCGCTGAGACTGTTGCTGCGCAGGCCGGCGGCTCTGAAAGGAACGCGTTTGTGCGCCTTGACCTCGAAAGGCGAAAGGCAGACCCCAAGGGAGTGCGCGCGGTGGCAAGACCCAAGGACTGGGCTGTAGCCCGGGAGTCTTTAAAGCGTTCCAATGTGCTGAAGAGGCATATGCCATCAAAAGGCATGTCCAACAAAGTGTTCTGGACATCCCCTGAGAAGCCAGTTGTTCTGAGCCAGGAGCTCAAGTTTTTTGGATTCCTTGCCCGGCGCCGAGGCCGCAGCCAACGGCGCCGCAGGGTATCTTGCCGGCGTAGCCGGGGCCAAAGGCGGCGGCACGGGTGCAGAACCACCCAACGGGTCCACGGGGCCCGAAGGCACTCCGGAGGGACCCGATGGGGCAAATAAACGGCCCATGGCCGACAGGAATACCTGTATTCCTTCCGGAGTCGCGTACGGCCCCAGGAAAGGTGGGTAGGCCGCAGGCAACAACGGAGGCTCCACCGGAGCCGCGGGGTAGTGACCGCCCGCCCCCTCCACCGCGTCCCACGACCGGTGAGGGGTAGACGAAGAGCGACGTCGCTTCTTCGACTTCTTATGGCGCTTTGACTTACCTGTCCCCGATTCCGACGAACGATGGTGTCGGCTCCGCAACCTGTCCCTCGACCTCCCACAGGAGCGGGACCTTGAGTGGTGCGGAACCGATTGCCGGGCCTCCAACAACTTTCGGGAACGCTCCCGCAAAGCATTCGGCACCATGGCCCGACAATCGGGGCACGTCTCGGGGTCATGGGCGTGCCCCAAGCAGAAGAGACACACGTCATGCGGGTCCGCCACCGACATGGTCCGACGGCAGTCGCTACAGGCTTAATCCCTACTGCACCAGAAGTCGAGTACTCGACAAAACAAGAGAAACAAGTCTCAGAAACCAAGTTAAAATATTAACTAGGAGTACCGCTCTCTCTCGGATCTGCGCTTGCTGGCGCGGAAAAAGAAAGAACTGACGTCAGACCGTGTGGGCGCGTCTAAGTAGCTCCGACGACGTCATCTCAGCGACTACGACGCCAGCGACGTACGCGGAGCCGCACGACGACGTCTACCGACGCGCAGGGGTACTGCTGACGAAAACTTTCCAGATCCAGTCTGACGCCTGGGGATATTCTAAGGTAAGGAATCTATCACGAACGTGTCACTTTCAGACAGACTTCGTGAGGTTGATGTGGAGGCCCAAACAAAGTAGGAGATTGGAAGTCCGAATGAAATGCAGTTGTGCTTCCTGAGACGTAGCTGCCTTGATCAGCCAGTCGTCCAGATACAGGTATACGAACACCTTGTTCCTCCTTAGATGTGCAGCGACCACGGCCATGCATTTGGAAAATGTCTGGGGCGCTGACTTCAGGCCGAAAGGAAGCACGGAGTATTGATAGTGGTTGTTGCCCACGGTAAATCACAGGAACTTGCGAAGTTTCCTTGCTATGGGCACGTGAAAATATGCGTCTTGCAGATCTATTGCGCATAGCCAGACTCCCTGATGAAGTTGAGGGTAGATTTGATGCAAGGACAACATCCGAAACTTTTCTCTGCGAACCCATTTGTTGGACTGTCGCAAGTCGAGGATGGGTCTGAACTCGTTCTTGTCTTTCTTGCGGACTAGAAAGAACCGAGAATACAGTCCTGTTCCTCTTTGTGCCATAGGAACCGGTTCAATCGCCCTTTTCTGTAAGAGGGTGACGGCCTCCCTCTGCAGCTCGCGTAGCAAGTAGCGTGAGCGAGTCGGAAGAATCGACGGAGGGCTTGTAAAACGTAGCGAGTATCCACTGCGAACAATATTCAGCACCCAATTGTCCTGAGTTATTTTCTGCCACTCTGCCAGATGATTTTGAATGCTTCCCCCCCACCGGAGTGGGTAACGGACGAGCGGGAAGGAGCCCTTCAGGGCTTGAAACCAGCAGAGGCCTTGTTCCCTTGTCCAGACTGCTGGTTGGACCGTCCTCGGGACTGGCGTTTCTGAAACTGCTGTTGCTGGTTGGACTGGCGGCCCTGAGAGCGTTGGAACCTCTGAGAGGAGTAACGCCGTTGGAAGGGTCGGAAGGTTTTTCGCTGTTCTTTAGGTTTCTCTAGACCTACAGCCTTCAAAGTCTCCATTTCAGTCTTCATGTGGGCCATCTCGTCATCCGCATGGGAGCCAAAGAGAGTCGTGCCAGAGAACGGTAGATTTGAAATGCCCTGCTGCGCCTCCGGCTTCAGCGAAGTAAGACGAAGCCAAGCATGTCTCTGTAGAGCAATTCCGTGGCAATACCCGTGGGCTGCCAAGAGTGAAGTATCAGCTGCAGCGCTGATGACTTGATTCGAAACCATCAGGCCCTCGTTCACTATCTCCTGAAAATCTTCCCGCTTGTCCCTGGGTAGGAGGTCCACAAATTGTTGAAGCGACTCCCACAGGGATCTGTCATACCGGCCCAGCAAGGCAGTAGAGCTGGCCGCCTTCATGGATGTAGCCGCGGTGTTGCAAACTTTTCTCCCCACCGAATCCAGCTTACAGCTTTCCTTATCCGGTGGTACCGTGGAAGTCGGAGCTGTAGCATGCTGTTTCCTTGCCGCAGCCACTATGACAGAGTCCGGGGTGGCCGTCCAGTCGGAGGAAGGCAGGATCCGAATCAGGTGGGCGATATTTCTTCTGTAACCTGGAAGGGCAGATTTTATAGAAGATGGTGTCAAGAACAGCTCCATAGCCGGTTCCACCAAACCAGGCACCAATGGAAGCAATGGACGAGATGTTTGTCTCTGCTGGAGAGTTTCAAATATCACTGATGTCGACGGCACAGGAGTCGACAGGGGAATGTTAAGCTTCGACGCCCCTCTGACCAGGACCTCCTGAAAGGTGGAGATATCATCAACATGAGACACTCTCTGAGGCGGAGAATCAGTGAGAGTAGGAGAGTGCCTCCCCGTACTCGTGGAAGACGTATCCCTGGTATGCCGGGAGCGAGATCTCTCGTAGCGATGGCGATGAGATCGTGTGGAAGACCGGTGGTGTCTATGGGAACGATGTCTCGGCCGAGACCGTGACCTTGGTCGCCGAGGCTCCGCAGGAAGCGTGGGCTGAGGAGCCGTGGGCCCAGGTTGAGGCAGAGGAGGAGGAGGAGGAGGAGGCGGTGGTGGTGGTGGTGTCACTGGCAGGGCCACCGGTTGACGAGGAGCAGGAGGCGTCCTTGATGGTGAATAGGTACGCGAGTACTCCGAACCTGAAGAAGAGACCAACCTCCTCCGTTTTCGAGCTGGCCGTGAAGAATGAGTCCTGGACTCAACGTCAGACCTCCCCCTCGACGATGAACTACTGCTCGACGGCGAGCGCTGACGTCGTCTGGAACGTGAACTCCCTGTCGACGTCGACAGGCTCACTACGGAGCGAGTCCCAGAACGGTACCTCGACGTCGGAGTTGCCCCCTCGACGTCGACCTTCTGTGTGACTTCGACCTTCTCCTCGACGTCGACCTTCTCGTAGACGTCGACCGGCGGTGACGCATCGACAGCGACCGCTGTTGCCTGTGTGACTCCGATCGACGACGATGACGTATCGACGGCGATCTTCGTTGAGTCTACGTTGAACGCGGGGACACCCTTGACAGCGATCTCGTCCGAGACCTCGCCGTTCTTCTCCTCGACGTTGATCTTCGACGTCGCTTCGACCCAGAGCCCCGAGTCGACGGAGAGCATATAGTAGTCATACCTGCTCTCGACGTCGCCGATCGGGACCGGCGTCTTTTTTCCGCCGTTTTTTGACTGGGGAGCCCCCCAGAAGTCGAAGCATGGGTTTTGGTAGAGGACTTACCCTCTCCTTGCCCAGAGGCTGTAGATGCTGCCTTGTGTCTTCTCTGCTCCAACCCTTGGAGCCGGATCTTCTCCCTGTCACGCAGGGTGCGCCTAGAAAAGGTCTTGCAAATAGAGCAGGTGTCAGGGACATGAGAGACAGGCAAACACAGAATACAGACTCTGTGTGCATCAGATTTGGCCTTCTTCCTACCACAATCAGGACACTTGTCAAACAGAGAAGGCATTTTGACAAGAAAAACTGTAGAAATTCTGCCAAAAAAGCACAGCAGAAGGTAGATAAAGGCCAAAGACGTCGAGTGAAGCTGCAAAAACTCCAAATACTGAATTAATTTTGAATAGAATACCAAAAAAGGTAGAGCTCAATGCTCCAGGGTCCTGCTAGCAGGAGCCGGAAAAAAAGAACTGAAAGTAACTGCCTCTGGCTGTGCATCATGGGATACCGGGGGTCTCTGGAGACTCTTCAAGGCACGGTATCCATTTGCAGACACATAATGGCAGCCTATTGGGGCTTCTCTGTCCAATCCCTTTCATCTCTATCATGAAAAAAAGGAGTTTTGTGAAGGGGAGTTTTCTATGTGTGAAACTCAGTAAAATTGCTAAATTTGAAAGTTAAACTGGCTATCTTTTTTCACTTCAAGATGAAGTAATGGCCAGTGTAGCCTAGTTGGTTACTGCATTATTGTCTTTTTATCTCTTAAGTGTCTATGCAGGCCTTCCTGAAGAAAGGCACAAGATGACAACTTAAGAAGATATATCTAATGAAGTGCTCCGGGGTCCACGCACATGGGCGGGACTATTCACATGATTATGACTATACACGGAAATCCCCTACAAGAGAAACCAGTTCCCAAATCACTCCATAGAAATCCATTGCAACGCAGCAAGTGTCCGGAACTGCTTTAAGGCGGCTTCTTCTGTGGAGGTATCTGTTTCTAAGGACCTTGCTGATCCCCCAGACTAGATCCCTGCTAGAGTGGGTCACCCCAGTGACTTTTACCCAGCCACATTGAAACTTTCCCAAGTTTGTTTGAAAAAATTTCTAAATGTCAAATTTGTTGAATTTGCCAAGGCATGTTGTTTTGTTCAAAAATGTAATAAAAAAAGTTTGTCCCCAAAAAAAATATATATATATAAGTTTTCCAGGGCTTGTTTGCAGTTGGGTGAAAATGCTTTTAATTATTTATCCTTGTAAAATCTATATCTCTGGAACCCTCCAGTGGATCTTTTTTGTTCTGGTGTCAAACTCTTATAGAAAAAATACAGTCTATTTTCATAAATTGGTATCTGATTTCATGAGGTTCGTATCCATTTCTTTTTTTGCTGTTTAAATACTTTACACTAGTTCTTCTGTGTAGGAAACGGGGTGTTTGTTGCAGTACCCCACCCCCACTTTTGCCTGTTTTTTTGATGTAACCTTGACTGGAAGTGCACAGGGTCCCTGACAATCAGGTCTCCTGTGCAAGAGCTCATTCCCTAAACTGTACCTTTTGTCTCCCAATTAGCACCACTTCAGTACCCCTTGTAAGTCCCTAGTAAATGGTACCCCTGGTACCTAGGGCATTGGCACTGAAGAGGGACCCCAAGGGTAGCAGCACGAATTGCGTCACCCTAGGGTCTCCTAACCAAGGTCCTGCACTCTGCCATTGCAGACTGCATGCCTTGGTGCAGACAAAACTGAAGAGTCAACATGCCACACATCCCTGTGTGCCACGCCCACAGACACTGCATGGGATATACCCAAGACACCCCTCTAGCAGACCTTAGCCCTAAGGCAGGATACACTATATCTCCTGTGAGGGAATCTGCATGAGCAGATATGCCCCTGCAATATCCATGTCGATTCCTGGTTATTTTAAGTGACCAGGGAAGCCATAGTAAGTGCATGGGCTGGACATTTGTCATTACGAGTTCCCCATCACCATGATGGCTTCAGTGAAGTATGGGATGTTTGGTACCAAACATCTCAGCATAATAATCCTGCACTGATTCCAGTGTCAGATTTATTAAAGATTGCACACAGAGGACTCCTTAGAGGGGTCCCTTGAAACCTACTAACCCATAGTGTGGTCGCTGTCTGGTACTTACATCGACCTGCTCCGGTAAGCCGTTTCCAACCCCAAAAGGCACCTTTGCACCTGTCCGTCCTGGGCCTTGGTGAAGAGGACCAAAGGTGTCCCTAGGTCCCTGAGCATCGCAACTTACCTCTCCAGCTGTTGGTTTCCTTCAACCGGCCTCCAGGTCTCAAGCCTGCAGCCCTTTTCCGATTTGGCCCTTCTCCATTGTTTAAAATTTGGCACTCGATGCTGTGTTGACACCCTGCACCCGGCCGCCCCTGTGCCGCTTGTGGTGTACTGTTGGTGCTGCCTTGGACCCTGCCCAGTGCTTGCTTCAACCCCCGGAGACTGGTCCCTCCCAAGCCACTGTTACTTACCTGTAAGTAAGCATCTGCCAGATTGTCCCATTCTTCATTGAGTTGTATTGGGCGCCTAACACCATATTTCCACCCGGCCACCCCTGTGCTGCTGGTGGTGTACTTTTGGTGCTGAACTGACTTTACCCAATACTGATCTTAACGCACAAGTTACTAACTTGTGTAACGATATATCTGTAAGAGACAGTAGTTAGTGACAGATTCCTTACCTTAGAAGTATCCCCAGGCGTCAGGCTGGATCCGAGAAAAGTTTTTGCGTAGCAGTACCCTTGCGCGTCGGTAGGCGGCGTTGTGCGGCTCCGGCGTCCGTCGTCGGCGTCGTGATCGCCGGGATAACGTCGCGGGCAGTACTTAGGCGCCGCCCCTGCGGCGCTGACGTCAGTTCTGTACCACGACTTTCCGCGCCAGGAACACAGAGCCATGCAAGAAGCTGACATAGGTGTCTGAAAAATACTAGGGCCCTGAAAGGGATGTCCTTAACCCTAGAAATCAGTTCGCAGAACGGGGAGGATGGGTGGGGCGGTAGGGAATCTGTCACTAACTACTGTCTCTTACAGATATATCGTTACACAAGTTAGTAACTTCGTGCATCTGAAAGAGACACGTTAGTGACAGATTCCTACCTTAGAATAGATACCCCAGCAATACCAACCCCGGTGGTGGGTCTGCGAACAAAGATCAGACAAGGAAGTCCTGGAGGACAGAACGGCCAAAGAAGCCGTCCCTCCGGACCTGACTGTCAAGGCAGTAATGCTTTGTAAACGTGTGCAGCAAGGCCCACGTAGCTGCCTGACAGATAACCGGCAGCGGAACACCGCGGCCCAAGGCCGTGGTAGCAGCCGTTGCCCTGGTGGAATGGGCACGCAGCCCAACAGGAGGCTCCTTCTTAGCCAAAGAATAGCAGGTCTTGATGCACAAGGTAACCCAGCGGGAGATGGTCCTCTTGTGCACCGCCCGACCTTTTTGGCGCCCACGTAGCCAACAAAGAGCTGGTCATCCACCCGGAAGTGTTTTGTGCGGTCAATATAGAAGGAGAGCGCACGTTTTGGGTCCAGACGGTGGAGCCTCTCTTCCTCTCTGGAAGGATGCGGAGGCGGAAAGAAGGTGGGCAAAGTGATGGTCTGCCCAATGTGGAAAGCAGTAACCACCTTTGGCAAGAAGGACGGACGCGTCCGAAGAACAACCTTGTCTGGATGAACAGACAGAAAGGGAGGTTTGCAAGATAGAGCCTGGAGCTCACTCACCCGCCGAGCGGAGGTGATGGCCACCAGAAAGGCTGTCTTCAGAGTCAGAAGACGAAGAGGACAGTTATGTAGAGGCTCAAAGGGAGCGCACATTAAAAGGTAAGAACCAAGTTCAAGTCCCACTGAGGCATCACAAAGCGGAACAGGAGGGAAGAGGTGAGTAATGCCTTTTAAGAACCTGTTAACAACAGGGGACTTGAAAAGGGAGGGCTGATCAGGGAGCCTGAGGAAGGCCGAGATAGCACAAAGATAACCCTTGATGGTACCCAGGGCAGAACCCTGTTGGGCCAGAGAGAGAAGGAACAGAAGGACCTCAGAAAGAGGGGCAGAAAGGGGATTCACAGCCTTTGCTGTGCACCATGCCACAAATTTGTTCCACCTGCAGGCGTATACCACCTTAGTGGAGGGACGCCTGGCTGCCAGAATCACATCACAAACTTCGGGAGGCAAGTCGAAAGGAATCAACTGCCGCCGCTCAATCTCCACGCAAGCAGGTGTAGACTGGACAGGTTCGGGTGGAGGACCGTCCCCTGCTGCTGCGACAGAAGATCCTCCCGAAGAGGCAGACGGATCGGGGGATCTACGCTCATATTGAGTAGCTCGGGATACCAAACTCTTGAGCCCAGTCCGGAGCCACAAGAATGACTTGGGCCCGGTCGTGCCGAATCTTCTTCAACACTCTGGGTAGAAGTGGTATAGGCGGAAAGGCGTACAATAGACCGCAACTCCACTCGTGACGAAAAGCGTCGCCGGCGAGTGCCGCCTTGGAAATTCCAACGCGCAGAACTGATGACATTGCGCGTTCTCTTCGGTGGCGAATAGATCTAACCAAGGCTCTCCCCACTGTAGAAAGAGTCCTTGCGCCACTTCCGAGTGAAGACGCCATTGCGTGATCCATCATGCACCTGCGGCTGAGGTTCGTCCGCCCTGGCGTTCAGGGAACCTGCCAGGTGTTGAACCATCAGGAACATGCCCTGATGTTCCAGCCATGTCCAGAGGCGCAGAGCCTCCTGACAAAGGGTCCACGACCCCACCCCGCCTTGTTTGTTGCAGTACCACATGGCGGTGGTGTTGTCTGTGAACACCTGCACTACCTTCCCTTTGACAGAGGGAAGGAATGCCTTGAGTGCAAGTCGGATCGCCCGGAGCTCCAGAAGGTTGATATGGAGCCGGGACTCCGCCCGGAGACCAGAGGCCTCTGATCTCCGCCTC
The DNA here is from genome assembly GCA_963921515.1 of Calotriton arnoldi. Taxonomy (NCBI): domain Eukaryota; kingdom Metazoa; phylum Chordata; class Amphibia; order Caudata; family Salamandridae; genus Calotriton; species Calotriton arnoldi. The sequence continues at coordinate 26,558 of CAWUFW010017760.1, read as the reverse complement.
TCCCATGTGACCGCCCCATCCCAGAAGGGACGCGTCCGTCACAACTGTGTGCTCTGGCTGGGGAAGGGAGAGGGATCTGCCCATGACCCATTGCCGGTTCGAGAGCCACCACTGCAACTGTTTTGCAGTCCCCTCCGAGATCTGGACGTGATCGGACAGGTTGCCCTGGTGCTGCGCCCACTGGAACTTCAGGTCCCACTGCAGAGCCCGCATATGCCATCTGGCATGATTGACCAGCAGGATGCAGGAGGCCATGAGGCCCAGCAGCCTCAGGGTCATCCGTGCCGAAACCCAGGATAAAGGCTGAAAGGGGATTCACAGCCTTTGCTGTGCACCATGCCACAAATTTGTTCCACCTGCAGGCGTATACCACCTTAGTGGAGGGACGCCTGGCTGCCAGAATCACATCACAAACTTCGGGAGGCAAGTCGAAAGGAATCAACTGCCGCCGCTCAATCTCCACGCAAGCAGGTGTAGACTGGACAGGTTCGGGTGGAGGACCGTCCCCTGCTGCTGCGACAGAAGATCCTCCCGAAGAGGCAGACGGATCGGGGGATCTACGCTCATATTGAGTAGCTCGGGATACCAAACTCTTCGAGCCCAGTCCGGAGCCACAAGAATGACTTGGGCCCGGTCGTGCCGAATCTTCTTCAACACTCTGGGTAGAAGTGGTATAGGCGGAAAGGCGTACAATAGACCGCAACTCCACTCGTGACGAAAAGCGTCGCCGAGCGAGTGCCGCCTTGGAAATTCCAACGCGCAGAACTGATGACATTGCGCGTTCTCTTCGGTGGCGAATAGATCTAACCAAGGCTCTCCCCACTGTAGAAAGAGTCCTTGCGCCACTTCCGAGTGAAGACGCCATTCAGTGATCCATCATGCACCTGCGGCTGGGTTCGTCCGCCCTGGCGTTCAGGGAACCTGCCAGGTGTTGAACCATCAGGAACATGCCCTGATGTTCCAGCCATGTCCAGAGGCGCAGAGCCTCCTGACAAAGGGTCCACGACCCCACCCCGCCTTGTTTGTTGCAGTACCACATGGCGGTGGTGTTGTCTGTGAACACCTGCACTACCTTCCCTTTGACAGAGGAAGGAATGCCTTGAGTGCAAGTCGGATCGCCCGGAGCTCCAGAAGGTTGATATGGAGCCGGGACTCCGCCCGGAGACCAGAGGCCTCTGATCTCCGCCTCTCCCATGTGACCGCCCCATCCCAGAAGGGACGCGTCCGTCACAACTGTGTGCTCTGGCTGGGGAAGGGAGAGGGATCTGCCCATGACCCATTGCCGGTTCGAGAGCCACCACTGCAACTGTTTTGCAGTCCCCTCCGAGATCTGGACGTGATCGGACAGGTTGCCCTGGTGCTGCGCCCACTGGAACTTCAGGTCCCACTGCAGAGCCCGCATATGCCATCTGGCATGATTGACCAGCAGGATGCAGGAGGCCATGAGGCCCAGCAGCCTCAGGGTCATCCGTGCCGAAACCCAGGATAAAGGCTGAAAGATCGGAATCATAAAGAAACACGCCTGACAGTGGAGCCCTTCAATCCACAGCACCTGAGCTGCTATCCCTCTTTTAATATAACCCTCTATACTTGTTGGGGTCTGTGTGCACACTGAAACGCACCCACCGTCACAGTGCAAGTCCCCATGGGAACATAACAATTTAAAACATAAGCACAGGTGCACCACACGTTAATTTCAAAAGCAGAAAAGAAAAAGAACCCAAAGGCAACTGTGTAAACTATATGCAACACAAATGTACTTCAAACACTTTTTCTTTATTCCAATTTCTGTTATTAAAAACGTGGTCATAAACATCAGTTTTCACAGTGATACAGCCAACGCGCTTCGTCCTTTAAAAGGACTTCTTCAGGGCACTGGACGTTTTAGAATAGATCAGTCTTCGCCAAAGGAAAACCAGTAAATAACTGGATTAGTGGCCTATGTATCTTTCCACATCTAGGTCACGATTATTCAATATCTGGTGTCTATAAGAGGTTCCTCATGATCATAAAGAACCAATGGGTAAAGTAACAAGGATGCCGGATAGATTCAATGATGACGCACAAACAAATGCACGGAGTGATACATACAAGGGATCACACCTAAGCTGGTCAGTACTGTATTTAGGTATCAACCAATTTGCAGATTCCTTATGCTAAAGGAATATATCAAAGATCCAGATGGGAACCCAAAGAGAAGGCGCACATATAAGCGTGAATCACGCAAATCCGATTAATTTTTGTCAATTTAAATGCATCCTATATGCTCAAGTTCAATTCCGGCAGCCGATATTAAGCTACCATTATGTCTCCAACAGCCAAGCGTCACGGCGAAGTTCTGCTTTTGAAATTAACGTGTGGTGCACCTGTGCTTATGTTTTAAGATCGGAATCATAGCCTGAATATCCCGGACTCGCCGTTCGGGAGGATAGGCCCGAAACTGCGTCGTGTCCAGAACTGCTCCGATGAAAAGGAGCTGTGGAGAAGGAATCAGATGCGACTTCGGCACATTGATGGAGAACCCCAGCGAGTGCAGGAGTTCGGCCGTAGTCTGGAGGTGGGAGGCGACTGCCTGGGACGAGCCCGCCTTCAGCAGCCAGTCGTCGAGGTAGGGGAAGACTGAAACCCCTGCCCGGCGCAGATGAGCTGCGACCACCGCCAACACTTTCGTGAACACCCGCGGGGCATTGGTAAGGCCAAAGGGGAGCACGGTGAACTGAAAATGCTCGGGGCCTACCGTGAACCGAAGGTAACGCCGGTGGGCCGGCAGGACGGGGGTGTGGAAATATGCGTCCTGCAAGTCCAACGCTACCAACCAGTCTCCAGGGTCGAGGGCAGTCAAGACCTGAACTAGGGTGAGCATCTTGAACTTCTCCTTCCGGAGGAAGCGATTGACGTTCCGGAGGTCCAAGATAGGACGCATGTCCTCCTTGTCCTTTTTGGGCACCAGGAAGTAGTGGGAGTAGCAACCACGCCCTACTTCTGGGGTCGGAACATGCTTCGATGGCCCTCTTGGCCAAGAGGGCCGTGACTTCCTTCTGCAGAAGTACCAAGTGATCCCCTGACATGCGGTGGAATTGAGGTGGCATGGCTGGGGGGTGGACTCGAAGGGGAGGGAGTAGCCCCTCGGACAATGTCCAAGACCCACCTGTCCGAGGTGATGGTACGCCAGTGGGGAAGGTGATGGCGGACCCTGCCCCCTACTGGCGTGCTGTGCACCTGAAAGGAGGGACTAGGAGGGTTTGGAGGCCCGCGGACGGGTTGGAGGTGGTGGCCTGACCCGCACGCTGGTTGCCCGATCCGCCACGGCGGAATCCACGTCCTCGGCCACGCGAAGACGCCTGCTGCGCGGGCCGGAGGCTGGGCTGCTGACGTGAAGGGCGCCCCTACCGTGGCCACGATAGGGGCGAAAAGCAGAAGTCAGCGGAGGGCGTGTAGCAGAAAGGCCCAGGGACTTTGCAGTAGCCCGTGAGTCCTTAAAGCGCTCCAACGCATGGTCTGCTTTGGACCCAAAAAGACCGACTCCATCAAAGGGCATGTCCATGAGAGTATTCTGGACATCCCCTGAAAAACCAGTGGTTCTCAGCCAGGCGTGGCGTCGTAGCGCCACCGTCGTTGCAATAGACCTGCCCAGCGAGTCGGCGGTATCAAGGCCACATCGTATTGTGTATTTGGCCGCATCCCTTCCTTCCGCAATGGCGCGGGAAAGCAGTGTCTGGACCTCCTCAGAACACTGGGGCAAAACATTCGCCACCGAATCCCACAAGGAGTGGGTATATCGGCCCAAAAGGCAAGCGGTGTTGATGGACCGCAAGCCAGCACTGGAGGAAGAAAAACCCTTCTTCCCAAATTGATCCAGGCGTTTGGATTCCCTATCCGGAGGGCGGTAGGGAAGGCGGTTTGGGAAGCGGAGGCTTGGACAACCAAGCTCTCAGGGGTGGGGTGGACAGAGAGAAACAGGGGGTCGCCCGGAGCTGGGCGATGGCGTCGGGACACGTTCCTATCCACAGGAGCCCCTGTGTTGGGCTTGGACCAGGCGCCCAAAGAACGTCCAGTGAGGGCGTCGTTAAACGGCAGCACAGTCTCCGTAGAGGAGGCTGCCGGCTGAAGCACCTCTGTCAAGAGATTAGTCTTGACCGCCACAGTAGGGAGTTGGAGATGTAAGGCTCGAAGGCTCCAGCCGCCCTACGCAACACCGTTGCAAAATTGGCTCCCTCCTCCGTAGCCACGGGAGGAGACAGCATGCCAGTGTCAGGGGAAGTATCTAGACCACTGGCATCCCCTAGGCCCTCTGTTCAGTCCTCATCGTACTGACACTGTTGTGCCAGAGGGTCATCAGATCTCTCCCAGTCCTCCTCAGGTTCAAAATAAGGTGGAGGAGGGACATTTGGGACCCAAGGTCTCATCGGGCGCCGGAACCGGCGTCGAGCGACGTCGGTCCGGGTCCATGTCCGGAGCCGGAAGGAACTGGGGGACGACGCCGCCCGGAGCCCCAGGCGGCGTCGAGAACGGCACCGGAGACATCGGCGCCGGCGGAGGTGTCGTTAGGTCGACCGGCGTCGATGGGGGTTGTGGAGCCGGGATTGAGGCCGGGGCCGGAGCCGGGATCGAGGCTGGAGGCACGGGCGACGCCGGGGCCGGAGCCGTCGGCGACGCCGGAGCAACCCCATCAGGGCCCGCGGGGCCCGAAGGCGCACCAGAGGGACCTTGAGGCCCGAAGAGGCGGGCCATGGCCGACAGGAAGTCCTGTACTTGGGCCGGATCCGCCCCGAACCCGGGAAGGACGGGTATTGCGGGGGCGACTCCACAGGCATGTCCGGGGCCGCGGGGGCGGGGACGGTGCCGGGAGGGGCCTCAGCCGAGTCGCGAGACCGGCGAGGCGAAGTCCTAGAGCGACGATGCTTTTTGGACTTTTTGTGTTTTGACTTACCGGACGAAGAAGACTTCGATGCCGGCGACCGGTGTGGACTCCGCGATCGACCCCTGGACCTCTCACGCGACCGGGGCTTCCGCGGAGCCGAATGCCGGGCCTCGAGGAGCTTTCGAGACCGCTCTCGCAAAGCTTTCTGGTTGAGGGCCCGGCAGTCGGAACAAGACTCCGTGTCGTGGCCTCGGCCGAGGCAGAAGAGACACTCCCAATGCGGGTCTGTGATGGACATCATCCGAGCACAGGCGCCGCAACGTTTAAACCCGGGCATCCCTACGACACCTTGAAGTCGATGAAAGAAAAACAGTGAAAAATTCACCAAAAAGATTGGTCAAAAAATGACCAGGGCACTGCTCTTCCCGGATCTGCGCTTGCTGGCGCGGAAAAAGAAGAACTGACGTCAGCGCGCAGGGGCGGCGCCTAAGTACTGCCCGCGACGTCATCCCGGCGATCACGACGCCGGCGACGGACGCGGAGCCGCACGACGCCGCCTACCGACGCGCAAGGGTACTGCTACGCAAAAACTTTCCGGATCCAGACTGACGCCTGGGGATATTCTAAGGTAAGGAATCTGTCACTAACGTGTCTCTTTCAGATTCCCAAAGACTGGCTTTGTAAGTCGATTTCACCTATCTGTATGCAGAATGTTTTCTTCCTCCCATAGGTTAACATTGCAAAGTCTGAGGATTGCACCAAGGGTCCACTTTTGATATTGAAAAGTAGTTCAATTGCAAAACGTATTTACATGAGGCGAAGTTCTGTGGTTCTACAAAATAAATATAAGCAAGTATTTTTATAAACTGGTCTCTGATATATTCATTGAGTGTGTGCCTCATTTATTGCCACTTGTGTACAACAAATGCTTAGCACTGCCCTCTGAAAAGCCTAACTGCTTGCCTACACTACCACAAAAGAGAGTATCAGCATAATCTACATTAGCTTCTGTAAAGCCTATGGGGATCCACTGGACTCTCTGCACACTATACCCCTTTTTGGCATAGTATACAGAGAGCTAACTTTCTGCACTCTGTGTGAGCCTTGCTGCTCAGTGCCACAGCTACCCCGGATTGAGCTGAGGGCATGACAGAAGAAACCTACTGGTCCTAAAGAACAAGTTACTTGCCTTCAGTAACAGCTTTTTCTGGTGGATACAGTATCTGCCTGTGGATTCCTAATCTTTTGAATTACCCCTTGCACTAGCATTCCACAGAAACTTTTCCTAGCTCTCCCACGTCGACGAGGACGTCACAATGACACAGCTCAGTCGCGACTCCTTATGACGTCATCGGAGCCATAAGAATACCTTGTCGGCGTGCAGATGTCAGTTCCACCCATTTTTCTGTGCCTTCGAGGAGAACGGGCGGACTGACAACATAATTTAAGTATACCCAGTATGGAAAATGCTACTTACCCAGTATGCATCTGTTCTTGGCATGTAGAGCTGTAGAATCTCATGCTTATGCATAGATCGCCATCTAGTGTTGGGCCCGGATGTTTGCACTTTGTTTTTCTTCGAAGAAGTCTTCCTAGTCACGAGGTAGGTGACTCCTCCTTTCGGTGATAGTGCGCATGGTCATCGACTCCATCTTCAGATTATTTTCCCGCAGAGGGTGAGAGAATGGAGTAGTAGTAAAGAATAGAGATGTCCATGTGTATGTATGAATAGTAACAGGAGAACTACAGCAGCTACAGGTACCCGGGGAGGTGGGTGGGCGCATGAGATTCTACAGCTCTACATGCCAACAGATGCATACTGAGTAAGTAGCATTTTCCGTTCGACGCATGTCAGCTGTAGATCACATGCTTATGCATAGACTATACAGCAGTCTCCCCCAAAGGTGGCTATCCTGTAACTGATGGAGTTGTCTGAAACAGCGTTTTAAGTACTGCTTGGCCCACATTGAGCTTGTCTGGCTAACACATCTACACAATAGTGCTTGGTGAATGTGTGAGGTGTGGACAATGTTGCAACTTTGCAGATGTCAGTAATAGAGATGTTCCCTAAGAATGCCACAGTAGCCGCTAGCTTACGAGTGGAATGTGCTCTAGGGGTACCGTTACAGTCCTTTTGGCTTTTGCATAGCAAATCTGAATACATTTAACGATCCACCTAGCAATACCTGATTTAGATATAGGATTGCCATTGTGAGGTGGTGCAAAAGCGACAAAGAATTGTTTGGTATTACAAAAAGATTTCGTTCTTTCAGTGTAATACAACAGTGCTCTTCTAACATCTAAGGTGTGTAGAGCTCGTTCTGCAACGGAGTCAGGTTGAGGGAAGAAAAGCACAAGTTACTAACTTGTGTAACGATATATCTGTAAGAGACAGTAGTTAGTGATAGATTCCTTACCTTAGAATATCCCCAGGCGTCAGGCTGGATCCGGAAAGTTTTGCGTAGCAGTACCCTTGCGCGTCGGTAGGCGGCGTCGTGCGGCTCCGCGTCCGTCGTCGGCGTCGTGATCGCCGGGATGACGTCGCGGGCAGCACTTAGGCGCCGCCCTGCGCGCTGACGTCAGTTCTGTACACGACTTTCCGCGCCAGGAACGCAGAGCCATGCAAGAAGCTGACACAGGTGTCTGAAAAATACTAGGGCCCTGAAAGGGATGTCCTTAACCCTAGAAATCAGTTCGCAGAACAGGGGAGGATGGGTGGGGCGGTAAGGAATCTATCACTAACTACTGTCTCTTACAGATATATCGTTACACAAGTTAGTAACTTGTGCATCTGAAAGAGACACGTTAGTGATAGATTCCTTACCTTAGAATAGATACCCCAGCAATACCAACCCCGGTGGTGGGTCTGCGAACAAAGATCAGACAAGGAAGTCCTGGAGGACAGAACGGCCAAAGAAGCCGTCCCTCCGGACCTGACTGTCAAGGCAGTAATGCTTAGTAAACGTGTGCAGCGAGGCCCACGTAGCTGCCTGACAGATAACCGGCAGCGGAACACCGCGGCCCAAGGCCGTGGTAGCAGCCGTTGCCCTGGTGGAATGGGCACGCAGCCCAACAGGAGGCTCCTTCTTAGCCAAAGAATAGCAGGTCTTGATGCACAAGGTAACCCAGCGGGAGATGGTCCTCTTGTGCACCGCCCGACCTTTTGGCGCCCACGTAGCCAACAAAGAGCTGGTCATCCACCCGGAAGTGTTTTGTGCGGTCGATATAGAAGGAGAGCGCACGTTTTGGGTCCAGACGGTGGAGCCTCTCTTCCTCTCTGGAAGGATGCGGAGGCGGAAAGAAGGTGGGCAAAGTGATGGTCTGCCCAATGTGGAAAGCAACAACCACCTTTGGCAAGAAGGACGGACGCGTCCGAAGAACAACCTTGTCTGGATGAACAGACAGAAAGGGAGGTTTGCAAGAAAGAGCCTGGAGCTCACTCACCCGCCGGATATATCTGTAAGAGACAGTAGTTAGTGATAGATTCCTTACCTTAGAATATCCCCAGGCGTCAGGCTGGATCCGGAAAGTTTTGCGTAGCAGTACCCTTGCGCGTCGGTGAGGCGGCGTCGTGCGGCTCCGCGTCCGTCGTCGGCGTCGTGATCGCCGGGATGACGTCGCGGGCAGCACTTAGGCGCCGCCCCTGCGCGCTGGCGTCAGTTCTGTACACGACTTTCCGCGCCAGGAACGCAGAGCCATGCAAGAAGCTGACACAGGTGTCTGAAAAATACTAGGGCCCTGAAAGGGATGTCCTTAACCCTAGAAATCAGTTCGCAGAACGGGGAGGATGGGTGGGGCGGTAAGGAATCTATCACTAACTACTGTCTCTTACAGATATATCGTTACACAAGTTAGTAACTTGTGCATCTGAAAGAGACACGTTAGTGATAGATTCCTTACCTTAGAATAGATACCCCAGCAATACCAACCCCGGTGGTGGGTCTGCGAACAAAGATCAGACAAGGAAGTCCTGGAGGACAGAACGGCCAAAGAAGCCGTCCCTCCGGACCTGACTGTCAAGGCAGTAATGCTTAGTAAACGTGTGCAGCGAGGCCCACGTAGCTGCCTGACAGATAACCGGCAGCGGAACACCGCGGCCCAAGGCCGTGGTAGCAGCCGTTGCCCTGGTGGAATGGGCACGCAGCCCAACAGGAGGCTCCTTCTTAGCCAAAGAATAGCAGGTCTTGATGCACAAGGTAACCCAGCGGGAGATGGTCCTCTTGTGCACCGCCCGACCTTTTTGGCGCCCACGTAGCCAACAAAGAGCTGGTCATCCACCCGGAAGTGTTTTGTGCGGTCGATATAGAAGGAGAGCGCACGTTTTGGGTCCAGACGGTGGAGCCTCTCTTCCTCTCTGGAAGGATGCGGAGGCGGAAAGAAGGTGGGCAAAGTGATGGTCTGCCCAATGTGGAAAGCAACAACCACCTTTGGCAAGAAGGACGGACGCGTCCGAAGAACAACCTTGTCTGGATGAACAGACAGAAAGGGAGGTTTGCAAGAAAGAGCCTGGAGCTCACTCACCCGCCGAGCGGAGGTGATGGCCACCAGAAAGGCTACCTTTAGAGTCAGAAGACGAAGAGGACAGTTATGCAGAGGCTCAAAGGGAGCGCACATTAAAAGGTAAGAACCAAGTTCAAGTCCCACTGAGGCATTACAAACGGAACAGGAGGGAAGAGGTGAGTAATGCCTTTTAAGAACCTGTTAACAACAGGGGACTTGAAAAGGGAGGGCTGATCAGGGAGCCTGAGGAAGGCCGAGATAGCACAAAGATAACCCTTGATGGTACCCAGGGCAGAACCCTGTTGGGCCAGAGAGAAGGAACAGAAGGACCTCAGAAAGAGGGGCAGAAAGGGGATCCACAGCCTTTGCTGTGCACCATGCCACAAATTTGTTCCACCTGCAGGCGTATACCACCTTAGTGGAGGGACGCCTGGCTGCCAGAATCACATCACAAACTTCGGGAGGCAAGTCGAAAGGAATCAACTGCCGCCGCTCAATCTCCACGCAAGCAGGTGTAGACTGGACAGGTTCGGGTGGAGGACCGTCCCCTGCTGCTGCGACAGAAGATCCTCCCGAAGAGGCAGACGGATCGGGGGATCTATGCTCATATTGAGTAGCTCGGGATACCAAACTCTTCGAGCCCAGTCCGGAGCCACAAGAATGACTTGGGCCCGGTCGTGCCGAATCTTCTTCAACACTCTGGGTAGAAGTGGTATAGGCGGAAAGGCGTACAACAGACCGCAACTCCACTCGCGACAAGCGTCGCCGGCGAGTGCCGCCTTGGAAATTCCAACGCGCAGAACTGATGACATTGCGCGTTCTCTTCGATGGCGAATAGATCTAACCAAGGCTCTCCCCACTGTAGAAAGAGTCCTTGCGCCACTTCCGAGTGAAGACGCCATTCGTGATCCATCATGCACCTGCGGCTGCAGGTTCGTCCGCCCTGGCGTTCAGAGAACCTGCCAGGTGTTGAACCATCAGGAACATGCCCCGATGTTCCAGCCATGTCCAGAGGCGCAGAGCCTCCTGACAAAGGGTCCAAGACCCCACCCCGCCCTGTTTGTTGCAGTACCACATGGCGGTGGTGTTGTCTGTGAACACCTGCACTACCTTCCCTTTGACAGAGGGAAGGAATGCCTTGAGTGCAAGCCGGATCGCCCGGAGCTCCAGAAGGTTGATATGGAGCCGGGACTCCGCCCGGAGACCAGAGGCCTCTGATCTCCGCCTCTCCCATGTGACCGCCCCATCCCAGAAGGGACGCGTCCGTCACAACTGTATGCTCTGGCTGGGGAAGGGAGAGGGATCTGCCCATGACCCATTGCCGGTTCGAGAGCCACCACTGCAACTGTTTTGCAGTCCCCTCCGAGATCTGGACGTGATCGGACAGGTCGCCCTGGTGCTGCGCCCACTGGAACTTCAGGTCCCACTGCAGAGCCCGCATATGCCATCTGGCATGATTGACCAGCAGGATGCAGGAGGCCATGAGGCCCAGCAGCCTCAGGGTCATCCTACCGAAACCCAGGATAAAGGCCGAAAGATCGGAATCATAGCCTGAATATCCCGGACTCGCCGTTCGGGAGGATAGGCCCGAAACTGCGTCGTGTCCAGAACTGCTCCGATGAAAGGAGCTGTGGAGAAGGAATCAGATGCGACTTCAGCACATTGATGGAGAACCCCAGCGAGTGCAGGAGTTCGGCCGTAGTCTGGAGGTGGGAGACGACTGCCTGGGACGAGCCCGCCTTCAGCAGCCAGTCGTCGAGGTAGGGGAAGACTGAAACCCCTGCCCGGCGCAGATGAGCTGCGACCACCGCCATCACTTTCGTGAACACCCGAGGGGCACTGGTAAGGCCAAAGGGGAGCACGGTGAACTGAAAATGCTCGGGGCCTACCGTGAACCGAAGGTAACGCCGGTGGGCCGGCAGGACGAGGGATGTGGAAATACGCGTCCTGCAAGTCCAACGCTACCAACCAGTCTCCTGGGTCGAGGGCAGTCAAGACCTGAGCTAGGGTGAGCATCTTGAACTTCTCCTTCCGGAGGAAGCGATTGGCGTTCCGGAGGTCCAAGATAGGACGCATGTCCTCCTTGTCCTTTTGGGCACCAGAAAGTAGTGGGAGTAGCAACCACGCCCTACTTCTGGGGTCGGAACATGCTCGATGGCCCTCTTGGTCAAGAGGGCCGTGACTTCCTTCTGTAGAAGCACCAAGTGATCCCCTGACATGCGGTGGAATTGAGGTGGCATGGCTGGGGGGTGGTCTCGAAGGGGAGGGAGTAGCCCCTTCGGACAATGTCCAAGACCCACCTGTCCGAGGTGATGGTGCGCCAGTGGGGAAGGTGATGGCGGACCCTGCCCCCTACTGGCGTGCCGTGCACCTGAAAGGAGGGACTAGGAGGGCTTGGAGGCCGCGGACGGGTTGGAGGTGGTGGCCTGACCCGCACGCTGGTTGCCCGATCCGCCACGGCGGAATCCACGTCCTCGGCCACGGGAAGACGCCTGCTGCGCGGGCCGGTGGCTGGGTTGCTGACGTGAAGGGGCGCCCCCACCGTGGCCACGATAGGGGCGAAAAGCAGAAGGCAGCGGAGGGCGTGTAGCAGAAAGGCCCAGGGACTTGGCAGTAGCCCGTGAGTCCTTAAAGCGCTCCAACGCATGGTCTGCTTTGGACCCAAAAGACCGACTCCATCAAAGGGCATGTCCATGAGAGTATTCTGGACATCCCCTGAAAAACCAGTGGTTCTCAGCCAGGCGTGGCGGCGGAGCGCCACCGTCGTTGCAATCGACCTGCCCAGCGAGTCGGCGGTGTCAAGGCCACAACGGATAGTGTATTTGGCCGCATCCCTTCCTTCCGCAATGGCGCGGGAAAGCAGTGCCTGGACCTCCTCAGGGCACTGGGGCAAAACATCCGCCACCGAATCCCACAGAGAGTGGGTATATCGGCCCAAAAGACAAGCGGTGTTAACGGACCGCAAGCCAGCACTGGAGGAAGAAAAACCTTTCTTCCCAAACTGATCCAGGCGTTTGGATTCCCTATCCGGAGGAGCGGTAGGGAAGGCGGTTTGGGAAGCGGAGGCTTGGACAACCAAGCTCTCAGGAGTGGGGTGGACAGAAAGAAACAGGGGGTCGCCCGGAGCGGGGCGATGGCGTCGTGACACGTTCCGATCCACAGGAGCCCCTGTGTTGGGCTTGGACCAGGCGCCCAAAAGAACGTCTGTGAGGGCGTCGTTAAGCGGCAGCACAGTCTCCGCAGAGGAGGCTGCCGGCTGAAGCACCTCTGTCAAGATGTTAGGCTTGACCGTCAAAGTAGGGAGCTGGAGACGTAAGGCCCCAGCAGCCCTACGCAACACCGTACCAAAATTGGCCCCCTCCTCCGTAGCCACGGGAGGAGACAGCATGCCAGTGTCAGGAGAAGTATCCAGACCACTGGCCTCCCTAGACTCTCTGTCCAGTCCTCATCATACTGACAGTTGCGAGTCAGAGGGTCATCAGACCCCTCCCAGTCCTCCTGGTCCTCCTCTGGTTCAAAATAAGGAGGAGGAGGGACATTTGGGACCCAAGGTCCCATCGGCGCCGGAGCCGGCGTCGAGCGACGTCGCTCCGGGTCCATGTCCGGAGCCGGAAGGAACTGGGGGACGACGCCGCCCGGAGCCCAGGGCGGCGTCGAGAACGGCACCGGAGACATCGGCGCCGGCGGAGGTGTCGTGAGGTCGACCGGCGTCGATGGGGGTTGTGGAGCCGGGATCGAGGCCGAAGCCGGAGCCGGGATCGAGGCTGGAGGCCCGGGCGGCGCCGGAGCCGGAGCCGCCGGCGACGCCGGAGCAACCCCATCAGGGCCCGCGGGGCCCGAAGGCGCACGGAGGGGCCTGAAGGCCCGAAGAGGCGGGCCATGGCCGACAGGAACTCCTGTACCTTGGCCGGATCCGCCCCGAACCCGGGAAGGGCGGGTATGACGGGGCGACTCCACAGGCAAGTCCGGGGCCGCGGGGACGGTGCCGGGAGGGGCCTCAGCCGAGTCGCGAGACCGGCGAGGCGAAGTCCGAGAGCGGCGATGCTTCTTGGACTTCTTGTGCTTAGACTTACCGGACGAAGAAGACTTCGACGCCGGCGACCGGTGTGCACTCCGCGAGCGACCCCTGGACCTCTCACGCGACCGGGGCCTCCGTGGAGCCGAATGCCGGGCCTCGAGGAGCTTTCGAGACCGCTCTCGCAAAGCTTTCGGGTTGAGGGCCTGGCATTCGGGACAAGACTCGGTGTCGTGGCCTCGGCCGAGGCAGAAGAGACACTCCCAATGCGGGTCGGTGACGGACATCATCCGCGCACAGGCGCCGCATCGCTTGAAGCCGGGCATCCCTACGACACCTTAAAGATGGAAAAAACAGTGAAAAAATCACCAAAAATAATGGTCAAAAATTGACCAGGGCACTGCTCTTCCCGGATCTGCGCTTGCTGGCGCGGAAAAAGAAGAACTGACGTCAGCGCGCAGGGCGGCGCCTAAGTGCTGCCCGCGACGTCATCCCGGCGATCACGACGCCGACGACGGACGCGGAGCCGCACGACGCCGCCTACCGACGCGCAAGGGTACTGCTACGCAAAACTTTCCGGATCCAGCCTGACGCCTGGGGATATTCTAAGGTAAGGAATCTATCACTAACGTGTCTCTTTCAGATCAGGTAATTCAACTGACTGATTTAAGTGAAATGCAGATACTACCTTAGGTAGGAATTTGGGATTGGTACGAAGAACCACTTTATCTTTGTGTAGCTGGAAAAAGATTCTTCTATTGTTAGTGCCTGAAGTTCACCCACTCTCCTCAATGAAGTGAATGCAATGAGAAAAGCTGTTTTCTAAGTGAGGAACTGTAGTTCACATTTGTGCATGGGTTCAAATGGTGGGCTGTAGGTAGCTGGCTCTGTATATATTACACCAAAGTGAGGTATAGTGTGCACAGAGTCCAGTGGAACCCAAAGGTAGGCAGAGGCAAAGTTAAATAGAACCTTACTCTCTATTTGTGGTAGTGTGGTCGAGCAGAAAGGCAGAATCAGAGGACAGTGTTAAGCATTTGTTGTACACACTCAGTCAGCAAATGAATTCACACACTCAAAGACTGAACTTCAGACCAATTGAACAAGTTACTTACCTTCAGTAACGATATATCTGTAAGAAACATTAGTTAGTTATAGATTCCTTACCTTAGAATTACCCCCAGGCGTCAGACTGGATCCGGAAAGTTTTTTTGTCAGCAGTACCTCTGCGCGTCGAAAGGTGGTGTCGGTCGACTTCGCGTCTGTCATCGTGGTCGCCGGGATGATGTCGCGGCAGCTACTTAGACGCCGCCCTCGCGCGCTGACGTCAGTTCTGTACACGACTTTCCGTGCCAGAAACGCAGAGCCATGCAAGACACTGACCACTGGTGTACAAAACTAGGGCCCTGAAAGGATGTCCTTAACCCTAGAAATCAGTTCGCAGAACGGGGAGGATGGGTGGGGCGGTAAGAAATCTATAACTAACTAATGTTTCTTACAGATGCACAAGTTACTAACTTGTGTAACGATATATCTGTAAGAGACAGTAGTTAGTGATAGATTCCTTACCTTAGAATATCCCCAGGCGTCAGGCTGGATCCGGAAAGTTTTGCGTAGCAGTACCCTTGCGCGTCGGTAGGCGGCGTCGTGCGGCTCCGCGTCCGTCGTCGGCGTCGTGATCGCCGGGATGACGTCGCGGGCAGTACTTAGGCGCCGCCCCTGCGCGCTGACGTCAGTTCTGTACACGACTTTCCGCGCCAGGAACGCAGAGCCATGCAAGAAGCTGACACAGGTGTCTGAAAAATACTAGGGCCCTGAAAGGGATGTCCTTAACCCTAGAAATCAGTTCGCAGAACGGGGAGGATGGGTGGGCGGTAAGGAATCTATCACTAACTACTGTCTCTTACAGATATATCGTTACACAAGTTAGTAACTTGTGCATCTGAAAGAGACACGTTAGTGATAGATTCCTTACCTTAGAATAGATACCCCAGCAATACCAACCCCGGTGGTGGGTCTGCGAACAAAGATCAGACAAGGAAGTCCTGGAGGACAGAACGGCCAAAGAAGCCGTCCCTCCGGACCTGACTGTCAAGGCAGTAATGCTTAGTAAACGTGTGCAGCGAGGCCCACGTAGCCGCCTGACAGATAACCGGCAGCGGAACACCGCGGCCCAAGGCCGTGGTAGCAGCCGTTGCCCTGGTGGAATGGGCACGCAGCCCAACAGGAGGTTCCTTTTAGCCAAAGAATAGCAGGCCTTGATGCACAAGGTAACCCAGCGGGAGATGGTCCTCTTGTGCACCGCCCGACCTTTTTGGCGCCCACGTAGCCAACAAAGAGCTGGTCATCCACCCGGAAGTGTTTTGTGCGGTCAATATAGAAAGAGAGCGCACGTCTTGGGTCCAGACGGTGGAGCCTCTCTTCCTCTCTGGAAGGATGCGGAGGCGGAAAGAAGGTGGGCAAAGTGATGGTCTGCCCAATGTGGAAAGCAGTAACCACCTTTGGCAAGAAGGACGGACGCGTCCGAAGAACAACCTTGTCTGGATGAACAGACAGAAAGGGAGGTTTGCAAGATAGAGCCTGGAGCTCACTCACCCGCCGAGCGGAGGTGATGGCCACCAGAAAGGCTGTCTTCAGAGTCAGAAGACGAAGAGGACAGTTATGTAGAGGCTCAAAGGGAGCGCACATTAAAAGGTAAGAACCAAGTTCAAGTCCCACTGAGGCATCACAAACGGAACAGGAGGGAAGAGGTGAGTAATGCCTTTTAAGAACCTGTTAACAACAGGGGACTTGAAAAGGGAGGGCTGATCAGGGAGCCTGAGGAAGGCCGAGATAGCACAAAGATAACCCTTGATGGTACCCAGGGCAGAACCCTGTTGGGCCAGAGAGAGAAGGAACAGAAGGACCTCAGAAAGAGGGGCAGAAAGGGGATCCACAGCCTTTGCTGTGCACCATGCCACAAATTTGTTCCACCTGCAGGCGTATACCACCTTAGTGGAGGGACGCCTGGCTGCCAGAATCACATCACAAACTTCGGGAGGCAAGTCGAAAGGAATCAACTGCCGCCGCTCAATCTCCACGCAAGCAGGTGTAGACTGGACAGGTTCGGGTGGAGGACCGTCCCCTGCTGCTGCGACAGAAGATCCTCCCGAAGAGGCAGACGGATCGGGGGATCTATGCTCATATTGAGTAGCTCGGGATACCAAACTCTTCGAGCCCAGTCCGGAGCCACAAGAATGACTTGGGCCCGGTCGTGCCGAATCTTCTTCAACACTCTGGGTAGAAGTGGTATAGGCGGAAAGGCGTACAACAGACCGCAACTCCACTCGTGACGAAAAGCGTCGCCGAGCGAGTGCCGCCTTGGAAATTCCAACGCGCAGAACTGATGACATTGCGCGTTCTCTTCGGTGGCGAATAGATCTAACCAAGGCTCTCCCCACTGTAGAAAGAGTCCTTGCGCCACTTCCGAGTGAAGACGCCATTCGTGATCCATCATGCACCTGCGGCTGAGTTCGTCCGCCCTGGCGTTCAGAGAACCTGCCAGGTGTTGAACCACCAGGAACATGCCCTGATGTTCCAGCCATGTCCAGAGGCGCAGAGCCTCCTGACAAAGGGTCCACGACCCCACCCCGCCTTGTTTGTTGCAGTACCACATGGCGGTGGTGTTGTCTGTGAACACCTGCACTACCTTCCCTTTGACAGAGGGAAGGAATGCCTTGAGTGCAAGTCGGATCGCCCGGAGCTCCAGAATGTTGATATGGAGCCGGGACTCCGCCGGAGACCAGAGGCCTCTGATCTCCGCCTCTCCCATGTGACCGCCCCATCCCAGAAGGGACGCGTCCGTCACAACTGTATGCTCTGGCTGGGGAAGGGAGAGGGATCTGCCCATGACCCATTGCCGGTTCGAGAGCCACCACTGCAACTGTTTTGCAGTCCCCTCCGAGATCTGGACGTGATCGGACAGGTTGCCCTGGTGCTGCGCCCACTGGAACTTCAGGTCCCACTGCAGAGCCCGCATATGCCATCTGGCATGATTGACCAGCAGGATGCAGGAGGCCATGAGGCCCAGCAGCCTCAGGGTCATCCGTACCGAAACCCAGGATAAAGGCCGAAAGATCGGAATCATAGCCTGAATATCCCGGACTCGCCGTTCGGGAGGATAGGCCCGAAACTGCGTCGTGTCCAGAACTGCTCCGATGAAAAGGAGCTGTGGAGAAGGAATTAGATGCGACTTCGGCACATTGATGGAGAACCCCAGCGAGTGCAGGAGTTCGGCCGTAGTCTGGAGGTGGGAGACGACTGCCTGGGACGAGCCCGCCTTCAGCAGCCAGTCGTCGAGGTAGGGGAAGACTGAAACCCCTGCCCGGCGCAGATGAGCTGCGACCACCGCCATCACTTTCGTGAACACCCGAGGGGCACTTGTAAGGCCAAAGGGGAGCACGGTGAACTGAAAATGCTCGGGGCCTACCGTGAACCGAAGGTAACGCCGGTGGGCCGGCAGGACGGGGATGTGGAAATACGCGTCCTGCAAGTCCAACGCCACCAACCAGTCTCCAGGGTCGAGGGCAGTCAAGACCTGAGCTAGGGTGAGCATCTTGAACTTCTCCTTCCGGAGGAAGCGATTGACGTTCCGGAGGTCCAAGATAGGACGCATGTCCTCCTTGTCCTTTTTGGGCACCAGAAAGTAGTGGGAGTAGCAACCACGCCCTACTTCTGGGGTCGGAACATGCTCGATGGCCCTCTTGGCCAAGAGGGCCGTGACTTCCTTCCGTAGAAGCACCAAGTGATCCCCTGACATGCGGTGGAATTGAGGTGGCATGGCTGGGGGGTGGTCTCGAAGGGGAGGGAGTAGCCCCTTCGGACAATGTCCAAGACCCACCTGTCCGAGGTGATGGTGCGCCAGTGGGGAAGGTGATGGCGGACCCTGCCCCCTACTGGCGTGCCGTGCACCTGAAAGGAGGGACTAGGAGGGCTTGGAGGCCGCGGACGGGTTGGAGGTGGTGGCCTGACCCGCACGCTGGTTGCCCGATCCGCCACGGCGGAATCCACGTCCTCGGCCACGCGAAGACGCCTGCTGCGCGGGCCGGTGGCTGGGCTGCTGACGTGAAGGGGCGCCCCTACCGTGACCACGATAGGGGCGAAAAGCAGAAGGCAGCGGAGGGCGTGTAGCAGAAAGGCCCAGGGACTTTGCAGTAGCCCGTGAGTCCTTAAAGCGCTCCAACGCATGGTCTGCTTTGGACCCAAAAAGACCGACTCCATCAAAGGGCATGTCCATGAGAGTATTCTGGACATCCCCTGAAAAACCAGTGGTTCTCAGCCAGGCGTGGCGCCGGAGCGCCACCGTCGTTGCAATGGACCTGCCCAGCGAGTCGGCGGTGTCAAGGCCACAACGGATAGTGTATTTGGCCGCATCCCTTCCTTCCGCAATGGCGCGGGAAAGCAGTGCCTGGACCTCCTCAGGGCACTGGGGCAAAACATCCGCCACCGAATCCCACAGGGAGTGGGTATATCGGCCCAAAAGACAAGCGGTGTTAACGGACCGCAAGCCAGCACTGGAGGAAGAAAAACCTTTCTTCCCAAACTGATCCAGGCGTTTGGATTCCCTATCCGGAGGAGCGGTAGGGAAGGCGGTTTGGGAAGCGGAGGCTTGGACAACCAAGCTCTCAGGAGTGGGGTGGACAGAAAGAAACAGGGGGTCGCCCGGAGCGGGGCGATGGCGTCGTGACACGTTCCGATCCACAGGAGCCCCTGTGTTGGGCTTGGACCAGGCGCCCAAAAGAACGTCCGTGAGGGCGTCGTTAAACGGCAGCACAGTCTCCGCAGAGGAGGCTGCCGGCTGAAGCACCTCTGTCAAGATGTTAGTCTTGACCGTCAAAGTAGGGAGCTGGAGACGTAAGGCCCCAGCAGCCCTACGCAACACCGTACCAAAATTGGCCCCCTCCTCCGTAGCCACGGGAGGAGACAGCATGCCAGTGTCAGGAGAAGTATCCAGACCACTGGCCTCCCCTAGACTCTCTGTCCAGTCCTCATCATACTGACAGTTGCGTGTTAGAGGGTCATCAGACCCCTCCCAGTCCTCCTGGTCCTCCTCTGGTTCAAAATAAGGAGGAGGAGGGACATTTGGGACCCAAGGTCCCATCGGCGCCGGAGCCGGCGTCGAGCGACGTCGCTCCGGGTCCATGTCCGGAGCCGGAAGGAACTGGGGGACGACGCCGCCCGGAGCCCAGGGCGGCGTCGAGAACGGCACCGGAGACATCGGCGCCGGCGGAGGTGTCGTGAGGTCGACCGGCGTCGATGGGAGTTGTGGAGCCGGGATCGAGGCCGGGGCCGGAGCCGGAGCCGGGATCGAGGCTGGAGGCTCGGGCGACGCCGGGGCCGGAGCCGCCGGTGACGCCGGATCAACCCCATCAGGGCCCGCGGGGCCCGAAGGCGCACCGGAGGGGCCTGAAGGCCCGAAGAGGCGGGCCATGGCCGACAGGAACTCCTGTACCTTGGCCGGATCCGCCCCCGAACCCGGGAAGGGCGGGTATGACGGGGGCGACTCCACAGGCAAGTCCGGGGCCGCGGGGCGGGGACGGTGCCGGGAGGGGCCTCAGCCGAGTCGCGAGACCGGCGAGGCGAAGTCCGAGAGCGACGATGCTTCTTGGACTTCTTGTGCTCGAGACTTACCGGACGAAGAAGACTTCGACGCCGACGACCGGTGTGCACTCCGCGAGCGACCCCTGGACCTCTCACGCGACCGGGGCTTCCGCGGAGCCGAATGCCGGGCCTCGAGGAGCTTTCGAGACCGCTCTCGCAAAGCCTTCGGGTTGAGGGCCTGGCATTCGGGACAAGACTCGGTGTCGTGGCCTCGGCCGAGGCAGAAGAGACACTCCCAATGCGGGTCGGTGACGGACATCATCCGCGCACAGGCGCCGCATCGCTTGAAGCCGGGCATCCCTACGACACCTGAATGGTGGAAAAAGACAGTGAAAAAATCACCAAAAAGTATGGTCAAAAATTGACCAGGGCACTGCTCTTCCCGGATCTGCGCTTGCTGGCGCGGAAAAAGAAGAACTGACGTCAGCGCGCAGGGGCGGCGCCTAAGTACTGCCCGCGACGTCATCCCGGCGATCACGACGCCGACGACGGACGCGGAGCCGCACGACGCCGCCTACCGACGCGCAAGGGTACTGCTACGCAAAACTTTCCGGATCCAGCCTGACGCCTGGGGATATTCTAAGGTAAGGAATCTATCACTAACGTGTCTCTTTCAGATATATAGTTACCGAAGGTAAGTAACTTGTTCATCTGAAAGAAACACGTTAGTTATAGATTCCTTACCTTTGAATAGATACCCCAGCAATACCAACCCCGGTGGTGGGTCTGCGAACCAAGATCACACCAGAAAGTCCTGGAGAACAGAACGGCCAAAGAAGCCGTCTCTCCGGACTTGGCTGTCCAGGCAGTAGCGTTTCGTAAACATGTGCAGCGATGCCCACGTAGCTGCCGGACAGATGTAATTTAGAGGAACTCCTCTCCCCAAGGCAGTAGTGGCTGCCGTCTCCCTGGTGGAATGGGCGCGTAGCCCAACCGGAGGATCCTTTTTAGCCAGAGAATAGCATGCCTTAATGCACAAGTTACTTACCTTCGGTAACGATATATCTGTAAGAAACATTAGTAGTGATAGATTCCTTACCTTAGAATATCCCCAGGCGTCAGACTGGATCCGGAAAAGTTTTCGTCAGCAGTACCCCTGCGCGTCGGTAGGGGCGTCGTGCGGCTCCGCGTCCGTCGTTGGCATTGTGGTCGCAGAGATGACGTCGCGGGCGCTACTTGGACACCGCCCACGCGCGCTGACGTCAGTTCTGTACACGACTTTTCGCGCCAGGAACGCAGAGCCATGCACGATACTGACCACTGGTGCATTGAAACTAGGGCCCTGAAAGGGAAGACCTTAACCCTAGAAATCAGTTCGCAGAACGGGGAGGATGGGTGGGGCGGTAAGGAATCTATCACTACTAATGTTTCTTACAGATATATCGTTACCGAAGTTAAGTAACTTGTGCATCTGAAAGAAACACATAGTGATAGATTCCTTACCTTAGAATAGATACCCCAGCAATACCAACCCCGGTGGTGGGTCTGCGAACAAAGATCACACCAGAAAGTCACGGAGAACAGAACGGCCAAAGAAGCCGTCTCTCCGGACTTGGCTGTCCAGGCAGTAATGTTTGGTAAACGTGTGCAGCGAGGCCCACGTGGCTGCCTGACATATGTCTTGCAGGGGGACACCACGTCCCAATGCAGTAGTGGCTGCAGTAGCTCGGGTGGAATGAGCACGCAGCCCCACCGGAGGTTCCTTTTTAGCCAAAGAGTAACAGGCTGTGATATACAAGACAACACAGCGGGAGATGGTTCTCTTATGGACCGCCCGACCTTTCTTGGTGCCAACGTAGCCAACAAAAAGCTGGTCATCCACCCGGAACTGCTGTGTGCGGTTAAGATAAAAAGAAAGCGCACGTTTTGGGTCCAGACGGTGGAGCCGCTCTTCCTCTCTGGAAGGATGCGGAGGCGGAAAAAAGGTGGGCAACGTAATAGTCTGCCCAATGTGAAAGGCCGTAACCACTTTTGGCAGAAAGGAAGGACGGGGCCTGAGCACAACCTTGTCCGGATGGACTGAAAGGAGGCTTACAGGAAAGAGCCTGGAGCTCACTCACCCACCTGGCGGAAGTGATGGCCACCAGGAAAGCAGTCTTTAACGTCAGAAGACGAAGAGGACAGTTGTGAAGTGGCTCAAAGGGAGCGCACATCAAGTACGTCAGAACCAGATTCAAGTCCCACTGAGGCATCACAAAAGGAATAGGAGGAAAAAGGTGAGTAATGCCTTTAAGAAACCTATTTACAACAGGGTACTTGAAAAGAGAGGGCTGATCAGGGAGCCTGAGAAAGGCCGAAATAGCAGAAAGGTAGCCCTTGATAGTGCCCAGAGCAGAGCCCTGCCGGGCCAAAGAAAGAAGGAACAATAGAACCTCAGAAAGAGGGGCAGAAAGGGGATCCACAGCCTTTGCTGTGCACTATGCCACAAATTTGTTCCACCTGCAGGCGTATACCACTTTAGTAGAGGGACGCCTGGCTGCCAGAATAACGTCACAAACTTCAGGAGGCAAGTCGAAGGGAATCAACTGCCGCCGCTCAATCTCCACGCAAAGAGGTGGAGGCTGGACAGGTTCGGGTGGAGGACCGTCCCCTGCTGCTGCAACAGAAGATCCTCCCGAAGAGGCAGTCGGATCGGGGGATCGATGCTCATACTGAGTAGCTAGGGATACCATACTCTTCGAGCCCAGTCCGGAGCCACAAGAATGACTTGGGCCCGGTCGCGCCTGATCTTCAGCACTCTGGGAAGAAGTGGTATAGGTGGAAAGGCGTACAACAGACCGCAACTCCACTCGCGACGAAAAGCGTCGCCGAGCGAGTGCCGCCTTGGAAATTCCAACGCGCAGAACTGATGACATTGCGCGTTCTCTTCGGTGGCGAATAGATCTAACCAAGGCTCTCCCCACTGCTGAAAGAGACCTTGCGCCACCTCCGAGTGAAGACGCCATTCCTGATCGAGCATGCACCTGCGGCTGAGTTCGTCCGCCCTGGCGTTCAGAGAACCTGCCAGGTGTTGAACCACCAGAGACATGCCCTGATGTTCCAGCCATGTCCAGAGACGCAGAGCCTCTTGACAGAGGGTCCACGACCCCACCCCGCCCTGTTTGTTGCAGTACCACATGGCGGTGGTGTTGTCTGTGAACACCTGCACTACTCTCCCCTTGACAGAGGGAAGGAATGCTTTCAGTGCAAGCCTGATCGCCCGCAGCTCCAAAAGGTTGATATGGAGCCGGGACTCCGCCGGAGACCAGAGGCCTCTGATCTCCGCCTCTCCCATGTGGCCTCCCAATCCCAGGAGGGACGCATCAGTCACCACTGTGAACTCCGGTTGGGGAAGGGAGAGGGATCTGTCGTCGACCCAATGCTGGTTCGTGAGCCACCACTGCAATTGGTGTGCAGTGCCCTCCGAGATCTGGACGTGATCGGACAGGTTTCCCTGATGCTGCGCCCACTGGAACTTCAGGTCCCACTGCAGAGCCCGCATACGCCACCTGGCATGATTGACCAGCAGGATGCAGGAGAGGCCCAGCAGCCTCAGAGTCACTCTGACCGAAACCCAGGACAGGGGCTGAAAGATGGGAATCAGAGCCCGAATGTCCTGGACTCGCTGTCCGGGAGGAGAGACCCGAAACTGCGCCGTGTCCAGAACCGCTCCGATAAAGAGGAGCTTCTGGGAGGGAATCAGGTGCGACTTCGGCACATTGATGGAGAACCCCAGCAAGTGCAGGAGGTCGGCCGTAGTCTGGAGGTGGGAGACAACTGTCTGGGGCGAGCCCGCCTTCAACAACCAGTCGTCGAGATAGGGGAAGACTGACACCCCTGATCTGCGCAGATGAGCTGCGACCACCGCCATCACCTTAGTGAACACCCGAGGGGCGCTGGTAAGGCCAAAGGGGAGCACGGTAAACTGAAAGTGCTCGTGGCCTACCATGAACCGTAGGTAACGCCTGTGGGCTGGCAGGATGGGGATGTGGAAATAGGCGTCCTGCAAGTCCAACGCCACCAGCCAGTCTTGTGGGTCGAGAGCAGACAAGACCTGAGCTAGAGTGAGCATCTTGAACTTCTCTTTGCGGAGGAAGCTATTGACGTTCCGGAGGTCCAAGATAGGACGCAGGCCTTTGTCCTTCTTGAGCACCACAAAGTAGTGGGAATAAGAACCACGACCTACTTCGGGCGTCGGAACGCGCTCGATGGCCCCCTTGGCCAAGAGGGCCGCAACTTCCTGCTGAAGAAGCACCAAGTGATCCCCTGACATGCGGTGGTATTGAGGTGGCATGGCTGGGGGGTAGTCTCGAAGGGGAGGGAGTAGCCCCTAAGGACTATCTCTAAAACCCACCTGTCCGAAGTGATAGTGCGCCAGTGAGGGAGGTGATGGCGGAGCCTGCCGCCCACTGGCGTGTGATGGACCTGAAAGTTCGGACTAGGAAGGTTTGGAGGCAGAGGTGGCGGGGGTGGTGGTAGTGGTCTGACCCGCCCGCTGGCCCCTGTGTCCGCCACAGCGGAAACCGCGTCCGCGCTGGGATGACGGTTGCGCCGGCCCGTGGCTCTGTTGCGAACGCTGCAGGGCGCCCCTTCCTGTGCCACGAAAGGAGCGAAAAGCGGAAGGCGGAGGAGGGCGGACTGCGGAGAGTCCCAAGGACTTGGCCGTAGCCCGTGAGTCCTTAAACCGCTCCAACGCGCTGTCCGCTTGGTCGCCGAAGAGGCGACGGCCATCAAAGGGCATATCCATAAGGGTGCTTTGGACATCCCCGGAAAATCCAGTTGTTCTCAACCAGGCGTGGCGACGAACCGCCGCCGTCGTTGCCATGGATCTGCCCAGTGAGTCGGCGGTGTCTAGACCACAACGGATCATGAACTTGGCTGCGTCTCTCCCCTCTGCAACAGCCTGGGCGAGAGCAGGCCGGGCCTCCTCCGGACACTGAGACAGCACATTCGCCACCGTATCCCACAGACAGTGGGAATAATGGCCCAAGAGGCATGCGGTGTTCACGGACCGCAGCGCAGAGCTGGTGGAAGAGAAAATCTTCTTCCCAAACTGATCCAGCTTCTTGGATTCCCTGTCCGGTGGGGCGGAAGGGAAGGCGGTTGGGGAAGCAGAGGCTTGGACAACCAAGCTCTCGGGGGTGGGATGTTGGGAGAGGAAAAGAGGGTCACCCGGAGCCGGGCGATGGCGTCGGGCCACGTTCCTATCCACAGGAGCCCCTGTGGTGGGCCTGGACCAAGTGCCCAAAAGAACGTCCGAAAGGGCTTCATTAAAGAGCAGCAGCAGCTCCGCAGAAGTAGCTGCTGGCTGAAGCACCTCTGTCAGGAGGTTAGTCCTGACGGCCACAGTAGGGAGCTTGAGGTGTAGGGCCTCCGCCGCCCTACGCAACACCACTGCATAACTGGCTCCCTCCTCCGTAGCCACGGTAGGAGGAGACAGCATGCCAAGGTCTGGTGAGGTATCCAGACCACTGGCTTCCCCCAGTTCCTCAGCCCAGTCCTGTTCAGACTCGCAGGCTGCAGCGAGAGGGTCGTCCGACCCCTCCCAGTCCTCCCCTTGCTCCTCAGGCTGTTCAACAGGCCGAAAATAAGGAGCAGGGACATGGGGATAGAAATCCCCGAACGGCATCGACCGACGCCGCGTCCACTTCGGGGCTGAACCTGAGGTCGACGTCGTCCCGAGGAGCGGGCGGCGTCAGAATCGGTGCCGGTGGGGTCGACGTCGGTGGAGGTGTAACGAGGTCAACTGGCGTCGACCGGGATCCAGGCCTGGATCCAAGGGTGTCCTGCGGCGCCGGAGCCGACAGCGATGCCGGGTCCGGAGCCGCCGGCGATGAAACGCGAGGACACCCAGGCGGGACCGCGGGGCCCAAAGGCGCACCGGTGGAAACCGACGGCCCAAAGAGGCGAGCCATGGCCGACAGGAAGTCCTGTATCTGGGCCGGAGTCGCCGCCGACCCCGGGAAGGGGGGTAGTCGGGCGGCGACTCCATGGACTGCGCCGGAGCCGCGGGGTGGCACCACCCGCACCCTCAGCCGCGACCGGCGAGGGGAAGTCTAAGAACGATGACATTTCTTCGACTTCTTGTGCTTCGTCTTACCTGACCCCGAGTGCGAAGACTTCGATCCCGACGATCGTCGATGGTGAATCCGCGCACGGTCCCTCGACCTCTCTCTAGACCGGGACCTGTCACGGCGCGGAGCCGACTGCCGGGCTTCAAGCAGCTTTCGGGACCGCTCCCGCAAAGACTTAGGAGCCATGGACCGGCAGTCGGGGCACGACTTGGCGTCATGGTCGCGCCCCAGGCAGAAGAGACACACGCGGTGCGGGTCCGTCACCGACATCATCCGATGACAGTCCTCGCAGGATTTAAAACCGGGCATCCCTAACTGCACCAGGAGTCGATATCGACTCGAAAAAGGTGAGAAAAAGATCTCAAAAACGTAGTCAAAAAGAGACTAGGGGTACCGCTCTCTCTGGATCTGCGCTTGCTGGCGCGAAAAAGAAAGAACTGACGTCAGCGCGCGTGGGCGGCGTCCAAGTAGCGCCCGCGACGTCATCTCG